>JBAMIG010000004.1:20379443-20397408 GCA_037177335.1 Kiunga ballochi
TACCCCCGACCACCGAAAAGTATTTTTGGTTAAGAAAAAACAAAATAAATACAGCACTTTATTATTTGTGTTTGGTTAATTAGGTTTTAACCAAGCAAAACAATGGCAATTGTAAGTGCTTTCTTATATAACTATGTAAACTCGTGCATAAATTCTAAATGAACAATTTTAATATCAAAAGAAAATATTTCCTAACTAATTCATACAGAACCTAATGGCTTAATGTCATTTTATACAACTCTGCTAAAAAATAAATTAATATTAATAAAATTAATATTTATTTAAAGATGTCTTAAAGCAAATATTTAAAAGTTATATGTTTTTCAAAAATTTCACGTACCCCCTCGGATGCCTTGAAGTACCCCCTGGGTATACGCGTACCCCCATTTGAGAAACAGTGGTTTATCATATTCCTGTTACTGTTAAATAATTTAAGCATCTTCTTGCAGACATTATTTTCTTATCATGTACTTTGTCTCTGATTCACTGGCAGAATTCATTAGGATTGACATAGCTGCTCCTTTTTGTGCTCTGAAAGGTAACAGAACACCTGATAAGCACATGGTGCTGGAACAACAGGTTGCAACTTATAACATAATTTATTTATCATTAGCTTGGAAATAAAAAAGATAAAAAAATTTATTAAATAATTATCTGCAGCAGTGGTTATAGTCACAACAATCATAAAAGGCAAAAAAAAAGTTAATTTGCTTTAATGTAAATGAAGCATTAAGCATAATTTTCACTGTGCATTATCCTTACAGGGTCACCTCTGTGCAGTGTAGAGTTGTCGAGGACAAAGCCATGCAACCGATAGGCCATCAGTTTAAAAGATTGATAGCTCACTGCTGCTACCAATGAAACACCCATGTGCCTCTTAGCATTCTGTGGATCTTCATTGTTTTCTTCAAGGACATCGGGGGCGTACAACACCATATAAAGTGACATTTCTGAATAATAGAAAGCGAGACACGGGAAAAAAAGTAGAAGAAACAAAAGAGTAGATAGTCCAAAGACATATACTACTGTCAAAACTGTTTACACTAGTCTGAAATACAGCATCGTAACATCCTACTGCTCTCAGAGCTCCTTGTTTCAGGCAGGAAGGAGAGGAACGTGGCTGTGGAGGAGCAGGGTGGGGCTTCAAAGATCTGTCATGTTCCAGACCGGCTGTAATGGGGAAGCGCTGCAGTGACATTCACAAAGCCTGAGGGGTTGTTTTAAAGCCAGTAGAAATAAAAAGAATGAAGCTGACAGGTTTTACTTTTGAAGCGATCCACAGGCTTCACCTTAAATTTCAGCAGTTTTATCATTTTCTGAGCATGAAAAATTGGCTTAAGCTGTTTTTCCTGCGGACATATATTTTCTACCAGCAGATAAGTACAGTAAAACCTGCACTGCATACGTTTCCTGCACTTTTCAAAGTAACTCAAATACTTGGACATGACGAAGAATATCTGTGCATGATATGAAGTCCACATTCTCCTGGAAACTATGACAGCAATTTAATTGAAATGTCAGTTTTTACACAAGGACTTTTCCTTTCTTCTTACTTTCTTTCTTTGTCTCCATTGTCCTCATATCTCTTTCTATCTCTCTCTCTCTTCTTTTATTCTGCTTCAGAATGATAACTTCATCTATCTGCTGTGGGGGGGATATATGTGAACCATGCAAGGCACTCATTGCCACACTCATTTGATCCACCAACCCAACAATGGAGGTTGACCGAGCCGCATCTCCAGTTAATCATCTCAACCTTCTCCTCCTGCCACAAGCTGCCCTCTCCTCCACCCCTCCCTCAAATCTGATTTGACCCACGGAAACCTAGAAAAAAAAAACCTCTGCCACTTTCTCTGCCCAAAAGGGTCAAAGACAGTTGTCCATCGTTCTGCATGACTGCCACCATAAATCTGACGGAAGTAATTACCCATCAGCCTTTAGGGGCCATGAGCAGGCTTCCCACCTCCTCTTCAACTTCAACGTAGTTCAGCCTTATTATACTCCGATGGGAGGAGAAATGTGGCGCATGAGCGGAGAAAGTCGTACTTAGAGTTAATTGCCTCTGGCAGGTGAGGACATCAGTTCCACCGTGTGCCCAGACAGATGGCTCACTGGTGGCAGGTTCATTCCATTAATTGTAAAGTTCTGATAGGGCTGTGGGGAGGTGTTGACCTCGAGCTGTGACTGAGGGACACAAGATAGACAGAACATCTAAAGACATGTAGAGATAGCTATTTATGACACAGGCTTTTAAATGATTCTTACTATCACTCTTTTATACATTGCAGCAACTGCAAAGATCACCCTTTATGCTTGTGCAGACTTTTTAGAATTCAAAACACACACTTACTGCATACAGGTATGCATAAACACACGTTCATGGGGAGCAAGGTCCTGCTCAAGCACATGTCCTTGCAGTTGCCTTGAGCCTTGCAGCTTCAGTTGTCGTGGGAATTAAAAGAGATGTAAATAAAGTTGTTGGCTATGTGAAATTCCTTTACAGGCAAGAGAAAAGAAATCCAATGCAGAGGAAGAAAAAGATGTGGGTCCAGAAAGAAAAAACACACATTCACATCTGTCAGACACCCAACACATATTTAGACTTTTTTACACATTATATATTTTATTTATGCTAAGCAACCCACTCTCCCTCTTAAAGCAATAAACATATAAAAATAATGCCACAATAACAAGCCAGAGATGAACACTCGGTTAAATAAATCCAATATATTGGAGGAAGTTGAGGACAAGAGATGGAGAGGTGTGAGGTGAGAGGGATGGAGCATAATTCAGAAAGCAGTGGAAGAGGGATGGTGGGTCAGTTGCCTGAGGGGCTTCTGTCAGTGAATAATCTGCACATTAGCACTGACTCATTTTAGTGTGGATTTATCTGCAGAAACATAAAGATCAAGTGAATAAAGTAATGTGAGCAGCACAAGTTTCATTCTAAGGCAAGGGTGTCAAATGTATTTCAGTAACCACATCCAGCTTAATGGGCTAGATGAGACAAACGGTTCAAAATAACTGAGTAATGACAATTCCTAGCTGTATAACATTTCCCCCTTTTCTCTCCACAATAATAGATATAAATAGTTCTCGTAAATCTGTTTAAATAATAATAGCAGCAAATATTGATGACAAAGCGGATGATTATTTTAGGATGTCCTAATTAAATGGTAACAAGTCGCATTTAAAGTTGCGAAGCTGCTTCCTTCAAAACGCAGAGATAAATGATGCATTTCCAGCCATCAGGTGAACAAACAGAAGACAGAATCTCCACAGAGGGGGCAGAGGATGACCTCACTGAACAGAAAATGTTCTCTCAGACAGGTGGGACCTAAACCTATTCAGGGTAGTTCTATGAATGCCACACAATGCTCCAGACATTTCAGTACAATCATTTGACCCACTGTATTAAAGGCTGCTGTCAGATCCAATAAAAGATCAAAATTCAAGATCACATGGTCACTAGAATCTGTAGCAAAAATAAATTAATAAATGAAATATATTAAATAATATGAAATAATAAAATTAAAAACCCTCAGTAGAGCAGACTTAGTGCTATGGGGAGACTTAAAACCAGACTGAAAGACCTAAAATTCCTTGTTCACTAATAAAAACATATCTGTGAAAAAAACTCTAGATTTTTAAATTGAAGGGAAGTTTGAAAATTGGTAAGAAATTACACAGAATGAATTTTTTTTATCCAATGGCATGTTTATAATCTTTAGCAACCAGACAGACTCCTTAAGTGGGTCATACAATTAATTTTTAGTAGCCTCCTAATATACTGAGAGAAGTTGTGCTGTTTCATCTTGAGTTTCACAGAGGTTTGCTTAAACCATCTCTTTCATAAACACACAGTATTTCTCTGTTGCACTGCATCTCTAGCCTGCTCATTAAGCATATTTTAGCCTTAAATATAATAAAATTCACTAAAACGTAGAAATGATTCATTCTGAAAAAAAGGAAACTCTGTTTAGTATGATGATCAAATACATTCAGTTTTATATGGCATGAAAATCAATTTACATCTGTTTTCCATCATGTTTCATTACTTCCAGCAACACTATTCATTTGTGGCAGTGCAATGCAATCACGCATGTCTGCACTGTTGCATGCAGCGAGAGTCTATGATTTTCTGAGCATGAAGCTGACCGGGACATTTAGAGGCCCGAGGTAACAGAAGGCAATAAGCTCAAGTGCTTTAGGATAACTAAATTGTAATTGTGTTTTGGTTACACTGTTGTTTAAATGGATTTCTTGCAGGATGATTGCAGAGGGGAACTAACTCATTTGCAGAAGCGTGGATAAACTTTTGCTGAACAATTAGTTTATCTCAGTTGTGTCAATATTTTTTTTTTATTAAACATATAAGGAATTATAAAAAAAGTATTTGTGATGGAGAGTTTTACATGCTGATGAGGCATCATTTAGATGAAACACAGACTCTAAAGCCTCACAGCTGGCAGCTCTGCCTCCTCTCTGACAGATTATGTCATAAAGCATGATGGTCTGATTACTTCACCTGCCATATCCAACCCCCTCCTTGAAGATTACGCATTCAATCTACTCTGGATCTCTCTATTCGTCATGTGTGAGGCATTGAGCCATTGACTGCACTTTGTTTTGTGATGCTCTTGATAAACACCACCCTTCCACTACTATACCTCACCTTTGCAAAGATATAAGAGCCAAAACTGCCAGACATGACAGAAACCTCATATGGACTTTGATGGGTTAGTAAGATCTAACCTTAATGAGAGGCTGTGGCTGAGCCAGAGAAACGTGAGACTGTGATGGTTTGTGCTTGTATCATTTTCATCAGGCACAATGATAGCCTGGCCAGATTAAATTTGTTTCCACTATTTTTTTTTTTTAGCCATAACTCAGTCTTCCCAGGCATTCAGCAAGCTGCAGCAGATGGTGTAAACAAGTATCATTTCTGTGGGCTATTGAAATATTTTTGTTCTCTTATTTTAGTGCAGATGAATGCAGTTTATGAGAGTGCAATGCTTTTAGCTCAAGCTGCACAATGAATGTGTGAAATGAAGTGTGTTACAAAAGCTCCTTGGCCATGAGAGGACTGTGCAGCTTTCGCTCAGCAGTCACTTGCGTGGGTGTGTTTGTGTGTGTGTGAGTGAATATGGCTTCTGTATGTATGTACTGTGTGTTCAAATGCTGATGTGCTTTAATGAGGGAGGAAGAGGGATCCAAACTGATTTCATAGAGGTGGGAGTATTGAAAGCTGGGTTCTCACAAATGCAATGATGGCAACTATAAATCATGTTAATGGAGCCTCTCAATGTGCCTCCATCTTGATCATATTGAAGTGCAGCAAAAAATTGACAGCCGCTGCCCAGAGTGCTGCCTGAACAGTCAGCAGAAAAGGAAAAATGACAGAAAGTTCCAAAAACAATTGATAGTTAGATACATGTTTTCTGTCAACTCTAAGATAGATTTCTATTAACACGCATCCCATACAGCGGGAAACAGTATGACAGGGCTAAAATGAGCTCATTTACAAGTGCTGTAGGTTATTCAAACAATGGATCAATACATGTGATTTATTGATGTTTCTGAAAATTGTAAAAAAAAAAACATTACTTTGATGGTCAGTCCAAAAATCATATCTCTTATTATGAAGATATCATTTAGTAAATAATTCTACGCCAGAAAAGGGTAGAGTGCCCTCTCCAGGGTGCCTCATTTATAAAGCGATCAAATGTACAAAAACTGCCAAATATTTTTAACTTTTGGGATTTATAAAAACATCTCAAAGCAAACTGACCATGCATGCAGAAAATCTGGAGAAACATGAGTGGCAACATTAACGGCAGAATAATAAAACCAGAGAAATAATGTGAGATTTGAGACATTTGTACTAAATTAAACATACACTGAATCCTCCAAACCTTAATCCGTACCGGTTAGTTCTGAAAACTGGCATCATCCAAAGGGCACTAGCTGATGAGACAGGGCTGCTCACCCCTTTTCCCAACCCAGTGCGCAGAGCAATGCTGTGGAAGCGTTTCTAAATGTAATAACATTTTTCATGTTATTACATGACATTACATTATTCGGCTTTTTCATTTTCACAATGTACCTGCATGGAAGGTGCGATTGTGCTTCCTATTACCTGACCGGAGGGGAAGGAGGTCAAATGAAAAAGCGCAATGGTCCAGGAATGGACCTTTGGAGGACCCTGCATACCAGAGGGGGCAGAGGAAGACCTCACCTCACAGAAAATGTCCTCTTGGACAGGTAGGAACTAAACCATTCCAGGGCAGTTCCTGAATCATAAATAAAAAAATTCATAAATAAAATCATAAATAAAATTATAAATAAAAATGAATAATCAACAAATAAAAGAATCAATAAACTGCATTTTCATTGTCTTCTTTAAGACCGCTCTTTGTATAACATAATTAAAATGATAAATAAAAGAGCATTTAAGATTTAAAATGAAAAACATACCCCTTATATTGTGTATTAATATTCAATTTAAAATCTCAAATTTGAAAATCAAAATGATTTACCAGAAATAAGTTTTTCATTTTGACGTCACAGCTGCATCATTTGACTCTTAGATAAAATGAGTAGTAGATATCCAAACTGTGTTTCTTTCCCACCAGCATCACTGCTCATTTTGTGACACAACTAAAAAGAAAAAAGGAAAGGAAATATTTTTTGTTTTTTCCATGGTTTTTTACCCGCTAAACGTGTAACAAATCAATTTGAGTTCGCAATCCCAAGGCGCGGAGGAGTGACGTCTGTGGTTGCTCTGCTTCTTCTGCTACTGCTTGGAAAATAATTAAACATGTTGCTCCGTCTCTCTTGATGGTTCATAAAACATGCTGCCATGCATGCTCACAATGTCAGCAGCAACATTAAAGTTGGAGGATTCAACTTACGGTTACTGGTGTAGCAAGGGGAGGAACATATGGGCGTCCCCCAAATTCACATGGCCCCTTAGCAATGGATGCAAAAGGTAAAAACACTGTTATATTAACTGGTGCTGTTCTAACTTGCCCTGTCCAAAGCATCCCATAGAGATATAATAAATTAAATGACTTACAGGAGCTCAAAATGGATCCTAATAAATAAAACTTTCTGGAATTTTTTTTAATTATTTAAACCACCTTTAACAGAGTTTCCGTTTCTGTAATGCTGGTTTCAATCTGAAACAAGACCAAAACATCTCACACTTTAAAATGATTTGCTGGCAGAACTGAAAGTGATGCTATAAATGTTACCAACTCCATGCATTTGTTGAAGCTGATTTAGAGGTTTGTTTCAATTGATAACGAACAATGCAGGGAGTCGTTTCTACAACAGAAAATTCTGAATAACAATTTATATTCAGTAATACACATACAACAGATGTCATCAATATTCATCTGAGATATAGTCCACGGTCACTAACTCGGATACTTAAACTGTAAAACCGTGAGTGATGTTGCTGCTAATATTCTGAACGTGGCAGCATGTATTATGAACCATCTTGAGAGATGCAGCGACTTGCGTCTATCATTTTCCAAGCAGTTGGAATCTTTATTATCTATTCTAAAAGGGTACCAAGCAGCCAGTGTGGGATCTCTGCATCACTATATCCTCTTCATGCCATATTGGATGCAAATATCTGTCAGACTAGGGACTGAAGAAGCAGAGCAGCCACTGACGTCATGCTCCTGTGCCACTGGGATTGCAAAATGAAATTGATTTTTGTTACTTTTTTTACAGGTTGGGAAAGAAAACAAAAATGCCATGTTTTTTTATTTAATTTTTTTAGTAGTTTAGTGTTGCTGCTGAAAGAGACAATGCAGGTTGTATGATTGATTAATATTTTACACACACAGTGGGATGGTGATGGTTGCCCCACAGATCTAGGGGCAAGGCTAGCTGCACTAAGGGGATGGTTGGCCTTGAGGGAGACCGAGTCTCCTACACCAGGCAGACGATATCGTGGGTGGGGTGGGGTGGGGTTTGGTGGTTGTTTTTGTGGAGTTCAGGACTCATTGTGCTCCTGTCTGCTGGGGTTGTCTCTCATGGGGCATGGTAAGAAGGTCATATATGAATGCCTATTTGTCAAAACTGGAGAAGGGTGAATACATGGTGGTACGAATGGTCAAGGTGGAAAAGGTGGGGTTGTGAATGGCAGCCTCATGTGGATGTCTGAGCCTCACTCCCCTCTTTTACTCTTGGGTTGCTCACTCAGGGGTTGGTGGAGATTGAGATTTGGGGCTGGATGGGTTTAGAGGAATCCGAAGAGTACGTTGGCATTATTGTGGGATGATTGGACAGACAGGTAAGGCTGGGGAGAGAGCTTGTGGTTGGCTGAGGAAGCTATGAAAGTGGAGGGGTTGACAGAGTCTGGGAGTGGTGGGGATATTGTGAAAAATGGCCAGGGCACTGGGATCGGTGCTGGTTAGGGTTGACAACTGCTCCCTAAAACAGAATTATCCCATGTTTAGAAACAAAAGTAGTGTCTTGTATTGATTCTTTTAGGCATGACATGGACTGCCGTTTACTTTTTATATATAAAAAAACAGAAATAAAGCAGAAACCACACTGACCGTTTATCTCATTGGTCGAGGTTCAGTTGCTTGCAAAGAAGATACCAGAAGACAACAGAGGACCATGGTAAAGCAGCATGAGGGACAGTAACACTCACACCGACACCACTTTACAGGTCTCTGATGACAGTACACCTTAGACCAGCATTGCTTGTACTCTTCCAAAAAAAACTAAAACATAAAAGGAATTGGAAAAGAGAAACAGCTGGCTGGGAAAAGTGTGCAGTAACACCTATAAAGTGCACTGGGAGAACTTTTCCATAACCCAAGGTGGACTAACTGGCCTCAAGCAGCATGATTGTGGTGGGGACATGAACATGAGGGACAAGAAAAGAAGAACAACCATTTTTTAAAACCCTCTGGTTAAGGTTAATACGGGATGTGCAATGAATATCATCATTATGGCCAAAAATGTCATATTATTTTTTGTGTAATAAACAACTACAACTGATAGATTATTACATTGAATAAATAAACACCCAGGCTGTTGTATTCTTTGTCCTCAGTATCCCGTCTTCCTCTGGGTGTGAGGAGAGGACTTTCTGATGTTCTGCTGAATTAGTTAGAAGTGAGCTCATTGTCAGTCTAAATGATGAAATGTATTGCTCAGAGTTTTACTCTGTTGCACTGAAAGACAAACAACTTCTCACTGCAACAGGCGCTCAAAAGAAACACATGGAAAAATGGGCTGCCTCCACATAATGTTCAAATGAGCTTTTGAGGTACAAATATTTTGTTTCAGTTTTTCCACAGACTTTCTGCACTAAATGTAATATTAATTTATACAATTTCAAGCTAGTTTCTGTTAAAGAGATTTATTTTATTCTAATAAGTTAAGCAGGACAGGTTTCTGTTTAAGAAAGATACTTATTTTATTAATGTAAATTTTGTTATTTGCACTAAAAAACTGCTTATTAGACAACTGTTTTCCATGTATTTATATCACAAAAGCTTGCATCAATTTAAACTAGGTTCAAGTGAAATAGTTTAAAAAAATGTTTCACACACAAAAAAAGGACTAAAATTCATTCCTGACGCTGGAAAGGCTGAAGGCTTTCGGTCAGGCCAGTCCTACCAACAAAGTGTCCCTCTTTTATCTTTGGCAACCCTGGCGCTGTCCTCTGGTGGGTAACTGTCTGGACTGGTACCGCTCACCTTGGTGTTCCTTAGAGTGGTGTGCAGCTTGTAGGGTTCTGGGTTCTTTCCTCATTTCTGTATTTTCCAGCAGGAACAACACGTATAATGCTGCCAAGATGGCAAAGGTAGGAATGCCCCTAACAAGATTCCCTTTTGCTCTTCGAATATTTACTGCAAGGCTCCGTCCATCTTTTATATACAGTCTATGCAATAAAGTGTGTTTCACTGTAATTTTGTAAAATCTTTTAAAAAAACATGAAAGGAGAGCTGCTTAATTTTATATAAATATCTTTGGATAAACAAGTTGTCTTTTTTCCCAGTCTGTATCTGACACATCTTTCATACAGTATGAAGAACACATCTGCATCCTCTTAATTTAGCTGGAAATCATCCAGAGACAACATCATTAATCTTTCACAGCATCAGTAAATATGCTCTCTGTAGTGTCTTTTATCACAACAATGCTGTGGTAATGAAAAAGAAATCCTATATCAGGGCTCACTAGACCTAATTTCATTTCCTCTCTTTAGCCTTGTTCACCAAAAGGCTGCATTAAAAATGTCCTCCAACCCCAATGAACTTCTTTCAGCAACAGGTAGCAAACCTTGGTTTGCCCTAAAATAATCAGAAAAGTTCATTGTTTTCTGTACTGTGTCTTTGTTCTCCAATATTTTGTTGAAACATAGTAAAATATCAGATGAAGATTTGGACAACTTTCCCATAAAATCAAAGGGATGTTGTGTAAAATGATAACCAATAGACTACATAATATCACGGTACAAACAAATTCCATAAGACAGCAGCTTTGTATTGGATCATCAATGTGCTGTAAGGAAAATGGTGATGCCATCTTTCCCCCTCCAAGGCCTCCCCAGCACCTCATCAAGACCAAATCTGACATGGATAATGGATCTTATACACCAGTGAACTGGTAGTTTTCCAGGATGCTTCAACCTGACTTCATGGACAAAAGTTCACATGTTACTGTGCTAATATTTGTTATTTGCTGGCAAACGGGCATAAGCTGGGATAAGCTTTAGCGATAGCAATCTGTCTTTCATTTCCATCTTTAGAAGGGCGTTGGCATGAAAACTGGTGAATGCACAAAACAGCCACAGATTTACATGACCTGCTTTTACTTGCTCTTAAGAAGTGCAAACTTAAGCTTTTAGCCATATACAACGATCTGCAGTGATGGTGGGGGCAGCCACACTGAGGCGTGACCAGGCTTGGGGCAGGGGTGGTGAATCAAGATCACCATAAACAGAATTAAAAAGAATAAATACCTGGCTATCATAGAGGCCAAGTGATTTATTCTACACTTTCACAGCACAAGCTGAACAGTGGCCCTGAGAAATCAATATGTAATTATAGACATCCTTCCCTGGGCCGTTTCTCTCCCAACCTCCACCTCCCACCACCCGCCCTGCTTTGACACCACCACCCTCAAAACAAATGTCAGAACAGAACTTGGCCTGGAAAAACAAGAAATAAAAGGCTTTTACCTGCAGTGAGAACAACCTTGTGATGTAGTGTGTTGTCTGTATGCACTTGGAGCCATTCAAGCAGTGTAGTTTCTTATGGATTGGACTTATCTTTGTATCCATTTCATGATTTCATATCAGGGACATTTTTGTTTCATTGGATAAATGTATTTAAAAGAGCATCCTGATTCCTCATTTGCTAGTTGTCTACTGGAAGCCTCAAATAATGAAAATAGCATATCAAGCCATCATCGCTGTGGCTGAGAAGCTTGAAGCTGTTGAAAAATCTAAGTTTTTATGTGAATACCTGAATAAAAAATGTGCAGATTGTTTTCTGATGTAGCCATTAATGAGTACGGTGCAGAGCTGGGAATGTTCTACCAGTCTGCAGTGAGGAATGTTTTTGCCTGTCCGGCAGTCTGATGGTGAGCAGCCTCAGTGGCAGGGATGACAGTAGGCTCCATAAACCTATTCATGAGGCAGGAAAAATAACTGGACAGAACTCAGAATTTTTTAGGGGACAGGAAGTCACTGAATAAACTAGTCCCCGTTATGAACCATCCCCCCCATGACACATGCTGAGGTCTCTCTGTAACAGACTCACGCAGCTGATAATAAACACCTTATGGTTTAGCATTACCATCTTGTATTTCAAACTGACGTTCGTTGACTAAATATTTTTTATAAATCATTCCTATGGTCACCATTTAGCAGGTTGTGTAACAGGTCAACACAGCAGCATAGATAATATTTACATACTTTGATCATCCATAGAACTATGTTCTGTTTTCACCATTACTCTTTTGCATTGTGTGCATTTAGTTTTACTTTACTGATTTTGACTGGTGCTGTAATGGAGTAGCATGGATTGACCCCTACTTCCCCGTGATCTTTTGGATTATTGATGATTTATGTGAACATAAACTTATGGGTTTTTTTTTCTATTTGCTTCGGTTCATTTCCCACCATGACAAACTGCTACAGAGTCAGCATAAAGCCAACACCTCTCCATTCATTTTCACTCCACCCTTTGTGATCACGTTGCTTTCCACCTTACCATGAAGGAAGCACTTTAGTGGCTGTAGACTTCTAGAAGCTACAAATACTGTCCAGGGATGCTTGATCCTGATGTTTAACATCTGGACCTCCGTTGCTGCGGGACACCGATCTGACCGGTTACCCACCCACACTGAGTTGGATCCTAGAGACACGTTGGGACTAAATCAGACATCATTTCTGTAGGAACCTATAGCAGTTTTTTTTTATATATAATTAATAAGATCGCCTGACACTGTGCTACATTCTCAATGAGTGCAACTGTCTAAAAGAGCAAATTCATTTTGTGTGCTTGTTTTTGTTGTTTTTAAGTTTAAAAATGTGTTTCATGATGGAAAAACTGAAGTTGCAGCATGGTTTCTCAAATGCCTAGCATAAACTCTAAGCTGAGTGGGACTTGTCACGTGACAGACTTAGTGGAGGATTGCGGGTACATGCAAAATAGATGCCAAAGAAGACACGTCTGTATTCATCCTTGTTCTTGTGATGCTAATGTGTTTAACCTGTTGCATTGATGGACATTAGCATAAACTTAAACATTATTGAAACTGCATCTTATGAAAGCAAATATTCTTTATTTTCTAGTTTTCAGCGTTTACTGAAGAGAGAGAGAGAGAGAGTAAAATAAAACTTCAGAAAACATCTGTAAGAAGCGTGGCTATCATTTCTGTGGACCTGTTCAGCTACAGTGAGAATAATATTCTGTCATGTGTGTAAATGTGTGTGAATGTAGGTGGGCTTAGTGGGTGTGGGCATAAATAATATTTACTATCCCATTTTGAAGTTACAAGATATAAAAAAAAAGTCATTCCTGAGTATGTTGTTTACATTCAAGTACTCTTTTATATGCCAAAATAGAGGTTATTCAATTTAATATGGTAAGGATACTTTACTCTTAAAATGCATTCAGCATAAAACAAGTTTGTTCCCCCTTCCAATTGTGTCAGCTTTTTGTGTCTGTGTCTATGTAAGGCATCAGTGGAGGGGGAAGTAGCACTGGGACAGGCCTTATGGCCGCTGTAGGTCCGGACACATTGATAAACATCTGTTCAGGTCTGCTCCCTGCTTGTCACTCTGTGCTCTTTCCCAGCTAAATCAATGCGGTAACCAGTCTAAGCTTGCCCACACTCAAGCTATTGCCAAACTCTTATCTGGCCCTGGCAGTTTAACGTTGACCTCCGTACAGGTAGTAGGAGACACAATAATCCATCTCCTCCAGCCCAGACAGACTCATCTCATCTCATCACAGCCACCCCTCCCCATTCAAACACATACTTTCTCTCCTTTGCTCAGTCCCTTGATGTCTTGCACAGTTTTAGCTACCTCCTTATCTATGTACTCATCCATTCCCTGCTGCTACATTACTCACTGTGTCTCGATCCATCTTCAGCACCCCCACCAGTCTTCAATGCCTCATTCAAAGCCCTCTCTCTTTGCTCCCGACACTCACTGAGAGTTTCTCTCGCTCTGACTATTGGGAGAAGGCGCTCCAGTAAAACTGACACACAAACACACACACAAACACACACACACACATGCATACATCCATATGCCATTACCTATCAATATCAGCTCAGACGGAGGCCTGACATGATTGAGATTAGGAGTTATTTTGAGTCACTTCTTCATTTTTCTTCCCCCAGCTGCAGCATTTGACAGTAAAGCTCACCAGCTGAAATGCACAAGAATGTCTAAAATATTGCAATATTTATAATATCTGAATGAATTTGAAGTCATTTGACATGAAACACCTACATAATTGCAGAGGGAAAAGGGTTAAGAGAGGCCGCAGACATATTTCGTCATAGAGGAAGGCAATATTGGAAACAGTCCGTCTCCTATGAAATTATATTAACAGAATCTGTTAAGAGCTAAACTGTGTTTTAAAGTAAAACTCTGCTCCTATTAGGAAAAAAACATAGCTTATTGCATACGTAATACAAACAAAATTAAAATGACCGTATTTATCTAATTTATCTGAATGTAAAACTGATCCAGATGGCTTTCAGGCAGATTTTTTAACTTATACTGTAATATGAAGATATTTTTAAATCAGCACATTTGTGCTAAAACAACAGAGTAGATAACAAACTACTGGATTCGTCTCTCTGGTCACAGCCTGGTCATTAGATTGGATTATTCTGAATGGTGCTTGTCCAAATGGGAAACAGTAAGTGGATGTTAAATAGAACAGACTAAGAGGAAATAGTAGATAGGATCAGGAGTAATGTCCATAAAGCAGTGTAGATCTAATCCTTCCTCTTAGATGTCCACTGATGGAAATTCCAAGTCTTTAAGTCAGTCTTTGTATGATTTGTCTTCGTGGCCTCTCTGCAGTATGTCTTTATTTTTATTTATTTATTTATTTATTTATTTTATTATGCCCCTGCAGCCACAAAACATGTTCAAAATGACATAAATTAAGTTTACTGCATAGATCATAACTAACTAACCATCTAAATATGTTATTAGTATGTTGTGAAGTAACAGGACTCACTCTCATATTTCTAACAGAAGTTTTATTCATATGGAGAATAATTCATCATAAAATATTGTGTTATGGTAAATGGTCGTGTATAGCACTTTTCTACACGACTGTGCACTAAAACTGCTTCATGCACTCACACATTCACACACCGGTGACGCAGCACCAGGAGCAACTGGGGGTTCAGTGTCTTTGCTCAAGGACACGTTAACATGTGGACTGCATGAGCTGGGATTTGAACCACTAACTTGCTGGTTAGGAAATGACCCACTCTACTACATGCACCACAGCCACCCTATTTTATCATTTAGACCAATCTGATACATTGTTCTCACCTAGATTTATCTGGACGTCTGTTTTTTCTAAAAGCCAAATCATTCAGTAAATATCACTTGGACTATTTAAAGGTTGCAGATGCAGAAATGACTGTGATGCTAAGAAAATGATACAGTGACTACAGTTATGGTTTCAGCCTGGATACACCACATCTCAGCATGGAGGTGGTGTGTTTACATGTAGGGACTGGTTCCAATAGTTTTTTTTACTGTCGTCTTTCAATGATTCACAGAGCTGGAACAAAAGGCACCGGGAAGGGACATTTTTATCGCCATGGTCCACATTTGTGAATCAAGCTTCCCAAAAACTCGAGGATGGCTGGAATGCATTTAAACAATAATGCTCATTTTATTTGAATTTATGCAGCATCTTAATTATACCATGTTATTACTTTAATTTTTTATGATATAGTGTATATATTTTTTTATTTATCTGCTTAATTAGTTTATTTAATATAAAATTTTTTGTTGTCATTATATTTTAAGGTAGTATATTTGTAGTTCCTTGACTTCATTACAGTTTTTTTTCTTTGTCAGATTAGTCTTATTCTTTGGTCGGGTCAGATAATTTCTCTCTCTCTCTTTCTCTCTCTGTGTGTGTGTGTGTGTGTGGTTAAGAGAGAGAGAAAAAGAGAGAGAGAAATACTTCTTCCTGTTAGTCTTTTTGTAGAGCCCTTAAACAAAAAAAATATAATTGTATTAGGAAGTACTCTGTAAGTAAAGTCTTGATTGCGTGATTGATGACTACATGTAATCAAGATGTGCTTCTTCACCTGTAAATAATCTCTACTCATCTATAAAGCTTGGGCTCTTACCAGCATATTTGTTATTTTTTTTAGTAAACTCTCTTATAAATAGATTTCATCTGTTTTTTTTCCTATCAACTCGTTCCTCCCTGTAAAATCAATGAGAATATGCAAAACATTCTGTGGATAAAGTCTGAGACATGCAGTGAAAGATGTAAGGGTAGCATCTGAATAGGAAAATAGTAATAAATGGCCTGCAAGCCTTAGCAGGCAGAGCCAATGAGGACACCACAACATGCAAGGTTAGTTGAGACAAAACACTGGTAAGGAATGACTTCTTAAGGGAAATATGTCTTAAAAACTGATTCTTTATCAGCTCTGTTCATTCCAATTTAAACAACATACAGCAACCAAAGGAAAAGACATTTCTTTAAATGACCTTATTAAGCCCAGTCAAATAAAACATCTGGTTAGTTCATAAAATCCTATATGGGCACTCTTTAATGTGCTAATGGTTCAATTCTTCTTTTCCTTGATTGTTAAATAATCAAGCATCCATTCTGGTGCATCATGATTCTGTCTTCTCTCTGATATAATGTTTTTTTTACACTCCATGCTAATTAGACCCAATGTGAAACCATTAGTCTTTTCTCTACCAATATAAACAGGGAATCTCACACTCCTGTCCTCTATGGCAGTGGTTCTCCAGGTTTGAGAGGTTTTCTGCTCCTTCACATATAATTTAAATGTAATGGAGCCAGTAGTTTGTTGTAAATGGTGGCTTGACAGCCCATTCATTTGTATCAGTGATGGAGCAGAGACACATCTAAGGGGCCCTCGATGACTGGAGTTTGAGCTTTCCAATACAAACCCTGAATTAAAATGAGAAAACTGTCCCTGATCTGTATTTTTATTCAAATCCATGAAGAATGAATGAAGAAATAAAAATATTTCTTTCATAGTTAACCATTTTTAGGTTATTACATGCAAAATGATCATTTTAAATGTACATTTTGTTTTTAACTATATCTACTCTTTTATCACTGTCAATCTAAATATATGTACAATTGTTTTTTTCCGTATATTTTCAACAACACAAAAACTCTTCTTTCATTCATGGTTAGTGCTTGGTGAAGCTATTTATTTTCAAACAACTGTTTACATTTTATAAAAATCATAATGACAACAGAAAATGGACAAATGACCCTGATCACTAGTTTACATACTCCAGGTTTTTATTCCTAGCCTTGCCTAGTTTAACATGAAAGACAGCTTGGAGCGTTTTGTCGTAGTTGTGGATGAGGCTCTTTATTTTATTGAATGATAAAGCTGCCCATTATTGTTGGCAAAAGGCCTCCAGTACCTGCAAAATATTGGGCTGTCTGGTATGAACTGCATGCTCGAGTATCTCCGCACAGTGGCTCAGTGATATAGAGGTCAGGAGACTGAGATACCCACTCCAGAACCTTTATGCTTCTGACAGGCCACATGGCTTTGTGTTTGGGATCATTATTACGTTGGAATATTCAAGTACGTCCTATTTGCAGCTTGTGGACAGATAAGTGCAAATTTTATTCTCATATTTTTATCATTTTTTTGTATCCTGTGTCTTTGTAACTCGCACATACCCCAAACATCAGCGATCCACCTCCACGTTTCATAGTAGGAATGAATGGTAAACCTTTCATCAGAGGCCCTGTAACGTTTATGGTTGTGGCCAAAAAGTTCCATTTTTGTCTCATCACTCCAAATGATTTTGTTCTGGAAGTGTTGAGACCCGTGTCTGCGCTGTTTGGTCAGTTGTAAGCAAGATTTAGTTTGTTGCATCCACAATGTATAATGGCTGTATTCTGGCAAGTCATCCATACATTTTTTGTGCCTCTTTAAAACAACACCACCACTTTTTTTCAGACAAACTTGTGTTTCAGCTGGAGTCATCTGTGGGTTTTTCATTGTATCTCAAATGGTTTTGCCAACGGTTGTGGCAGACATCTTTGCTGGTGGAACATATTTCAAGTTTATTTCCTTACTCTGTTTGTTGCTCTTTTAAAGTTTACATATATTAAACTAAGGCAAGGCAAGGCAAGTTTATTTGTATAGCACCTTTCATGTACAGGACAATTCAAAGTGCTTTACATGGAAACGG
>JBAMIG010000004.1:20454140-20481421 GCA_037177335.1 Kiunga ballochi
AGATAAGATAAGATAAGATGTAGACTGAGAAGTTCTGTCATTCCATTAAGAAATAAAAGGTATAAAAAGTAGAAATACGTTAATGGAATAAAAATAGAAGTACAGAAAATACTAAACATGGTATGCTGGACCATTTAGGCATCAGTATATAAACAGGCAGATGCGTTTTAAACAGCTCATTTTACACAATAAATCATTTTAATACAAGTTCCATATCATATGTAAGTTAAGTTCATCATGATGTAACACCATGCATTCAAACAAAAAGGACATTTTCTGTCTAAAAAGAAGAAGAAAATAGTAATATCACTACAGATTTCAGAGAAGCAGCAGATTCACTGAAATGAATAAGTTAAAAGCTGCCTGAGGCAATAATATATCTGGGAGTCCAGGGTGCCAATGCCCCTGTTGGCATCAGTGTCTGTCAAGCTGCCCTATAGTAATACCTGTTTTTTTATCTTCCAATAAAGATATTCAAATCATTTTCACACACCTGTCTGATTTTTATCAAAATGTCTCCTTGGAAAGATTAAACATTAGACTCATTTCTATCACAGAAGGAGGGAAGTGCCTGGAGCATCTTGTCTGTCAGTGAGTTCCACCACACGGTGGCCCTGTGCCTCTCCTCCTCTGTTCCCCATCGCCTCCGCCACCGTAACGCTCAGCCTCACTCCTCCTCCATCCCCTCCCCCTTCTTCACCACCACCACCACCTCCTCCTCCTCCTCCTCTACCTTCCTCTACTTCCACTCTTTCCTCCCGTCGAGCTGCGCAGAGCTCCAGACGCGTCCTCCAGCTCCGAGCAGCGCGGTGTGAAGATGGTTGGCGGCTTGTGTGCGCGCAGGTTGGCCCGCCGATCGCGGTCCGCCCTCATAGCAGCCCTCACGGTCCTGCTGGTCCAGACTCTGATTGTGTGGAACTTCAGCACCCTCGACTCCGGCGAAGAAACAGAAAACGTTCGTGAGAAGAGGGACCGTGTCGCGGGCAACAAAGCCGCTGGCAGCGACTATTTTCAGCGCGGAGTCCAGCGGCAGCCAGGGCAGCATCTTCCTCCGCCTGGGAGGGGGACGTCTCGCCTCCTCCAGCAGCCGGTAAGACACAAGCGCTGCCGATGTAGTCATACCATATACTCTGTGAAAAGATGCAGCCTCGCCGGGGATGGAGTGGTTTGGCAGGCAGGTCAGAACCTCACCAGTTGTTTTTTTAATAGACAAGCCTTCAGCAGGGCCTTTTAAATGGATGTTTGGTGCTTGTCAGGGAAGTGGAGGCTCCCTTGTAGAGAAATGTTATGATGTCTGAAGCGAGACAGATGCAAAGCGAGCCCTCTTTCCCTTCCACGACAGAGAGATAGATAAATAGATAGAGAGAGAGTTGGGTATCCTTGGCTGAATGTTTGCTGTGAGCAGGAGCCACATTGCGCCGTTTGGATGAACGCACTCTAAGCGAGATCCCTGTTTGAAATGCCAGAGTGTGAAATCTGGGCTCGGCAAACAGTGCACTCCAGGGCAGAAAAGCAGCAAGAAGGAGCAAAAATATTTACATAAAGTAGCAGAGGAGATGCTTGGACAGCAGAGTCACTGTCGGGGGTTACCTATACCTGTCATGGTCTATTTGTTATCTCAAGTCTGCTGCATGCTCAGCAGGACTGTCAGGACAGTCAAACTTTAACATAACCTAATCTGCAGAGTTGTTTTGATGACTCTGTTGTGTGTGAAAAGGTAAAGCTCAAACACACTTTCCTATTGTGAGTTGCTTTCTCAGAATGAACAAAACTGATTGAGTTGAGGTCACTCAGAAGCTGGTTTGAAGCCATGTCTGGACATTTTTACAGATACCCTTTTTTTTCTTGCAGACTTAACTAGTAAATAAATCAATAAGGCATTGAATGCTTCCACATAGAATATCATTTATTTTTGCAACCTGTTCCTAAAGAACAATGAAAACTGAAATCCTTCCTGAGGTGGCCTCAAGCGAAAGGACTGCAGCAAGGAAGTTGGGCACAGTTTATCAAGCAGCAGTTTTCCCTTGTAACGCTGCCAGCCATTCAGGTGGAGATGACTCTTCAGTCACCATGCACGCGGCAGGTAACCCGCTTTGATGTGGATGCATTGTGTGTCAGTCAGTGACTTGGAGCCAATGCAGACAGTGATTCACTCACTTCAAGTGGTGGGACAGCGAGTCCCACCTGCCAGCATCTCTGCAGTGCAAAGTCGTGCCAAGGACGAGGTATATATAAGTCACATATCTATTTTTCGACTTTCAGATAATCTTCCAACAACCGTTGCTCCTCTGTGTATATTTGATAGAGCTATACTTTTTTTTTTAAAATCATGAGGCAGATTAAGGAATGTTTAAGCACATTATCTATCTGTTCCTCCATTATCTGTGTTGCTTATTATCCAATGAAGGGTCATGGGCAGATGGAGCCTATCCCAGCAATCATTGTAGGCTACGTGAGGCGGGGTACACCCTGGACAGGTGGAAGGATATTATTATTATTATTATTATTATTATTATTATTATTATTATTGTTGTTGTTGTTGTTATTATTATATTTTAATTTATTATTATTATCATGTGTTACTTTGAGTATTTGTACAATTCTAATAAAAATATTCACATTGTAATGAATTACATAACATAATGTAGGATTTAGTTATGTCAAAACCTTTTAAATGGCATCAACACCAATTTGTCCAACTGTACTAAAGCACTTGGCAGATTTGTACCCGACCTTTTGAAAAAGAGCTTTCATCTGTCCCCTTAAGGCTCTCTGCTCAGTCTGTATAGCAGTCAGTCAGCTAGTCAGCCAGTCAGCTCATCTGCTGGCTGTCCGTCAGACTGTCAACTCATTCTGTGAAGCTCCGTAGCCCCCCGGACACCGCAACCTCAGCTCATCGCTAATAAGCACACACACATTTCCTCCACTACTTAATTGCTGCATTTTCATTTTCTCTTCCTATGTGGGTGGTATGTGTGTGTGTGTGTGTGTGTCTGTGTGACTTAGCAAGGCAGCCTTGTCCAGCCTAAGGGTGACGCATAAACACCAACTGATGCTATATGAGGCAGCACGTAGAGGGAAGAGAAGCACTTTGATCCAGAATAGAAAGAGCCAGGAGCGAGGCTATGACAATAGCTGGATTTCTATGTGATAACTTGTGTTGGATGGGAATATTATGCATAGCCTTGGATGTGTCATCCCAGCAGGCAGGAGCTACAGCTGCCATTAGTGCTTGTCTCCTGTTGTTTCTCTTGAAGGAAAGGCTTCTGGGTGAAAGTAGACATTTTCCTCTCTCAGCCTGTTTGTCTCTGCTTTACGTATCTGGATTGGATCAGCATCCATTTCTTTCCACATAGGCTTTGATGACCTGTTGAGCAGTCACCAACCAAATGATGTTCTGCTCATTTTTTTTATCTTCTTTTATCTCACGTAATTTTGTTTTAGACTTCATACATACAGGTGATCCTTGTGATGGGTGTGAGGGCATTCCCTCAGCAGCAGACTGTAAGGCTTGGAAAAGGGTCTGGCTCCAAACCCCACATCTGGTCATCAGCTTTTTTTTTCCATCTTTCCCCAGCAGTCTTATGCTGTGATGATCCCTTTGTTCCCGCTGGATATCCAGCTCACTCATTTTGTGAAGAGTTATCCCCTTAGTCATGGTAATACATGTAACGTTACCCCTCATGTACAAGCTTTCCATAGTGTCAAGTTTTCCGAATGGTTTCCATGTGGCGAAGGCAGCACTTGAAAGCATCTGGTTCGGAGTATTTTACTCTATTTCCAGCACAGTTTATTGATATTGATATGACACATGAGCTGCAAATCTACTAATTAGTGTAAAATATTATTGTAACATAAACAGTTTTTCATAGTTTTTGCCTGCAGTGACTCAAGTCTTTGCTACTTAAGTGTCAAAAGAGCCTTAAAACCACCAGAATCAATGTTAACTGGTAGTGAAATAAAGCAAATGCACACAGGGATTATTAGGAAACAGGTAACTGAACATCACAAGCAACAATTTAAAACTCATATGTGTTATATTCAGCAGCTGGGCTGAAATCCATTGTTAGACCATTAATACTCAGACAGTCACAACCATACTCTTACTGTGCTGATTCACACCAACACACACACACAAACACACACACACACACACACACACACACACACACACACACACACACTGAAAAAATGTCTATGTGGATGCAGGGAGGGTGCCTTCTGCAAATACATGACATATACATATGCATTTTATTCCACGTCCTCACCACCACGCATGCACACACACAAGTTAGTGCTTGATGCAAACAAACTAACTTGAGAGCTTTTATAGGAAGTCAGAGACTAATCAGCAGTGGGACTGCAGGGTTGTCCAATAGCCGGAGTTTGACCATTTATCCCTGTCAGTCTGTCATTGTGTGGCTCGGCCACTTGCTTCCGGCATTTAGAAGCATTAGTGTTTGAGCGTATGAATGTTAGTGGTGGTGGAAGAGGCCGGATGAAGCTGTTGCCACACGAGTAGCTTACCATCGTGTATGAATGAGGAGTAAAAGAACAATGGATTTAAAGTGTTTTGGGTTCCTTTATAAACTCTGACATAACACAAAACCTTTATTACCTCACACCCGTGCTAAGTACACATTCAGCTTTGCAATCTCTAATCTCCACACACAAATTCACATCATTCTGCATCTGTTGTAGCATGGAAGGGGCTGCTGAAGCCCCTTTGCTTTAGCAGTTAAACAGCAAGTTCTCATTAAGAGTTGCTTATTATAAGAAGCTACAATACAGTATTATTTCGGTGGATCTTTCAATTTCAAGGGTTCCTGACTGAGAAATCAGGCTTAATGTGATCATGTTCTTTGATTTTATTTCTTCCCAGTCTGAAGTAGAAATTTACAAATACTAATTTATCAAATGTAGGAATAATAAAAAGAAATAAGTAGTTTTAGTGGATTTATCACAAAGCAGCCATAATATCAGCTTGTGTCCCTGATATAATGTCAATTTTATTTTTACCTATGAAAGGTGTGAAAATGTAGTTCTTTGTCCATTCAAGCTTTAGAAATGACCTAGCTGATTCTACAAGTTATTATGTTGGGAAATAACTTATTCATTAATTTTCCATACTGCTTAATTCAATTTAGGTCATTATAGGCCCGAAGCCTATTCCAGCTATTTGCAGCTGAGAGGTGGGGTACACTCTGGACAAGTCTCCAGTCCATCACAGTGTTAGGAAATTAATTAAGACATATTATTTATGAACATTGTAAAATCATAATTATGATAATCATTCCAGGAAAATCTATAAGTGTGACTACTTCCCTTGTGTTCACCGGCATCAGGGGTCAAACGTAACCGGTTCCTATGATTCTCTGAAGCATTCGGTGTGTATATAGAGGATCTTTGTCTTTTCATAGTTTGACCAATAATGCACAAACTCATTTGGCTCATCGGCTACCAGCACCTTCTTTTTAACTTCAAGTGAAGAAACTTCAGTTTTGTTAATCATCATTGAAGCAACACACTCAACGCGTGTTGTATATTACAGAAAAGTAGAACAAAAGGACAACAGAGTGTGGAGTGATAATTGTAATAGTGCCATTATTGTAAGATCTGTTCTCATTTGTCATGGAAGGATGTCATTTACATTGCAATAAAACCTCCTTCTCACCTTTCCTTCATATCAAATTCACTCTGTTCTCATGTTGCTATCCTGCCAGTGCAGTTTGTTCCAGCAGCACTTTGTGCACCACTCCCTGTCTCTGCTGGTTTTTGTAAAAACTCAAAGCCACTTTTGTGTTGGTAATTGGTAGTTAGATTGGTTTTCCTCAAAAGTAAATCATCTCAGAGTGGGTACCATTCTCCTTTAAGCAGACCTTTGAACATATGTAATTACGGTCCAGAGACACCGAGAAGATCCACCGATGCACTGTTCAAACGGCTCCATCTTTACATCGGCAAAGTGCTATTCTGTGAAACCTGTAATGAGATAAAAGTACAACCTGCCCATCAGACTGTCCAACTGTAGCTGTGAGGCTCTCTTTCAAACATCATTAGTCTAGGAGAGAAGTACGAACATATTCTAAAGGAAGAAATCTGCACCTGAGACTTGAAAGAGACTCATCAAAATTCCAAGATGCTTTAATGTTGAAGTCTAATTTGTATACATGATACCAGACCACTTTCTGGAACAGAAAAAACATTTAATCATTATCATAATGACAAACCCTGTCATGTTATTTCCTTAAGCTGGTGCTGCTAATGCACAAGATGTCAGTAATGAATCCTAAAAATTGTAGATTTGTGCTTTATTAGTTATAGACTGAATGTAGCTGCTTAAACACTACCACATAGAAACACACCTGCTAAGCACAGGTGCTGAATACCGCAGGCTTCATTTGTGCTGTATTTACCCCATCTGTTACAGTAGAGGAGCACTCTTTATATTTATCATCTACTTTTTTCATCTTTGTTGTGTAACAAACCTTTAGCCTTTAGCTAATTAACACAATATTATATATATATATATATACATGAAAACAAAAAAGATAAAAAATGAAAAATAATATAGATTAAATAGTATAATTAAAAGTAAATTAACAATGTTTTTATTATAAATTTTCAACAACAGGGAATAGGTGGTTAATCAAGCTAAGGACATGTAGTGTGACTTTAAATCTGCAACTTGAAAGGAAATTATGTACAGAAAAACAGCCAAAAAGCTGTCGGAGTTAATGTGGGACTCACACAAAAACATTTCAGTGAAAGAAACTGAAACAAAATTATTCAAAGCTAAAGTGTGTCCAATGAGTGGCGTCACTATAAATTATCCAGAACCTTATAGCGTAAAACTATGTCGATCACCAGGAATATTTTTTTTCTGAAAAGTAAAAATAAAACAGGTTTAAAAAAATTCCTTGATATGTTGGTGGAAAACAAATCTGAGCACATACCTGTTAGTTTAATCCTTATGTCAAGCATCAGAAGCACCACATATATGCCAATCAGTTAGACCTGCACTGTGATTTTTACTTTCTTCTTGCAACTTTTATCATAGTTTCTCACTGTTGACAGGACCAGTTTATTTAAGTAATAATCCAAATAAGAGTCAGAATTCAAATCTTGCATTTCAGTCACAAATTCAAGCTTCTGTCATTGATGTAAATGAAAACGGGATCAATTGAGCTTAAACCACAGCATGTGAAAGCATATAGTAGGAGAAAACTCACCAGATGTACAGAGCCGACGCAGGCTGACAGAAGGAGGATTATTATTATAATTCCCACAATACAAATGAGTATGTCGACTAAACTATTAAGATACAAATTCTGGTCCCGATCATCTAGCTCAAACTCCAACATTTGTCTGTAGAAGTTATTTAAACACACAAGGGGAGTCCTAGAAGAATTCCTTTCTTGTTTCCAATCCCCCTGTGACCTCTACAAATGTTTACCCATGTGCCATCGTCTGTGATTGTGTTCAGCTCCATTTCCCACGGGGACGCTCCGCTCTCTATGTCAGCTTTTTCTGTGCAGGATGGCCATCAAGATCCACAAAGAAAGGATCATTTGCAGCATAATGAAAATAGTGCTTTTATCATTAACAAACCAAAAATCTTCAAGTATTTCAGGTATGGTTTGTTTTTCTGGTTTTAGGTCTTTGCTTTTATGAAATTAGGGCTGTGTGTTTCTGTCACATCAAACAAGTAAAAAAATAGAAAGATACAGATCTGGGCTTTTGATTTGCTAATTAAAACCTTAATGATTATTTCATTGTAAATCTGAAAAGAACTTTAGTTGTTTTTGCTTCATGAGTTTAGGATTCCACTGGTACCCTAATGATGAAAGATTACTAATGGTGCTTTTCTACTAGTACCTCCTCTACCCGGCCGAACACGATTATACCCAGAAATAAAGTGTTTCTATTAGGATGTGTCAAACCGTGCCGTTACATTTTCCGTACCTACTTTGTTGTGGTTCTAAGCATGTCGGGCCGTGCGAGTAGCGTGACGTCCACAGGCTGGCATCCATTGATTGATCCGATGTGATCCAGGGTGTTTTGTCCTGCCCTCAGATGACTTCTCTGGATTTGTTCCATGAGTCCATTTCTTACAAATAACCATGATCAGAGCCCCAGGTAAAAGTTACCGTGAGTTCTTCTATCTTTGTGTTTGTCTTCTTCTATGGTATTTGGTCTTCTTCTGTGGTGTTCTATGCAGATGGAAAAGCAGTCGAGTAGAGTACAGTACTCCCGGGCCAGTAGGGTAGTGTCGCGTTGGCACTAATGGAAAAGCCCCTTTAAAGGAAACACAGAGAATGATTTATAAAAGCTTACCGGCTCTCCATGAGCCCCAGAAGAGACTGAGCACGTCTTGTTTTGGACTGAAGAAACTTATAAAAGCAGTCATGAAAATAATATTCAGATTTAGTGTTGTTGTTTTTTATTGTAATCTATACTTTGCTTTAAGGTTTGGTTCTACATGTGAGAACATATCTGACCCTTCATGTTCTACATGAGTACAGACACATTATTTATCTCTCCTTTTGGTCATTCATAATATTTTTTTTACTTCACCTTGAGTGGTTTACATGTGTGAAATACACAATAAAATAGATGTTTTCCTACATGCCTGCATGTGGGCCGAGCTAAGCAGGACACCTTTATGTGCCTCATCTGTAAAAGCACAAAATCAAAGATCCTAAATGATGTTTATTATTCTCCTGCCAAATTTACTCAAACAAAGCTCAATATTATCACCAATTAGAGTCATTACACCATTCAGTTAAATGTATATCACAAACACCTATAAAGTCACTACATACATAACCTTCTGCTCAGCAATCTCTCTTGCCTCTCATCCTCGCCTCACACTCCCATCATCCTCTGCAGCTGTTACAGATGGTTTCATTTCCCGACACATTAATAACACATCATCCAGATGAATGAAGCTGTATAATACCTAGCAATGCCAATAATCCCATAGGTAAGAGGCTTAGCAGTCCTCTCTCACACACACACGCACACCACACACACACACACACACACACATAGATGGAAAGACAGGAGCTTTGAGGAGGGGGTATTTGTTGTGGGTTTGGGGATGAATTTGTTTATCTAAAGTTACTATAGGTATCAATGCAGAGCAGAGCTAGAATGCCTAAAGGCTGCACACACACACACACATGCACACACAGGTTTTGACCAGACCGTGAACATATGGAGGGGTTATTAAGCCAATCACTCAACTCCCCTGCTGCCATGGTTTCAGGGTTATCCCTTTAAATAGATCTACTGTATTTTATAAAAAGAGGTTAATGGCAGCGACCACAAGAAGCTGGAACTAAATTACATAATGATCACCATCATTTTAGAATACAATAAAAAAGGAATGGTTTATAAAGAAGACTTTACAAGCCTTTTGTAAATCCGTAGTGGTTTACATTTAATAGCATTATTGTGATCTTAGAACTTTTTCTTTTCTAATTAAGTTTAAAAAGTGACAACCAGCGCTTGTTCTTGCATTTGTCTGGCTCTTGCTATTGCCACTGGATTTCCTCTCAGATAGGATAGCGTTAGGTTCTGTTGACTCAGAAATCCAGCAGCCTCTATTATCTTTTTTATTTTCAAGACTGCATGAACAATTTGTGACTCAAAATGTAAAGCTTACAAAAATGGACTCACTGCTCTATTTCGACATGAACAGACATACAGTGGAAAAGATAAACAAGCCATGTCATTTCTTAATGTGTTGTTTGCTTTACTCCTTTATTCAGTATGAATTTTATGGACCTTGTCCTTACCGTGGTCTTGCCACCAGCAGGGGGTAGGGCGGGTCACATAGGCGTCGGATGCTGTGTGAGCCAGGCAGTGGCCAGGGGCAGGAGCCTTGGCGGTCCGATCCTTGGCTACAGAAACTGGCTTTAGGGATATGGAACCTGACTGTTGTTTGTACCTATGCCCTAAGTGGCAGCACAGAGTACCCACCCTTTCTGGAGTCATTGGGAGTAGTCCTGAAGAGCTCTCTCTTCAGAGACTTCATTGTCCTCCTGGAGGCCAGCGGTGCTCACGTCAGCAGCAACAGTGAGACCTGGTGGGGAGTGATGGGGAGAAATGGGCCCCCCAATCTGAACCAGAGTCTTGTTACTGGACTGCTGTGCTCGCCACGGATTGTCCATAACAAACATCATATTTGAGCATAAGAGTGTCCATATGTGCACCTTACGCCAGGGTTGCAGTTTGATTGCCAACTTTGTAGTGGAATTGTAGGACTTGAGGCAGCATATCCTGGATGTTTGAGTGAAGATAGGGGGAGAGCCCCGATCACCACCTGGTGGTGAGTTTGCTCAGATGATGGGGGAGGATGCCGATGAGGTCTAGCAGGCTCAATCAGGTTATTAGGATTTGCTAATGTCTGGCGGAGTCTCCTGTCTCTCCATAGAGAGCTTCAACTCCCACCAGCGCTTTAATTGTGTCTCAAGTGTGGTGGGGAGTGTTGAGTCTGAGTGGACCATGTTCTATCGACGCTTTTCCACTAGTACCTTCTCTACCTGGCCTAAAACGACTATACCCAGAAACCGAGCATTTCCATGAGGATTTGTCAAACTGTGCCGTTACATTTTCCATACCTACTTTGTTGTGGTTTCAAGCATGTTGGGCCATGAGTGTAGCGTGACGCTCACAGGCTGGCGTCCATTGATTGGTCTGATGTGATCCAGGGTGTTTTGTCTTGACTTCATGGTTACCTTGTGCTAAATTTAATTTTGAATGTGGATTTCGCAATTTATGCCGGTTTACAGACCAAAAGGGTCTTGATTATGTTTGCATTGTGGAATTAATTAAGATCCAGCAGTTGGGCTGAAGGGTGACATGGATATTACCGCCACAGCCTCACGGCAATAAGGTTGCTGGTTTGAATCTCGGTTTGGGCAGTGGCCTTTCTGTGTGGAGTTTTCAGGTCAAACTGTAAGGTTACTTACTCTCTTGTAAGTTTTGCAATGATTCTTTGTAGCCTTGACCAAAGTGTGCATAATATCTTTGTTTTAGTCCCAACTGCTTCTCGAGGAGGTCATTAGACAGTATGGGCTCTTCTTGTTTCATTACCTCAATGGTCACATTTCACTGAGCAAAAGCACGACTGCCTGGATGAATGCACCAGACTGCCCACTCCACTGAATTGACATGCAACACACTGATTCACATGCAAAACGGAAATGCACATGAACATATAATCACACCCACACAGACTAATGACACTGAGCATGAGCCACAGCCTTTCTATTTCCTCCTGAACACATCTTAAACTAATCTCCATGTACTGTATTATTCTAATAAGAGGGGAAGGAGCTGTGACAGAAAGAGAAAAGAGAACATGGCAGCATGGTGAAGACGGCGGGCGATGACATGTCGGCTGAGCTGAAATAGAAGCGATCCGGCCTGTCACGGAAAGCTTTTGTCCTTCCAGTCCCGTGGAGCTAAAGAAGAGGAGCTGACAGCGGTGCTTTTCTTCCTTTTTCTCCTCTTCCTCCTCCCTTTTTCCTCTTCTCACCACTGGAGCTGAATGCCAGTGGCCCTGAAGACTTGTTTCAGTGATTAAGAGAGGAGAAAGTGAGAAGAGAAAGAAAGAGAAAAGCAGAGAACAAGAGACACAAATGCAACACAGAAGAAAGCTAGGGGGAGAGATGTTTAGAGGTTAACAAAATAAAGAAAAGATAAATGTCTCATTCCCTTCTACAAATCCGATGTTCACTCAAATCCTGGCGTAATCCCCAGGAGGGGTCGGTTTGTTAGCGTAGTTCAAGCCTGGTTGGCACAAACTAGGTGCTTGAAGACTTTTCTTTTGTCTGAGTGGTCACTGCTCCAACTGGGATCAGGTCCATAATTTTCCTCTCTGTTGGTGTACTGCAGGATTTACGAGTAAGCTGGTGTCAAGACACTGATCAAGCTGGCTTTATCAAGCATCACTAAGTGGGAGTTGTGATTTAAGATTAGACAAACAAAGATGAATAATGGAATAATCCCAACTCTGGTGATCGAGTGAAGTCTTTAAAACATCCATCCAATTTCCATACCATTTCATCCAATTCAGGATTGTGGGTAACTGGAGTCTATCCTAGCAATCAATGGGTAAGAGGATGTTTAATACAGCTGGTTTTGATTTAATCTTTTTGGTGCATACATTCTTCAAGTATTGATAGTTTTTTTAAAGCCACATCCTGATAAAATCTTATTGGAGAAGCTTTAATGTCCATCTGAAATTAGAGATTTATTTTGGATGTTCAAACGTGTTTATAATGCAGTGCAAATGTATTTAAATCCCTGATATGCAAAGTAAATGTCTTCAAAATGTGGGTCAGCGTCAAAATGAAAACATTGGAAGTCCTTCAGAAAGCCTTTAGGTACAGGGTGCCCAAGTCCGGTTCTTGGGAAATTTTTGATGCAACCTTTCTCCAACACAATTGAATCAAATAGCTGTTTCCCTTTTCTACATTTCATCCAGCCCTGCAGAGGCCTGCAAACGAGCTGTTCTTTGGATGCAGCTGTGTTGGACAAGAATTGCATCTAAAAGTTACAGGATGGTAGACCTCAAGGACCAGACTTGGGCACCCCCGCTCTAAATCCAACAATTAGAAATTAATTAGGAGTGGTTCAAAGGTTTTGCACAGTCCTGTAAGTCAGGGTGTAATGATGTTCTTCATGAAATAAATTTCTCTGTACTCGCAGCCTGACCAGCTGTATGTGCATGGTAGTGCATGTGGATCCTTGCTTACACATGTGTAAAGTTACAAATAAGGTCCCGAATTAGGTTTTACCATCAGTTTTGTCTCAGGTTGCTTTGGTCTCTGCTGTGACATTAAGTGGCTGTTTGCTGGTCAGTAAAATCCATTTTGCATTTCCGTATGTGCATCTTGCATAAATCATCAAAGACCTTTTATCATGAGCTCAAAATCCTTTGATGTGTTGATGTGTATTTCTTTTCAAACTGGTGGACATTTTTTCATCTGTTGTTAATTTTGTTTTATATAAAAAGAACAAAACAACCCAAACAAAATAATTCTATGCATGCTAAATCCACAATATAATGGCCATCATGTTGAATGTCCCAAACGGCTCACCGTACACTGGTAACATGCAACATTTTTCATAGCCTTCTAAAGGGTAGAAATGAGAAATATTTACTGAATCGAAACATTAAGGGGCTGCATGGTGGTTAGCACTTTGGCCTCACAGCAAGATGGTTGCTGGTATGACCAGCAATGAGTTTGCATGTTTAGCTTGGGTTCTCTCTGTTAGTGTGGGTTCTCTCTGTGTTAGCGTGGGTTCTCTCTGTGTTAGTGTGGGTTTTCTCCGTGTTAGCGTGAGTTCTCTCCGTGTTACCGTAGGTTTTCTCCGTGTTAGCGTGGGTTATTTCCGGATACTCCGGCTTCCTCCCACAATCGAAAGACATGCACCTTGGGGATAGACTGACTGGAGACTCTAAATTGCCCATAGGAATGAGTGTGAGTGTGTATGGTTGTTGGTCTCTATGTTGGCCCTGTGATGGACCAGTAACCTGTGCATGGTGTACCCTGCCTCTCTCTCAATGTCAGCTGGGATTGGCTCCAGCAACCCCACAACCCAGTTAAGGGAATAAGCGGTAGAAAATGGATAGATTAAACATTAAGGAGTGAATATCTAGTATTATAAAATGAAATAGGGTCCCATTTAAACCCCCGTACATAGAAATTATTGACGCAGTTCAGCCGAGCCTTTGTGCATACTCTCATTGGAAGGCCCCTTAACCCTAACCCTGGAGACACTAGCAAGGTACATTTAGTTGAAAACTCCCAACATAAAGGGCTCCTGTCTACTCACACACTCCCACATACTCTTCAGCATCCTTTCTTTGCCACAGGCAGACCCCTACAGAATGTATAAAATAATAAAATACTTTCCTTCCTGAATCACAAAAACAAACTACTCACCCACACAATCTCCCCCTCACGTACATGCTTCCACACACAAAGATTTCCATCTTGCTCATCCTTTTCCCTGGGCTACTTCCTAACACAAAACACTTTGAGAGTAAATAAAATGATACAACTCTGCACCACCTGAACGGCTATTCTTTAGTATTCATGTTAGGACCAGCTGGAGAGCTCGTACCTATTACTGAGCAGGTGTTTTCTCCATTGGCAGGGTATTTAGAACCTGTCTGTTCCTCCTGCCTGAACTCTGCTAACAGCTTCAAGTGCAGAGCTCCTAATGTCGGCATTACCGCTGGCATGTTTGTACACCTTGTCCTTGACTACTTCGCCACCGTGTTTCATCTCACTAACCCTCTCGCCGGTAGCCCTCTCCTGTCTCCTCTTCTTCTCCCATCTTGAGTAGAGATGTCTCGCTGCACAGCTGAGTTGTTCTCTCGGGCCTCCAAATCAGCTTCAATGAGAAGCCCTGCAGAGGTTGTCACAGCCGGGAAGAAATTGCGGCGTAATTGAGCTCTGTGATAATATTACGTTCTTCTCTCTGATTTCCTACCAGCGGTGAATCATCAACACCATCATCATTATGCCATCACATCAGCATTGCTCCGCAGATGCTTCCACACCGCTGCTGCCAGAGTTGACCTGCTCTTTTACTTGATTCTCCCTCTTGTTCCACTTATTTCATTCCCATTTTCTCTCTTTTACTATCCTCTCACTTTGTGCTTGCAGCTGCTCGCCCTTTTCATCTGTCTCCAACAGCCTTTCCAGATTCTGTTTCATTTCAATGCAAGTCATGCCTTAGAGGTGTACAGAAATGACGATGTGTGGAAAAAAAACTGTGTGGAGGCAAAAGGGGGCAAAGCAACAGAGAACAATTAGAATTTATGAACATAATAGTGAATGCCTCCTCCATATTCTTAGAGTTGGTGTGCTAATTTTGGTCATTTCCTTTTTCTTTAGTGCTATTTGTGCTTTTTTAAATGGTTTTTTTTTGTAATGTAAAAGATCTGCAAAGTGACAAAAAAAAACAAAGTTACTCAACAAATGGAGTTATTTCCCAACCACAGAAAAAATCCTCAACTGTTTAATAATCACATTTGTACACAACATCATTGTGCAACGTGGTTTCATCACACTTTCTCAGTGGCTATTTTGGTACAAATAGCAGACCTCTGGCTCCAAATGATCATTAAGCAGCAGGATTGCTTTGAATGATGTGGGCTGCACAAATTTCTTTTTAAATTGTGGCTACTAAAGGAAAGAAGCAATGCAGTTGTGGATCTTTAGGCATTTGATGAGAGTTTTAAAACTGTGCTCTGACTTTTATCATGCAGTCATCTTGTATTTCCTCAAAGTCATCAGTGTATTTTCTTTTTATAAAAAATAAAAACAGCTATTTCATTTTACAGAACAGGACAATCCCTGTATATTATCATGTCAGTGTGGTAGTACGTAAGCGTGGTGCTTACACATCAGTTTCTTATTTAATTACACTAACATAGATAGACCACATTCTTTCAGTCATTCAATTCAGCTTATCCCAACTTATTTAAGAGGTAGTGTAAACCTGGGCAGGTAGCAGGTCCATTGCACGGCCAGTACAGAGAGGAAGAACCAATGCAGGGCTTAGGATAACCAAATGATTTAACTTGTATATCTTTTAATGGTTTGATGGAACCAGAGTAATTATTTTATTCTTGCATTTACGTTTCATAATGACCTCAATGTTTGTGGTAATTACATGCAATTTGTTAATGTCAGGGAATATTAGTGTCCATGTCTGAGCAACCTATATATAATGGTCAAAGTGTTGTCCTTAATTGTGACATAAAACTCAAGTTGAGACACAGGATTAATTGAGGGCTCCTCTAGACTGGGTTTAGACTGAGTGTGTGTGCATGGGTGTTACTTTACAGATGACGTTGAGTGGTTTAACTATCCTCATGAGAATTGCCTTTCTCCTGAAGAGAAGCATTAGGTAACTTATTGACTGCTTATTGGTGTCAGCACTTTACTGGAGCTCAAAGAACAATGCTCCTTTTCCCCCACTCTTGGTGGGGTTTGAGTGTGGGAGGGGTGTGTGTATGTGTGTGTGCTAAAGCTTGTCTAACTTCTGTTTTTGTACACACTTTTCCCTCAACTGCAGCAACAGAAAGCCAGTTTACTTTAGTAAATAAGAAAGACCACAACAGTGTTTTTATGTAAATCCCATTTTGTGCAGTGTACAGATAAAACCAGCTTCCTCCAGTAACGTCATACATACTTCATGCTTTTCTGAGGCTGTCCTGACAAGGCTTGGCATCTTCTGTGTGGCTGAAATGTAAGCACCTCAAACACATACCACACCTGCATGCAGGTATGAAATGACTGCATTACAGTCAGTCTGAACACTGTAATGTAGCAACTTTTATTGAGAACGATTTTATTTGATTTCTTTCACTTTCCTTACAGGTTCATTTAAGTAATTACATTTCACAGCTATTGAAGCCTCTGCGGAGGAATGATCTGAATCGCAGTCATCAGAAGACAGAAAAATAAGATCCTTTTAATAAAAGGTCACCCATCAAAACCAGTTTAACTGTATGATACCAGAAGAATGTTTGCCTTATTTTTCAGGTAAACTATATAAACATTGTAAAAATATGCCCAGGTAAGTGGACTATTTGCACAGGATTTTATACTTATTAGAGGTTTTCTGCTGGTTCTTTGTTTCATTTTGTCAATGGACCTTCAGACTCATTTTGATCAGTGTTTTCATTTTCTAAAGCTGATGATAAATTGGGTAACACACACAATACTTACAGTCCATTTCAACCTCACCCTGACATGGACTAGCATCCCATCCATGCTGAACTGTCCTCTCACATTTCTCTGGTTGGAACAGGCTCCAGCTTTGACTCTGAATTATAGAAGATGAATGAATAAATGCATTTTAGATTTCTTCTGTTTTACTCATGAGTATAACAGTCTCATTCCTGTGTGCAGCCTGCTGAAATACAAAAGTCCTGTTAATTATTGAAGCACAGAAATGAGATGATCACACTACATTTACATCAGTGTCATCAATATCAATGGTCATAAAATACTAAACAGTCTAATCAAGTGCAACCTGACAAGTCAGTCTGTATCCAACCTGAAACAAATGTAATGCCCTTGACATGGTTTTCACGTGTGAGTGTTCCACAAAGTACACCACTGCAGCAGGCTTTCTGGTGAAGATGTGCTCTCCTAGCTGGAAATGAAAGGAAGAAGGTGCAGGGATTGTGTGTTTATAGAGCAGGAGGTAGCATGTAATGTAGGAATGACACTGGAGAGATAACTGTGTTTTCCTTACAGCATGTTTAGAATAGCAGATGAGGTTAGTTATTGTGTGGACTTGTGTGTTGTACGCAACGCATGCATTGTATCCACAGCGGTAAAGAGGAAGCAGAAAGCAGCATACTGGTCTCAGAAAGGACAAACTCTCACCAGAGCTGCAGTAAATGCTCAGCAGTAGCTGACACATTTGTGTTTTGTCTCATCCGCTAAAGAGCTGCAGATTCTAACGTACAGCATCTCTTTAAGAAGTCCGAAGTTCACACTTCAGATTTGTGTTTTCTCGTGCTGCTGTGGCACTTTTTGTTAGATATAAGCACCAAGAGCGTGAAATAAAGAGAGTAAGAGATTGCATCTGTACTTTGATCCGATTTGGTTGTCAGAAGGAAGACAACCAGAATTGATTTATTTTCAATTAGAAGATAACAGCAACTTAAATCTCCCCTCAACAATTTGCACAATGGAAGAATTAAAGAGGGAAAAACATGGCAGATATTTATTGTGAATCACAGCCTAGAAAACTTGGGGATGGCGGATTCATGGACGTTTTTATTATTCATTTGAGAACATCATGAGTAGGCAGTGTTGAATGAATAATGGCAGCTGAAACATACACTGTATGAAGTGTGAGCAAGTCTTTGACCTCCTGTAAATATGCATGCGGCTACAAAGGTGTATAGAGTGTGCAAACATCATTTTCTTCAGTGCTGAGAAAGAGATTTGGTCAAAGCAATTATATTTTAACTGGGGTATGGCTGCTGCTTGCTTAACCCTCAAGTCTATTTGCCTAAAAGACACAAATGAGTGCAATTTAACAGTAATAGAGGGGCACTGTAATGAGTTGGCTCATGTCAGTGTGCTGCTGTAAGATGGGAGGAATAATCAAAGGAACAGGACTCTATTTCTGCTGACATTATGTCCAGGCAAGGCGATTATTGAGCAGGATGATTATTACTTTCTCTACATTATTATTCTGCATTTGTATCCTTAAATATGGCTCATGCACTTTATCACACCTGCTAAACAGATTCCATTTGGTTTTAATGGTCACTGGTTTATTTCGCGGCAGCCTGGGGCTCTGCATGCACGTGCATGTGGATCCATAATGCTTAGAGTTTGTTTTGATTAAACAAAAATAGACATGTTCATTAGTAAAAGGTTTTGTTACCAGTGGATGGAGCCAGGATATCTATTTCCCATGAGTTTCCAGTCTTGATGCCAGACTGAGCTGACTGGAAATGGCTGCTTGGTTCAGTGAAGCACAGCGCACACATTAAAGTGCTATTGATCCTCTCATCAAATTCTCAGCAGGGAAGCAGATTAACAAAAATGTCAACCTTTTCCTTTAAAAGTGTTCCTCTGGTTTGATTATATTTCTGGAATTTGACATTTACATGTAGATCAGGCAAACCTGACTGTGGTTACATGCATTTCTGGATGCATGTTTATGGCGATGTTGGGCTGTTTCTGTCTGACTTCTTCAGCTGCTTCATTAGTGTGGGATAAAGCCACTTTAGCTGCTGGGGCTCTGTAGCTTTTGACACTGGTAATTTCAAATGAGAGCGACAAGTGATACTTTATCTACCTCTGCATCACAAAAGCCCTCTGGCTTGGACCTTATCAGCAGATGGAGTTTCTCATTCCCCTGCAGAGGGTAGAGGCAGAGCGGAAATATGTTTTCATTGCTGTTTGTTTGTTCTGTGTGTTTGTCAGCAAGATTATGCAAATAACAACAGGCTGGATTTCATGAAACTTGATGGAGAGGTGGAGCGTAACCAGAGGACAAATTTAATCTCCATGCAGATTTGGATGTTTTGAGAGTTTTTTTGTGTGTAAAAAATGTTTTGACTAGAAAAGCGGACTGCTCACTCTGAGCCCTGTGAGCTTTGAAGGCGCTATAGATGTTGATGTGATTATTATAGCAAAGCTCATCTGTTAATGAGGCTTGTGCCATACAGCTGAAGGCACAATGACCAGATAGGCTCATGATCCTGGGGGTGAGATTGTGTTGAGGATGGGATGTGTTGGCATGTGCCATTATGTTAACGAGAATAACGAAACACACAGTTACAGCCATCGCCATGGAGACAGCTCACCTGCTCTAACCTTTTTTTCTTCTTATTTTTCACCAGGTTTCTGTAATATTACACTAATAAAAAGGTAAAGGCTGGAATAACTCCCCAGAAGTTTCGACTAACTTTTGTGATTTGATTACATAATTTTTGTTTTCTTCTCAGGAGAGACAATCGCTCAACATAGGAATCATCAATATTACATCACAAAGGAGTCATCAGTAACATATATGCTTATTTCACCACACAGGACAGCACCTCTAGTGCATTTGTATTTGTAACAACAGTACACACAGTATTTTCTCCAGTTCACAAACTAATTCAAAGTTAAAATGAGCGTTCTTTGTTCTTACTCTGTTCGTAACACTTCTGCACGCTGAACCTCACCTGCTGTTTCCAACATGTGTATGTGAATGTCTGGCATGTTCACTATTCATGATTAGTGTATTTATGATTTCTTCCTGATGTGTAAGCTTAACTTTTCTCAGGAAAAAATATTGAAATAAAAAAAAAATCAATAGATCCACAGAAGAAACAAAAGTTTTAATAAATATGTACATATCTACAACGTAGATTTTCCTTCAATGCTCTAAATATTTTATATTCCTATTACACAGGTTCTTTTTTATATCAAATGAACTGAGGAAAGCTTCAGCTGCACAATCTCCCACCATCAAACAGCCTTTTGATTGACAGTTGTTTTGGTTCCCAGCAACAATGTGCCAACCTGTAAAGGAGCTGTAAAATCAGTTAACAACAAGTACCTATTTGGTACCATTAGGTCCAGAACACACGAGTCATTCAGTAACAGAAACACACACAGAGAAAAGACTCCTCCAGCCTGTGTGTGTTCGGCTACATTGATCCTGTCTGTCCATGCAAGCATCTTATCAGAGTACAAGTTTTATTTCCACCAAAAAGGTGATGTTTTTATCTGTTTGTGTTTGTTAGTAACTTTACAGAAAAATTACCAGGCATACTTTTGTCTTTCCATGATTCTTAATTGTTAAAAGGGATTTGTTTTTGCTGTTACATAACCTTTTTGTTATTATATTTTCAGACTCAAATGGTATGCATTCTATGTTAGATGGAGGTTTTATTTTTTAGTAGAATGTAATGATACACTAGTGATATAAATAACAAATAAAAAACAATACAACTATTGTTTTTGGTCTCGAAATCAAAATATGAGAGAAATTGATCTGCAAGTTTACTTAGGTCTGAACACAGAATCGGTCGGCAAGATAAAAACATTCACTAAATAATGTTGTAAAAACACTAAGCCCAGCATATCCACACTATTCTGACATACAGAATGCTCATTTCTAAATATGAGTGTTTGTTTTACTGTAAAAATAAAAAGGAAAACAAGAACTGTAACAAGGTTGCTAACATTGTGATTTTAATTATATCATTTCAAATACTGAAGATATGTTTTAATCATCATTGCATCTATTTATGTTTATAAAATAACGCAAGACACTGAGTGCTTTTCAACTAACAGAAATATTTAGAAAGCAGCTTTTCCATGAGGTAACAGCAGTGTGTTTGCTGAATTATAAATGCTGTGTGGATACATTTCATGCAAAAATCCAACACCATGTTACATTAGGCTACTTATGTTTAATGGATGAAGGGCTGTGAGAGCTTTACTCATAGTTAAAGTGTGTGTGTATGGGTGTGTGTGTGTGTGTGTGTGTGTGTGTGTGTGTGTGTGTGTGCGGTATTGAAAATCAAAGGTTAGGGAAGGTGATAGTGCTTGCTTGTTCTGTGTATTAGTGTGTGTGCTTTACTCCACATGTCTCCCCAGCCTGCAGCAGACCCAATGATTCAGAGGACACTGGCTGCATAACGTGCACTGGCTTTGACCCTTTACTACAGCAGCTGTTAATAGTTCTGCTGCTGTGTTTGTCTTTATGCTTTTGTGCTGTAACATTACTAAACACAGCTAAATATGTATGTTTGTCACGTATGTGGCACGATTAACATGCATTCATTGCAAACAATACATGCATCTGTGGTTATTTCACATATCATACGGCTGCATGTACTTAGCGCCTGCTAGGTCACCCCAGGCATTCTGTTCTCCTGCCAGTGCCCTGTATGGCTCCCAACAGCCTTGGACTGTTTCTTTTTTGCATAGCTATGTTGACAAATTGGAGTTGCTAACAGGCTAACTCTAGCTGGCAACTCTACAACATATTCTGAATATCAAGCGATGGCCATGCAAGCCCCCTTCTGTCTTTTTGTTTCCTACAAAAACCCAAAAACAATTTGACATCATGGAGCAAGCCTGGCTTTCAGATGGGCCTAGCTTTCGGAAAATACTCCAAATCCAGCCTAAAATCAGGATGAAAAAGCTAATCCTCAGCTCTGGGGAATCTGATCTGCGTCGCTTTGGGTATGACTATCGGCCACTGCTCCATTCCACATTGCCCTCTCCTCAGCTGTCCCTTTTTTCTGTAGTTTCCCCTCAGTTTACTCTATCAAATTTTGGACAGCTGTTTCACACTGTGAAAGGGGGATGGTAGCTTAAATTTACAAATAATGCCCGAGTCTGTGCATCTGCTATGTCGGAGTGATTAGTGCAGCAGAAGCTGTCTTCGCCGTGGTGACAAGCCCATATGGTTTCCGTAAGTAGCGAGCTGTAAGCTTGATGTCTTTCTGTATTAGAATGTGTTTTACATGGTAATGTAATCATTGAATCTTTCTGCAACACAGTGGAAACATAGGAAGCTTGTCTTTTTGATTAAGATGCACAAGCTTTTCAATTGCTGTGGACTTTATTATTCTGTAAGAAAGTATTAAAAAGAATAAATTTTCTAGTTCGATTAAGCAGGATGTTGTAATTATTTTTCCTAAAAGGCAGGGAAACATTAGTGCAAGATACTGTAACTGTATGGAATATGTTGTTTCTCAGGAGATGCAGAAATGTGGTGCTCATTAACACGCATCACTTAATAAATGACGACTGTCTCATTCAAAAATTCACTTTTCACTGTCGATCCATTTAGTCTCCAGGTGTTTACCAATGCTGACCCCTTTCTCTTTTCTATCAAACAGAATTATCCCACTTTTTGTCTTTGTTTAATTGTATAAAATTTTATTTAATTTATTTACAAGGACATAGTAAGTTTATTGGACTGCAGTCAACTCGTGACAAAGACTCATAAAGTTGTGTATTATGTGCATAACTGTGTTAATCGATGTGACAGTTCTGTAGTATTTTACCTAAAGGGAGCAGAAGAGGCCAAAGCACCTTTTCCTAAGGTCATCCACAATGCTTGGCTCCCTCTTTCAGATTTATAACTTTTAGATTAAGCCTGATATCACTGCTGCAGCAACAGGTTCTGTGGCGAGAGCTGGTTACCTTGGCAACTCATCACAATGAGAGAGATTAAAATATGATTTGTCGCTTCTTGTGAAAAATATAAGAATTATATAATAAACAATTGCATCATAACATTATTAACTGATTTACCGTAAATAACCATGGTATTAGCAGGATGTCCTTTAAGGTGGACATTATCAGACTTTGCAAAAGCAACCTTCCAACTGATCCAGGCCTTTGTGTCCTTCTTTCATTTCTGATTATGGACACCTTGTTAGGCATAATCCCTCACTTATTTTTGTGTTTGGGGGAAAAATTGCAAGTGAATTGATAGACATATTGTAGAAGAGCCTCACACATAAATACACACCTGGCACACACACACAAGCCAGGCTTTGCATTCAGTGAGACTAAACCCAATGACCCTCAGCTCTCCTGCTGCTCCTCAGTAAACATATCCACTGCATCCTTCACATTTAATCACACACACAGAGAACGCTCTGTGAGCCTCTGTAACAGTTTCCTCTCAGACGGAGGGAGTGTATCTCCTCACTGGTTTTGGTTTGCCACACAGTAAACCTGTATAGCTGGATAGCTGAGTCTTCAGCTTCCGTTTCATCAGCTGTAGCAATAATCAGCTAGCCTCCACCACTTGCCAAGGCTAACCACATAATTACTGCACTCATATGGCTGAATTGCTTCTCAATCCAGCACAGGAACGTCACAAAGAGCTGCTTTAGCTGAACCCTCAAGCACTTGAGAATGCAGTGCTGGAGCTGAGCTCTCATAACCCTTACTGCTATGTGATGAAGATAAAGGTGGTTTACTAAGCTTATCTCTCTTTAAAGGTTATGGATTAGCAATCCTTGGGTCTTGTAGCTCTGACTTATACTTATGGATCAGCACCGAGCGCAGTCAAGAACTCGGCAACGGAGATTGAAGTGCTCTGAGTTGTGGTTGGAAAGTCTGATGGTTCCAGTTGGGCTGTGGTAAAACAGGGTCTTGCTGGTTTTCCTCTGGAGGACAGGAGATTCACTCTTTCTCTAATTTAGACAACTAGATAGAAACTATAAACAGCTTTCTAATAGGTTTATTTTAAGTTGTAAGAAAATATCAAGTGGGGAAATGTTTCTTTGTAGGACAGGTTGTTTTTTCTGTCATGTTATATGTAAAATATGGGATGAGGTATGTACAGCATGTGTAAGTGGACATGGGTAATATAATTTTCCCCTGGCTACCATCCCAGAAAAAAAGAAAAATAAACTCAACTAGAATATACTTATTGAAACAGTCACTGAAACACAGTTGGTCCTGTGTGTTTTCATGCATTGTCCAACAGAAATGAAGAAGTTTAGAAGCTGTAAGATGTCAAAGCTAAACATCTGCATCTGTTTTCTTCTTTATGCGCCTCGCCATTTTTCCGAATAGGCTTTATGATTGGTTCAGTTTGCTTGTTTCTCATAAAGGGTTTGGTGCTGATGTGGATCCAGGATTTTGCCGTGTTAGCAAACACAAGTCGTGAATCCAGCAAAGGACTTAGGTTGTGGTATGCTAACAGAAAAAGTTGAATAAATTTGTTTTGTAATTTGTAATTGTAAAAGCATTGACTCTTGTTTCCAGCAAACCTGACACTGAGAATAACCTTAGAAATATACTTTATGTAAGCGCTTCAGCGTATGATCTGACTCCTTCACCTGCATTTCGATGAACACAAACCAATTAACAGCTGACAGGAGCGCATCCCCTGCTCCCGCTAATTTTCCATCGAGTTTCTCTCCAACACTAAATCGCTGAAAGGAGATTATATTTATTTATTTAAATCTTCTCATGCATTTATTTTCACAAATCAATTACGTCTTGTGTATTTACTTTTGTCAGCTGCTGGATTTGGTCGGAAAACCACCAAACATTATTAGCCTGATAACGCACTGAGCCGAACAGATGACAGCAGAAAAGAAAGGAAGAGAGAGAAAGAGAGGCGAAGGAGGCGAATGACAAACATGATGTAATTTTAAAAAAGTTTTTTTCTGAATAACACTGCGTGGGAGGAGATTTGGAGTGACCTAATTAAAATGTTGGAATCCTGAGAGGAATAAATTAAGGAAATGTCAGTAAGGCTGAGCCGGAGGAGGGGAGATTAGGAGGCGCAAGCTCGAATAGTGTCTGATTTCTGCTCTTCTTTTATCACTACTGCATGGGAACATTGGTCTCCAGATTATTGAGTTGGTATTTCTCTGATATCATCCATATGAGTTCATGGAGAGAGTTTGCGAAGTTTAGAAAAAGAAAAAAGAAAAAATAGGCAGCAACAGCTCACACGGCTGATGTTCTGTTTAAAATAAAGGGAAATTAAATAAAAGATGGATGATAAAACTGAATGAAACTGAAAGCTGCAAAGTTACATGATGAAAGTTTCACTTTCCAGTTAAATCAGTTTAGGTTTTTATTTCATTACTGAAAAGTTACTCCATGAAAGAGACTTTGCTCTTAGTGCGAAGCAGCTCACATCCTCCTTACTTAACCCTGTCTGTCCCTCCAGCTGTATTCCCACAGCAAGCTCCATATGGGGCCAACGTTTTCTGCTGTGCTGGGCAGGATGACACCAGACTACATAGTATATGCACTGAGGGAGACTGAGAGGAAAAAAACCGCTAGTATCAATCAGGATTGGTGTTTGTTAGCTGTAACTAAGTAAAATGTTGACATGACGGAAGAAAGAGGACCCCATGAAACAAAGATGGAAAAAGTGAAGTATCTGGGGGCAGATTTCAATGTGCTTTTGTTATGTACAAGATCTTTGATTTTACTTTCATTTGGCATGCATGAGTTTCAGTACTGTATGATAAAAAAGGGAAAAAGTCCTGTGCGGCATTGTTAATAAACAGGCCTCGTAGACCTGAGTGTCTTTCAGAGTCACAGTCATCCTTTGACAATCAGTGTGCATCCTCAGCGAGTCGATGCACAAAGTAACCCATATGCACTGAAATGGATGTTATATCTAATCTATTTGGCAATAATGGTTTGAAAATTAACATTAGGGAATTACCTACCAGCACTTGCATTCCTCACACCAGCTCTGTGAAATCATGCAGTGTTTGAACAGAAGGCGTCTGTTTCATTGCTTCAAAACAACAGGTCATTGTTTTGTTTTTTAAGTCTCACATAAGCTGAGGGAGGTCTTACATCATTTATTTGCTTGGGCTGCTGCGTGTGGTGCTTGGCTCTCCTGTGCGGTGTCACACTGCAGCAGGTCTAAGCTGGTGGTTATTGGTGATATCGTTATTTGTAGTGGCATTTAGGGCCACACACTGTTTATGCTGTCACAGGAATAATAAAGAACAGATTTCCATGTTCAGCTAATGGTATAGGAGTCTGAGAGAAATAAAGGGAGGGCCGTTAAAGTTGACATGCAGAATGTAATATAAGAATGTCTGACTGGCAGCTCTGGGGCCTCATTTATAAAGCCATCGTATGCACAAAAAACGGCGTACGCCAATTATAGTCAACTTTTGGGATTTATAAAAACACGACTTGGCGGAAAATGTCCCTATCTTCACGCAAACTAATGAGCAGGCGTACGCACAGAATCGGGAGAAATGAGAAACGGCGACACCAATGGTAAAAGAAAGAAACAAAAAAAAACCGAAGTGAAGTCTGAGACATTTGTGCAAAATCACGTATAAACTGTCATAAGTATCAATGACATCAATACCAGGAAAATATCCGAATTCACAACAGAAATGTGGTAATAAGAACATCAACTAAATACATTGTGTTATTGTAAATAAAGCAGGTCTGCATGTTATGAAGCCACTTTAAAAAGATACGGTAATCAGTAGATCAGTCTGGGTATGTAAATTACTTTCTAGATGAATGAATATAAATAAAATGACATATCTGTGTAAATGTGCTCATCAGAGGGCGTTCAGGATGTTTCCCCCACTTACACATATACGGACACTCAGGTGATGGTTGGACATAAAATATTTCCCAATGCGTAAAGACGCACACTGTTTGATCTGTCCCTGCTGGAGGACATGGCGCTAGAGTGAATTTTCACAGATAATGATCGGCTCGCCGGGCTCGGTTCTGACTGCCCCAGGCTGTGTTACAGGAGAAACCATGTCATGCCGGTCCCTCTACAAGTGCTAAAAACCCGCATCTTCAAAGGGAACTGGCCGATCCTTTTCCCACTCAGAGCGCAGCGGAACGGTACCACAGCCAGACACGCCGGGCCATGGTGCTATAAACTAAGAACGTACCAACAACCGTAAGATAAGACATGTCTCTGTCCTCAGACCCGTCCCCCTATATTAGAGCCAAAAGCTGCTGCTTTACGCAGCGTGTAAAAGAAGTGATGCAACACATGATGTGGAGAATTCTGATTTATTTACAAGTATTTGATTTAGAGTCAGCAGGAAGGACCTTTTATAGTCATTTCTGCAGGAGCTCTTTATTTGTCTCCAACTCCTGCACCTCCTCCTTTATGGTGCTGATTGTGTCCCTCTGCAAGGACTCGATGGCTGGAGGACACAAGGTGCTGTGGAATCACTGTCCTCATCCTGTCCCACAAGCTGCAGCACCGCAAACTCAGCGGGG
>JBAMIG010000004.1:20481521-20492380 GCA_037177335.1 Kiunga ballochi
AGACCCTGATCAACTAATTAACTCAAAACACCTGCAAAGGTATCCCGAGCCTTTAAATGCTCTCTCAGTCTGGTATTGTAATTCTACTATAATTCAATATTCTAATATATTTTCATTTCCTGAGATGTACCTGTATAACAACCAAAAAAAAAAACATTTCAACCACAATAAAGCATGAAGAAGAAGAGAATGATGTAGATTATTGTTTGTTTTGGAGGAAAAACAAAACCAAAAGCGTGTGTTCAGAAAAGGTAAGTTCTGCACATCTGCAAAAATCCACTTTTTTTCTGCCCTGAATCCATTGAAGGGATCAAACCTTACTTGTTGATATGAAATCTGGACCTGACCTGTATGCATAAAGAATTAGGTTATTGTAGGGACACCCTAAAGAACTATCCACCTGCATATATGCCGTAATATTTAATCTATGGAATTTTGCTCAGGAAACTGTATTTGTGGGAAATTTCTCCCCGTTAGTGAAAAGTTATTTTATCTATGTGACGTTGCCCAGGCGGTTTGATCCACTTCAGTGCAGGTAGAACAAAAACCAAATTAAGCTCATTGGACCAGACTATCCTGGTATAAATGCCCCTCAGATAAATCGATTGACATCGTCTGACTCTGGAGTGTGACATATTGATAAAGGTGCATAGTTTGTTCCTAAGTTGCTTATGTGTTAACACAACAAAACCTTTAGTTTGCTTCCTTATGCTACATTTTATCTTCAAACCTCAATTTGTTTCCCTGCTGTACCTCGTGTGTTATTCAGCTTCCTATTTTCCACAGTCGGCTTGTTTCCTCAGCACCACTCCTACTTTGTGTCTCCAGCTCGCCACATATTGCTCTGTATGTGTGATTCTTTTCCTAGTGACATTTCTGTGCCAGGTGTGACAAATGGCAGGCAGAGAGGAAACATTTATTCCCTGTGGTGAGCTTAATTAGCCTATCAGCTAAGCCTTGGCACCAGCTTGTTTTGAAAGCCACACACACATATACAAACATCACAAACACTCATGCATCAGTCTTCATGCATATTTATCCTCGAGTGAAAATCCACAAACAAGTACACATGTATGCATGCACAAATCAGCCTAATCATGTCAGTGCAGGAGCCACACAGATATTTAGGCCGTGCGATTGAATGAAGTCTAAATGGCTGCTTAAATCCATATTTTTCTTCTCTGGCTTCACATCCAGAGGGACTCGGTTTTATCCAACCTCATCTTTTCTCTATTAAAAGGTTAAATCATTCAAAAATGATAGCTCTCTTCTAGCTATTAGCATATGGTGGGGGTGTTGAGGCCATACAAGGCCAGCAGGCAAGACTGGAGGAGAGACTATGAAGAAACAGCATCATTATTCTACCTCTGCTGGATGGAATTCAGTGAACAGAGCAGGACGACTCCAGCTCACATATCTATCTGTGTGCATTATTGTGTTCATGTGTGTGGACATCTGTCATGCTCCGCGTACCAGCACCGTGCCAGACTGCACATCTACAGCTGTGGGGTGGAAATGGGGGCTGATGCAGGAGGCCTGGTGTCTAGTAAACCTGGAGCCATGAAAGATGGCTGCAACACACCTCTACTAATTGCACACATAGTAATACAAACACACACAACCTCATAAATGTGCTTTCGGCTGAATGAGTGGTGTCTGAGGGCCTGGTCTTTGTCTCTTCTCTCCTCATTCTGTGAACAAATTACTGACATTATTGGCTGCAAAAGAGATTCCCTGTCTACTTCCTTCTTTTCCCCTTTCACGCCAAGTCTGTGCGTTGGCACATCCCACTGCACCCCTGCTGTGGAGAAGGAGATGAGAGCCAAAAATGTTGCTGATGTGTCTTCCTGCAAAGCACCAGGTTTCTACGCTTTGATGCCAGCCAGGTGGTGGAAAGGATATTAAGGTGCCCTTTAATGGGAAAGAGAAGGGTGGGGAGGTGAGCATTGTAATTTGACCAGATTGTGTTGAGACTTGTTTTAGGTGTGGCCTGGTCAGGCAGTCCTGCTGGCAACAATTGCTTTTTGATGTTAGCTTTAAAAGGTTTGGGTGGGGTTTCAGGCTGATCCATGCTGTGTTGACGTTAGATTATTATGGGAAAATCAACAAAGAGAACAGAAGCTTATTGCAGTACTTGTTAGCATATTAGCAATAAGCTACATATCCTTTTCCAATATATTGATGTGCTTTATTAGGTTTGTGAGTGTGCATTGCCCTGCTGGTGATATCTAGTAAAGTAAACAAAGAAAGAATGGGTGCTTATAATTCAACTGTCTGGTTGAGTAAATGTTATAAATTAGCACATGACCTGCTGGGTACTGAAGGCAATCCCCTTGGTCCGGTTAGGCTTTAACGTTAGTGAAAAGCCACTTGTTTGCTAGACATCTGTTGGACATCTGGACATCTGCTGGATAATGACTGAATAAGAGAAAACAGGGTGCAGTTTTAACTGAACAGTTAAAGGATGACTGAGAGAATAACAACAAAAACATTTTATTATTAATAAGACTTTTATTGAATCTGTGAAAACCAGAAAGGGAATGGGATACAGCAAAGGGTAACAAGCCAGGCTGGCTGCACTACAGAGCTTCACAGATGTTCATTTAACAATAATGATGACAATAATGGGTTTAATTTATATTGTGTTGTATTTCTGACTGCAGTCAAAGTGCTTCGATTTTATCCAATATTATTCTTTTCAGACTGACTTCTTCTCCGACCAGAGCCAGAAATTCTCTCACCCTAATCATAACCATTATAACTAAACCAAGTCCTAACCTTAAACTTAAACACAACCTACTAAAACCAAGGCATAATCTTAATAAATCATTTGTATTTGTATGAACTGAGTTTGTGGAGAGGAGCCAGATGAGGTGGCTCGGGCATCTGGTTAGGATGCCTCCTGGACGCCTCCCTGGTGAGGTGTTCCGGGCACGTCCCTATGGGAGGAGACCCCGGGGGAGACCCAGGACACGCTGGACTGATTACATCTGGCGGCTGGTCTGGGAACGCCTCGGGGTCCCCCCAGATGAGCTGGTGAATGTGGCTGGGGAGAGGGAAGTCTGGGCTTCCTCCTTAGACTGCTGCCCCCCTACCCGACCTCAGATAAGTGATGGTAAATGGATGGATGGATGAACTGAGTAGCTGGCTGGTTTTATTCAGAAATATGCTGGTGCTCTGTCAGCTTGTGTGCTTTTAGCATTCTAGTTGGAGTTGGAGCTGTTTTGTAATGTTGTGACTCCGGTCTTCAGTATTATTTTTGACACAACTTTAAAACAAACATGGTTAGTGTACAGTTTATTTATTTTTTTCCACTTTTTTTTCTAATTACAAAGTTTCACTTCAGCTCTCAGTAATTCTCAGAATTCACAAAGAAACCTTCACAATAAAAGGAGGAAGAAATGCTCTTATTCCAGTTAATGAGACATGAGTTTGCAAATCACTTTTATGTGATGGAGGTGGGGCCTACAATAGGGCTACATGAAAATCAAGCCTTGTCTGCTTTGCTACTGGGTCTATTTATAAAGATTAAGAGCCGTGATACACTCACAGGGTTAACACAAGTGGACACACAACTATAGAGCTAGGGTTAGCCAGTACGCACCATGCTAGATAATATTCCATATTGTTCGCATTTAGCGGCCTAGTGACTGCAAGGCAAGTTTATTTGTATAGCTCCTTTCATGTACAGGATAATTAAAAGTGCTTTACATATGTGAACATTTGTGAACATATTTCACCAAAAACCACTTTATCCTCCGTATGAATGATTCGGACACTTTTCCAGCCTTGCGTTTAGAAGATGCTGCAAAGTGACGCACTTGATCCAATGCACTGCTGACCGCTCAGTCGTTTTGTTGGGGTGCAGGGGTCACATCTTTGATTTCTTGGGGGTGGTGGCTACAAAGTTTGTGAACCACTGGTCTGTATGTTATGATGTTGGGCAGGACAAGGTGGAAAAAAGAGAGAACCACTGGTCTTACTGGGTAACTTAGCTCCCCAGCTCATAAGACGCCACTATGAGTCTTCCAGCTACTTAAACACATAGAACATGTAGTAAGTGATGATAATGAGTGCCATGTTGAACGCGCCTCAACAAGGCAGGGATCAATCTGTGAATCAATCTGTAAATCTTTATTCCTGAAGAATGTACATGCTTAGGTGTAAATATGAATTATCAATGCACTTATTAAGTAATTCATGCAGACAAATGAATGATTTACAGACTTTACTTTGCTCCTTTCTCCACTACATTTCACTAAAGATTTAGGATTTTTCAGGCAATCAAAACAAAAACCTACAAACAGTCCCAGGAAGAGGTGACAGGAGAGCAAGTCTCTGTTCCCGTCTCAGAATGCCACAACACGCATTGTTTCTCTGAACTCACTTTGCTGGAGATTACGCAGCACAATGGTGCATGTAGTTAATGTGTTGGATTAAAAAAAACTGTGACTGCTTTGATAATTTATTTTCTTTCCTGGATCCATTTGAAGTTCTTTTCTGCCTGAGGAGCATTTGTACTTGACTCTTACCTTCCATCATTTAGAAATTTTAATGATCCAGGTGTCAGAGGAAAAGATTGTATCAGCCATCTGTGCTCTTGTTTTAGCTTATTGCTGAGATGCTTAACTTCTTATTTTCTGCCTCTTCAAAACCTTTCCCTGCCTCCCTCTGATCTATATCTGTCTGTCAGTACTTTTAGACAGATAACTGCAGACTTTGAAAAACTTTTCCAAAAACACTGGATTGTTTTTAAAATGTGCTTGTTTACATTTTTGTTTGCGGTGCAGCCATATTACGTTGCGCAGCGTGCATCCCAGTGCCAGACGTGCTTGGAGAGAGCTCATTACTTATGTGTATTTGTTGTGCAAATGCAAATATGACCACATGATGCATCTTCCAAATGAATTGATTATAATGATTTGGAAAATGATATTCAAAACAAATGTTTAACTGCTCAGCATGCAAAACACATTAAATAAATGTAAATGCAGCAACTGAACCATTCACATTTCTGAAAGGCACTTTTAGAGTTTTTCTGCTTCAATAAACACTCGTGCTGAAACCCGGAGAGATTTTCTTTCTCAGTTCTGTAGATGCACCACCTAGCCATCAACTTCCTCCTTCTTCCTTCTGCAAACACAGCCACAGCTGCTTCTGTCTTGCAGAAAAGAAGCCACGATGAGATTTTGACCTGACTTTAAATGTCCCCTCTAAAAATAATTTCAGTTTCTTTCCTGACATGCTGTACAGCAGCGTTGGCAAGAAGCAACCAATTTAGGCCATGTAATAAAAGCTGAGCTTTTGGCCTTTATATTTTAATTCAAAAGTTTTTCAAACAAGCTTTCATAAATACAAATAAATTGGTTGAAAAAATAATGAAAATGGCTAAAAATGCTCTCATGTGATTCTAATTCCATACACAGCACTACATCTAACCAAGCAAGCATGTCATTTTTGTTTGGATGGATCAAATGTCCTGTGTTTTGCTATTGTGCCTCGGTCTGTACAGCCCGAATGGGAAGTGACCCCGTACCTGCAGTTCTTAACCAGACCTTCCTCAAATTTCCATCAAGTTTAAATCTTTCATCAAGCACAAAGGCAGCAGTGACTCACTTTTAAGTCAAGTGTATGTCGAATGCCCCTTCAGACCACAATGCTGAGTGGTGGCAATGCCTTATGAAGGCTTATTCAACATGCATCCTATCTTTTTTCTGAGTTTTCCTCACTTAGTAAAAGTTGGTCGATTGTCAGTTTGTCTTTTTTTTCTTGCGTTGTCTCTTTCTCCTTTGCATTTCCTCGCTTCTTTGCTTTTTTATTTATTTATTTATTTATTTTATTTTATTATTTATTAGCTTCTTTGCTAACATTTTGTCAGACTGAATCAGCCATGGTGAATGTTTATAACAGCTCCTGTGTTGTTATTCTGGTGCTGGCGCTTCATGGGTCTGTCATGTATCACTATAGGCCTGAAAAGCAGGTTTTAAACTGCAGTTTATCAACCTCAGGATGCTGCAGGGCAACGTTGGCCTTAGAAATATGCATTATGAATGGCAGTGTAACATCAAAATGAGACAGAAGCACTATTCTAAGGTCATAAAGTTATGTACTGTTCCTCTTAATGTTGCCATATGACAGCATTTACACTGACACAGCAAATAGATTGACATTTGACCCAAACCACTAGAATGTAAATCCTCAGTGCATACTCATTGCCTACTGATTCACAGATGTCCTTGAACCTCTTCAATTTTTTTTCCCATAAGAAGCAAGTTCATCTGAAGATTTTCTGCCTGCATTTTCTTACTGGGATAATTGATTGATTGATTATTGATTATACTTTATTCATCTCTATACAGACTTGATGAGAGGTTACACCTTATTCTTTAACCCTTGAATATCAGAATCCTCATTAGATTAAACACACACACTCCTAATTTCCTTTCACATTGTCCCATCTCCACTTGATTAACTTTCCTGAAATGACATTTTAATTTGACCGTCCAAACATTTATAGAAATATAACTTAATTATTTCCCTTTCAACTTTAGCCCAGAGAAGATACCACTATTTACCAGCCAATTTGTCTGAAGAAGCAAGAGATAAGTGAATAAATGAACACATGAATGATTATAAAGTTTTCAAATGAAACCCTAATCCTCTCCAGCAGAGGCTTGTCTGCTCATAGAGATCAGAAATGTCTGTAGAGTCTTTATCTGACATAACCTGGACACAGATATCTGCTGTAGCTTATCATATCATCTGTTAGCATATAATTAAAACAGTTTATTTTTTGTACACACACACATATTTTTATTGTCTCTAACTTTCCTAATATCCTTCAGCTGTCGGTACAGATGGCCTCAACCAGTAAGACAAGCTTAAGCTTACATCCATGCAGCCTCAGGTGAATGTTTTTCCTCCATCCTTCCCATATTTTCATCTTTTTTTTTTTTATCCCAGCAGTTGTCCGCAGCTGCACAGAAATTCTTTTCCTCCACACGCATAAACAGAGCAAATAGGCTCCAAACTTAAGCCTGGTACATGTGTTCTTTGCATTAATAACATGATATAGGGCTGTAATTTCTGTTAAACCTCCCAGTAAAATATATGACTTCCTGGTCCTCATCTGTTCCTATCTGAGTTCTTATCAACAACAAATGCAGATGAGAATGAGCCCATGCAGAGCACTTATAAATGATCAGACTCACCTGGAAAATATGATTTAATAAAAAAAAACAGGAGACTTTCACACACAAGCGCAGAGGTGTATGAGCATTTACATCAAAACAAATTAACACAAGCCCTTAGACAGCTATTATCTCAGCTACAAATGTTTCTTTCCTTTATATTTATCAGTAGGTCATGATTTAAAGGAACTTTAAGGCACATTAAAATGTTTATTTGCAGAATAGAGGGTTTGTATTACTGTTGATCTCTAAAGTAAGTATAAAGATTGTTTTCCCCTTTTCACAAATCTCTGAATAATAGCTGAATGCTTTGGTTGAAAGGTGAAGAAATATAGAAGTGTTTTTATGGTGCAGATTTGTTGGAAGAGTTCTCCTGGAAATGGGGTGTGACGCTGGATTATCAACGAGGAGCTGAGATTAGAGCTGATGATCCCCCACATCAAGAGGAGAAAGATGAGTTGGTTCAGTCACCTGGTTCGGGCCTTCTGGGCACGTCCCTGACAAGGTTTTTCAGGACACAAGGAGACCCTGAGAAAAATCCATGACACAGTGGCAGGAATATGTCTCCCAGAAGGCCTGAAAAACCTCATAATGCTCCTGCTTAAGATGGAAGAAATGGTAGAAAGAAGCCTGGGATTCCCTGCTCAAGCCGCTGCCCCACCACCTCACCTCGGATAAGCAGTAATAGATAGAAGAACAAACTTTATTTCAGATAATCAATCCGGAAGGACATAAACACTTATTCACTAAATGAATATCTGTCTTTGCATTGTATTCAAAAGTCATCAGACTTATTGCTGGGTGTCTTTTTGCAGGAGACCATTAATAAATTAGTCAACCGACACATTGATGGATATGATTCAGCCGAGTAGCAAACTGAATGACGCAGAAGGATAGGCACTTGTTTAGTCATTTTAATAAACTACTGACTCAATGGGAAAAATTCCAGTTCGTTTCATAATACAGCTTTACAGTAGAGTCTTTCTGCAGCCGTGTTTCATGATCGCCTTGCAGAAGTGAAACCGTAATGCACAGCAGTGATGCACTTCCGTGTCATTTGCATGTTTCCTCAAACACAAAGTGACTTTTCTTATTCATACTTTACAGAAATATCCCAGTGATTACCAAATCTCACTTAAATCTAAAGTTTCTCAAAATTTATCTCCAACCTCTGACCTCAGGGTAACACGGAGGGGGCTGCTGTGTTTCGGCTTGACGTCCCAGTTAAGATCCAGTATCATACTTGTCTTTCCCACCATGCCCCTCCCCTAACCCCACTATAATCTTTTTTTACTTTACATCCTCTTCTTATGATATTTCTCTTTGCCTCCCATCTTCCTTTATTCCTGTTACTTCTGTTCCCTTGTTATGTTGTGTTCAATGTTTTACCAGGATCGCTCACAAAATGATACAAACACACACATTGCAGCCCACACAGGACCCCAAAGTGCTGTCTGGTTACGTTGCCTCAATGCATAGAGGGAGCCTGTGTTGGGATGGTATTTGGGGGGTGTAATGTCACAGGGAAATTGCCATCATCCCTCACTCAAACACTGAATGCACAGACCCCCTCCCCCCTCTGTGTTTTCTTCTCATGGCCGTGGTGAATGGAATTGCATGGCTGTGCAGTTCAATCACTGTCAAGTACAAAGAAAAGGGGTCTCTTGTGCAAAATTTCATGATTCACAATTGATTAAATAGGGGTGTCATTTCATGGCTGAACAGGGAGGTGTGCTGCAAGGGGAGCAAAGCTTTTCATGCCCTTGTGAGATACGGCTCAAAAAATCGCCTGATGGGCCCCGATAAAGGCTGGAGATGAAAAGTTCTAGTGGTTTATCCAGAGAGGGAAATAAGAGACTGCTATAAGAGAGAAGGGCATACAGAGACACAGTAGGACAATTGCCAATATCTCCTCATGGTTTGTTAAAGGGCTTTCATGCTCTTGAGAGATACGGTGCTAATATACTGTATGTAAGCTGAATGATTTAGATTCCTGTTGACATCTGGAAATTCCCAGAGTTCACCCAGCGGGGAAGGCAGGGTGAGAACAGAGGACAGGAAGTTGTTTAAGGATGGTCTTAAGGCGTGAGGAGAATGTATTGATTTTTCTTGATCCAACAAAAGGAATCTTATCTGCAGAGACAGTGAGGTTAGAAGAAATTCTGTGTTTTAGCTCTATAATGTGGGATGCTTTGAATTATCATGTTCATTTTAGATGCTTTAAACCACCAATCAAGAATTTAATCAGATTTGCAAAGCCTACCTGTTACAGCAGGTAACACCAAAAACTAATAGTGACTTTAGTGCTTCTTTTTAATAGTGCAAGTTTTAAATGAGATTATGAGGTAAACTCAGGTACACTAGAAAACTTCCTCCACAGTCAAACATGTATAGGTTTACACATGGGAACAATCTCACACTCACACACACACACACATTCCTAGATAAATGTTACTTATTTTCAACCAGTCTGTCTTTGTAAATTTGCAGTTCATCTTGTGTATATACAGTGATGCAGATACACAGTGTGTGTGTGTGTGTGTGTGTGTGTGTGTGTGTGTGTGTGGGAGTGTGTAAGTTTAATAATCCAATAATGATTTTTAAAGAGAAAAGTAAAACCAAACCACGTGAGACTGCCTCACTTTTGTCACATGCTTTAGGGAATTTAGCAAACATAGTTTTCATTGTGAGTTTCCCTGTTGCCCTTTCACTGTGAATAAATCTTTAGGGTTATTTAACTACTTTAGACCTTAATCCAAATTAAAGGGAAGGTTCCAGAGGAGGAGGATGTCTGTACCAAGCCAGCATTATTCAGGTTTTCTTATGTTTCAGCTGTAAGCCGTCACTTCAGTTCATTTATAAAACAGTGAGCAGATTGCAAATTAAATTATGCCCATTAAGTGAGTCATTTGCATTTCAAGCATTTAACTGGCGCTCTTATTCAGGCTGACATATACTAAGTGCAAAGGATGGAATTATCTTGAACTCCCAGATTTCATTTGACAAAAACATCCAAGAGCAGGGTTTTAATGGTCCAATGCGTGACGCTAGAATACTAATATAGTAAAACATGGAGTGTTAGGGACTACAAAGAGCAGAAAACCTATGTGGCCTTTTTTCTGTTGGTAGAACAAGAGGAAAGCAATTACAAACAGAAGCTGTAGTTTAACACACTCAATGCTTCTTCTGGAGGATAGACGAAAACAGCCTAGCTTAAGAAGTCTGACAGAAGATAAACTTCCTATGAAAATGGTATTAAACTGTATTTTATTAAAATATTCCTGTATTTTTTTATCTAGAGTAAAGCTGGACTTTAAAATATGTTTCATTATGTTAACCCAGACAGTTGTGACAGAGTAAACCACTTATACATGCTCATACAGGTCTGAGAAGCAAGCTAAGGAGCTGAAATGATCAGAGTCCCTCAGGGCCATCCATGTTTTATATGTGGAGTTCAAAAAACTATTTGGACTTGGCTGCACAGGCAGACAAATATCGATTTCAGATGAGTTGTTGGGAAAGAAACTAAAGCACAAAAATTACAATAACATGCAAGTTTTGCAACAGTGTGAAAATTTATTCCATGGAAAGCCACATTGTGCCATTAAAGGAACTCCCCACAAGGTTTCTGACATAAGTGGAAGTAGTATTTGTGGTAAGAGTTCTGCT
>JBAMIG010000004.1:20508436-20527897 GCA_037177335.1 Kiunga ballochi
AATTGTGGAGTTACACAAACCCTTCCACAACCCCCCATGGGAAGGTTTCAAGTTGGAGGGGGGGAAGGAGGGGGGTGAGGGGAGGGCAAGGGGGGTTTTCGTTAAACCCCCCCCCCCCCCCCCCCCCCTCTTATGGCCAGCCTTTAAACAAAGTCTCACCAGTTACCTGCTCTTAAATTAACATGAATACGATGAATTGCACAGGATGATCCAGATTTTCTGTGCTCGTCACACAAAGCAGAGACTTGACAGACACTTGCCTTTAAATTGAGAGTAATTGCTGGAGCTCGGGGCCAGACATGCAGAGGAGCCGAGTGGAGCCTTAAAAAAAGAGTCACTCCAGGGACTGAACATCCATGTCTTTCAGCTTCTCCTGCCTCTCCAGTTCCGACAGCCTCCTGGGAACTGAAGCGCCAAATTATAGTCATTAATTTCCTTAAGGCATGTTTTGTGAACAAATATGTTTCATAAGCTACATCTACATATGTGTTGAAGTAATTGAAGGATTAAAGACAAACCATAACAAATAATGTTGGGGGGATTTGAAACTTCATTTAGAAAGTTTCAAATCATTATAAAAATCCTCCCAGCACACTTACATAATCTTTTTGTTTGTTTGTTTAAATGTTTTTGGTGGTTATGGGCTGTCCAAACCCACAAAATGAAGCTAAGTGGGAGTTTCTGTGGCTTGTCAGAGATCGCTGGAATTGTTTTACTTGACAGTGGCCTGGCAGACCACGACCAGGGCGTGTGCCTTCATTCTTATTGTTGTCCCACTTCTTTTTTTTTTAAATTCATAGCTTCTTCTGGTATTTATGTCTGAGAGAAACGATGGCATATTGTCAAAATGCACTCCACCCCTTGTGACATTGCTCTAGTTTGCATGTGTTTGTGTCTGCTTTCAGGAGTTATCCTGCAAACAGGGGTTAAATGTAGCGCACGTAGCAGCCTGGCAATCAGAAAGTGAATTTATGTGAAGAGGGTGGCTGTTGAGATGAACTGAGCTGAGTAAGAAGGTTTGATACATTTATAAAAACCATAAGACAATAAAAGCTCAACTAGTAATGTTACAAATATCAGCATATTGATTCGGCCTTTAAAATGTGATATAATATATTAATAATGGTTTTTACTTTAAGGTGAATTTTTACACATGTTCATATTATATAAATCATGCACTTTAGTTAAGTCTCCTCTAACTCAAAATGGCAAAATATAAAGATATCAGATATAATTTTTCAGATGTAGCTCTGACATCATCAAACAACGTTATTACTGACGGAATAAGGATGTTGGACATTCCTACTCTCATAATATGATATAATTAGTGTTTAATTAGTGCACAACCAAGCAGCAATATCCACTGGTCAAAAAAGGGAAGCCTATGGAGGACGTGCAGTCACATGTTTACGTTGTTGACGATGCCATTTTGAGGGGTGCATGGGTCCAGTGATAAGCACTGAGTAGCTAGCATAACCACACAGGATAAAGCATGGATTAAGCCTAAACACACTCACACAGCAGGTATGTGTGGATGGTACCAACAGAAAGCTCTGCCATCATGTCTCGGGTAAGTTTCCATCAATCTATCACTAAGCGCTCCATATCCGTCTCTAGTATCAGCCAGAATGTGCTGTATTAATGTGAAATCTATGAGCAGAAATAAAGCCACAGTTCCCAGTTACATTATATTTTATTTCATAGTATTTGTGAAACCACAACACAAAGAAATAGAAACTCAGAACATTTTTGTGAGGTTGCTTACTGCCATAATTCTCTCGCAGATGTCCACATGAAACAATAATCTCTGAATGCAAAATGACATTATTTATTTTATTTTATGATTGCCTCCCTGCCTTTTACCCCCTAAAAGTTGATAATAGGACAAAGTGGCCTTTCACCTAATATGAGGAGATTTAAGGCTTGCTCATACCGACTTAGCATTTATTATTAACCCCTTATGGCCGGATGTCGCGTATTTTACTCATAATGTTGTTGTTTACCACATGATACTGGTCTCCTGGACCCTGGTGACCACCAGACAGCAGGATATTACACTATAATAATTTTACTTGTTCCATGGTAATAAATAGTAAATATATGGAAAGAATAAATAGCCTAGTCTTTTCAGATTTAGTTAAAGGGTCAAATAAAGTTCTTAGATTAAAAAAATTAGATGTTTCTGCCCAGTTACTCTCAATTCAGGCATTAAGGGGTTAAAGCAGTCATCAAGCATATAAAATTAGGTTTTAAAATCATATCAGTGGTATCAAGCCGAAGTTGGACAGATGTACAAATCACTGTCTTGTCTTTACATTTGGTTTTTTTTTTTGCACCAGCTGTCATTAGTGTAGAAAACCTCCTCTGTATCCAATTCCAGTATGGATTACTGGGGCTACAGCTCAATGCAACATTAGCAGAAACACTATTTGGCTCCAGTCTGAACCTTCAGCTCGTTGATCTGTTTATCATGAATGGGTATGGGAGAGGAGAATGCAGAGAAGCAGTGGCTTAAATGATTGTCACTTTAAGCGTTCTTGTGGGCCAACCCTGTAACCTCACTTTTTCTTTGTTAACACTTCACTTTTGGTTTGCTGCCAGAAAGTACCATCCATGAAGACTTTGCTACGCCTTCTGTAATGTAATATATGCAGTGGCAGCCCAGTATAATTCTCCTCTCAAAGCAATATACCAAATTCAGAAGGTCCTGGCAGGTCAAGTGAAAAATAAAGGTGAGACTTGATAAAAAAAATCTAATTAATTAAAGGCTTTGTAAATAATTATTCTTGTGATGGCAACAATAATGTCAGTTACTTTGCTGAGTAACTAATTACTTTTACTGTAAGGTAAATGAGTAACTAGCCCAATAACTTTTTGAGAAAAGTAATTTGTAACTATAACTAATTACTTTTTAAAATAATATTCCCAACACTGTTAATACCTGATGGTACAGCACAGTGTCATCCACCAGTGGCAACTGATCTACTGCTTTGGCTGGATCTGGGATCCTGAATTGAGTTCCCAGCTTTGTGAGGACATGGCTTAGTGAGGACATGGCCTTGTGAGGACATGTCTTTGTGAGGATATGGCTTTGTGAGAACATGGCCCTCTAAGGACATGGCATTGTGAGGACATGGCCTTGTAAGTACATGGCTTTGTGAGGACAAGGCCTTGTAAGTACATGGCTTTGTGATGACATGGCTCAGTGAGGGCATGGCCTTGTGAGGACATGGCTATGTAAGGACAAGGCTCAGTGAGGACATGGCCCTGTGAGGACATAGCTTAGTGAGGACATGGCCTTGTGATGACATGGCTGTGTGAGGACATGGCTTAGTGAGGACATGGCCCTGTGAGGACATAGCTTGGTGAGGACATGGTTGTGTGATCAGTACTAGCTCTGTGAGGACATTGCTTAGTGAGGACATGGCTCAGTGAGGACATGGCTCTGTGAGGACATTGCTTAGTGAGGACATAGCCCTGTGAGGACATGGCTCAGTGAGGACATGGCTTAGTGAGGACATGGCCCTGTGAGGACATGGCTCAGTGAGGACATGGCTTAGTGAGGACATGGCCCTGTGAGGACATGGCCCTGTGAGGACATGGCTCAGTGAGGACATGGCTTAGTGAGAACATGGCTGTGTGAATGTTAGCAGATCTCCCTCCTCATGCCTCATCAGTACTAGCTCTGTGAGGAAAACTGATGCTGCTTGTTTGGACAAAGTTAGACTGATAAAACATATCCATTTACACATTATTTCATCTTTAAATTTGATAAACAGGTAAGAAGGCAGAGAAACCACAAACGCCGTTTTAGTTAGCTATCAGTGCACTTTAGCGTTGACCTACCTTTGTTAGCTTGTTAGCTCCCTTTAGATCAGGGTAGCTCCGTTAGCTCTTAGCTACTGGCAGCTTAGAGTTTGTTTGATGTCAATAATCCACCCTTATGCTCACAAGCCCCTCTTGGCTCCTCATCTTTGATCGTTTTTGTATTTTTTGGGAGTGACAGCACGCATGATGCTGTTAAGATGGCAACTATAGGATGCAACCCATAAACCTTTTTCAGAAACCTACAAGGAGGCTATGTCCATCTTTATACAGTGTATGAACAGGCCTATTTAACTAAATATGGCAGACTTTTACATAAACAGACTTTGTCGTTGTCTAGTTTTCAATAAACTTACCAACAACATCACAATATAAAACTTACATCCTCATGTACCGTGTCAGTATGTTAGTGCAGGAGGGTGGGATTCAAACTAGTCTGTAGCATTGTATTTATGTAGCCAACCCTCCCACCTACCATCTGCCGCAGTTTGGAAGTAGAGAGGATAGAAAAGACAGCTGAACAGGCACCACTACATTTTAGTACAACTAACCTGCTGAAAAAAAGTTAATGACACCAGAAATGTCATATATTTATGCATAAAAATGAAGAGTAAAGAGAATCTGAGTTGAATTGCAGCCATTAAAAGGTCATGGTCCATTTCAAGTGCTTAAGAAAACAAGTCTACTATGCAGCTACAATAAATGTGTTGATGTTGCAGTTTAGATTCACTCCTACTGAAATGTTTCCAGTTTTTATTCGGCTACTTTATCCTGCTACAAGGAACTCGTTGTTTCATGCAAATGCAGCTCTGTGCAGATTAGCAGGACTTACCTTGTCCAGTTGAACAAAACAACCAGTTCTGTGTTCATCTTGACTGTTTTGAGCATCTACTGTCTAATAACATGACACATGCAAATCTCCGAAGTTCTTTATTTGAACTATGGTCAATGTATTTAAAACATGTGGTAATTAAATAATTTGCATAAATGTGAAATTTTTATATGAATATTTTTTAATTTGTCATAAAACAATTCCTCAGGCTATAGCTTTAAAAGGCAATAACATATGGTATAAAATGGCTCATGGAGGAGCAGTTCATTATCCTGAATAGGCTAATTCTCACACTGATGCTCTTTTTTTTACTGGCATATATTTTTGTTTATTTGATTAAAAATAATCATCATTAACTGTAATAATTCTGCATTTCATTTCCCCTGGAAGCCAGTCACACAGGCTTCTTTCAGAAAAAGCTGCTAAATGCACTTGCTTCTCTGACTCTTCTAATTTTCATTAAAACTGAATTGATTCAGCGATTAAACATGCAAATACCCCACAGTATATTCTGTGAAAGTGTCTAAACAATATTATTAATGACTAACAGAGTTGCACTCTCGTGCATTTGGTGCATAAGCATTGCTCTCTGTCTCTGCAGGTAAAGCCAACGTGAATGTCCAGTGGGACGAGGATTCAGCTGAAAGGTTTCCATCAAATCCAGTGAGAATAGCGTTTGTCTTAGTGATCCATGGACGAGCTTCACGCCAGTTCCAGCGCCTCTTCAAAGCCATCTACCACACGTCACACTTTTACTACATACATGTTGACCAGGTAAGACCGGAATAATAAAAACAAGCTACTTACATGATCAGCTTTCTCCTTTATTGTTTCAAAGGGAGATTAGTTTTGTATTTATTGATAAAATTATTGTATTAATATTAATGTAGATGTTAATGTAGTACATATAAAATGCAATGCATATGAACCTTCTTTCTTTCAGCGCTCTAACTACCTGCACAGGCAGGCTCAGGCTTTGGCCTCCAAGTATCCCAATGTAAGGGTGACACCCTGGCGCATGGCCACAATCTGGGGTGGAGCCAGTTTGCTGACCATGTATTTGCGCAGCATGGCCGACCTGCTGGCCATGAGGGACTGGAGCTGGGATTTCTTCATCAATCTCAGTGCTGCAGACTACCCCATCAGGTAAATGAGAATGAACTTGTACATCAGTACGGTCCTGTGTAGTCCTGCTGAAAAGTGTTCAGGAGCGAGTGACTAAAATCTGTGTATAAAAGTGTCACTACAAAAAGAGCTAAAGTAGCTCACTCTCAGCAAACATGGGCGAAATCCGATACACACTATCCCGAGGTCCTGTGGTCAACGACAAGCTTTAAATACAGTCCCTTCCAACCAAACAGATCAATAAACCAGAACGTTTGCTTTCTCAAACACAGTTCATTCACACCTTCTCTTACTAATGCCTGCTTTCTTACTTCCACTCCATTGAATAGGATACATGTTGAATGGATTGCAATTTAATTGCCCAGGGTCAATACCTATTGACTACCCAGGTCTGCTGTCGACCATAAGGACCTGAAGTCTTCTCTCTACTCAAAAACATCCCACTTAAGAGGCTGTAAAATGTAATTAAAAGCTGCGATGCCTACGTGAACTAGACATGATGTCATGGAAATAGCCTGTTGGAAGGGAAATTTTGTGACTAGTGTGAGTTTATAGTCCTCTGGGGAGTTGAGGGTCTGCTGGGTTTTTGATGTAGCTTTGCAACAGCCAATTAAAACCCTCCTATTAAAGAGAGAGTTATCTCCTCCACACAGCCAGATGTCCACCAATTGAATTCAGCCAAGCTGAAATGGCCACTGGGTGAAAGATGGGTTGTCTCCACAGCTGGAGCTGAGATGGTTCTGGAGCAAATGTGGATTCAGTTCATGGGCCGGTTCAGTTTTGTTTTGTTAGTTGCTTTAATCAAATCATTGAATGCTAGCATGCTCTCTGTTTGCTTTAGCGTGGCTGTCTGTCTTACACCACTGAAGCTCTGTGTGTGAACAAGTTTATTTCTTTCCCACTCGATAGCTCGGTGTGTTTCAGCACCTCTTAACGTACATTTATGCATGTTTATCCTGCCTAAATGTTTTCTTGGCTGTTTTTGTGCCTGATTAACGATATTTGTGTGTGCGTGTGTGTGTGCATTGAGAGCCAGTTTTCTTCCTGTGTATTGCCTCCTCATTTGAATGAGGGTGAGGCTGTCAAGAAAAAAACAGCTGACAGAGGAAGTTTTAAACCCCATCTGTTGGGAAAAGAAACAAGTGATGAAGTGAAAGAGCAAGCTGAAAAGCAGAAATGACAGAGAGAGGTGAAGGAGCACAGGAATAAGCAGTTTGTAAAGGAAAATGGGAGGGAAGTCCATGTTTTTTAGCCGTGTAATATCAAAATATAAAAATTGCTGTCTTGTATCTTTGCTTAGTGGGTGCATTTGCAACCACAGCTTGGATTTAACTAAGTGCAAACATCACATAGTTGTAAAGTTGAACTTGCAAATGAAGTCTTTTAAAGTGTCAGGCCTGGGCTGAACCCCTATAAGAGCGAGGGTGCATGCTACCAGAGTGTCCTCAAGCAAGAAAATAAAACCTATTCAGCTGTTTTTTTTAGCTGACAGTCTCCCGGTTTTTCATCTCTTTAGGAAGGATTCTATAACAAAGCGATGACAATATACACATCAGCATTGCATTACCATGACAGACTTACTGGTACAAAAATGCATTGAAATAAGCCGATCTCTCTCAGCACCAAAGCCATAAACCTGCTCCATGCAGAACACTGAGCCCATTAACCTAAAACTGCCCAACACTGCATTATTTCACCAAGATGCAATAACTTTGGTCACAAAATAGCGCTTGTCTATCCATTGTGACTGTGCTGTGTTGTTTACAGGCAAGAATGCGGGGTGCTCCCTGCCCTGTCCTACCCTGACCACTGCTGTTATCAGTGGGACTGGAGACAAGCATTATTTCCCCTCTAATTCCCTGATAATGTCTGTCCTGCCGCATGGATGCCTCTCAAAGGCTATCCCAAAGCCCCCCACACCAGCAGAGGGGCTGTGTGTCCACAGGGAGATATACCATGTGTGTGTTTAGTGTGTGTGTGTGTATGTGTTTGTGTTTGAGTCCAGAGGGGCCAGAGGATGAGTTACATGATTGCTTTGTCTGTGAGCGCAGGCCTTTTGCCAAGCCTTTATGTATGCAGACTAGTTGCTTTTTAGCTCCTTTTCCATCCTTTTAAAACCTCTTTCTTTGAGTTGCTGCTTCTTTTAAGAAGTCTGAGCTTTGTGAGGAGGTTACAGACAGCAGCCACTTCCTCTAATCTGCCTCAGTTAGCTATGTACCTGCTTCTGATAAAACCTTTATGAGTGATAGCAGTTTCTCTCCGTATTCATGACTTTATGCAACTTAACTAATTATTCATAGATCTTTCTGGAACTCTTGTTATTTCAAGAGTTGTTGCAGGCTGGGCTGCCTGTCATTCAGTTTCTTGCTCCTGGAATAAAAATCTATGGTGTGAATTAGCAAATTAAGGCCATAACAGTAATGCTCTTTGTGTGAAAAATGGTTCAATCATTTAGGTTAATCGCAGTTTTTAGTGTGTTTATGTTGAGGTGGAGTTAAAACTCACAGCAGTGTGTGTGTGTGTGTGTGTGTGTGTGTGTGTGTGTGCGTTGATGCATATAGCTCTGTGAGACAGAGCAGCCACAGGGCTGACAGTAAGCAAACTAGACCCAGTGGACAGGGTGACCACTCAGGTGGCAAATCTGGAGCCTGACATAAATTTCCCTCTTACTGTGTGTGTGTGTTTGTGTGTGTGTGTCCGTGCCCACAAGCATCAATGTGTCTCTCTGCACTATATATTGTATAATCCGTAAGCATGGCAGCAGATACACAATGTGCATGTCTGTGTTTATGCAGCAGTGAAAGAGAAGACAGAAGACTGCATGTGTCCGTACAGCACATCATCAGTTAGTCTTTACGGCTCAGGACCTCCTAAGATAAGCCCCCCAGGCTGTGAAATTGCTCCTTCATGAGAAAATGACATTAATATGCACTTGTCCCTCCCCACACAGATCCTTGTGCCTCGCTGCTCTTTTAGGAAGACAAGCCGAGCCATCATGAAAGGCTCTGCTGCGGATGAAATGTTAGAGCCATTGACTATGGCATAGCCTGCAGTGCAAAGCTTTTAGCCTGTCTGGCCTGTCTATGAGGAAGTAGACTGCTCCACAGTGTCAGAGCAGCATGAAGTCATTCATCAAAATCACGTGGAGCATGTTCTTTTGTATAATCCTAAGTATCTGTAACAGATTTGAGAGACTCACCAGCTGATACTTGGAGCGACCAGGGCCTTTAATTGATTGGTGCAGAACTTAAAGGTATTCAACATTTGTGCAGAGTTTGTCAGTTTAAAGCACTTTTATATCCATCTGCAGAAGGGAGAAGGTTATTTTCTGTGCATGAAATGTGGAGATTTCTTTGTTGGTTTTGTTGCAAGACAGCTTGTTGGACAGCCAGCTGTCTTCCAGCATGCAGATCACAGTGATGATGTGGAACTGTAAAACCTTCAGTGCAATAAGGAAGTGGAAAACATGTTTCAAGCTGTGGTTGAATTATTGAAACACATGATGTCATGTATGCATAGTTTGCTCCCTCGTTTTTTTCTCTCTGGATGCTTTTCATTACACCAGCATTACACTAACCAGCACTTTGGCCACACAATTGTTTTTAAAGTGCTTTATAAATAAAGTTGAGCTGAGTCAAGATGAGTAACCCTCTGCTTCTCTTTCTCATGTCCTCATTTGAAAGAGCAAAGGCATAAGCACAAACTTTAAATTCTGGAAAAACAAAGATACTCAGACAATATTTTGATAAGTTTATCCAGCAAAGACACAGCTGATCTACTCAATAAGTCAGCTGATTGGTTATGGACTTGTACCAAGCTGGATCTCAAAATGAGCATCTTGCTGGTGAAAATAAAATGCAGTTTGGATGATCTATTAATTTTATTTATGAATCAAATAATGCAGCTATGACTGTGAAATCATTTTAATTTTTAAATTTGAGATTTTAAATTGAATATCGATACATATTTGCTGTTTTAAAAATTATATCTTAAATGTACTTTTGTCATTTTAATTAAATTGCAGAAAAAGAAGAAATTGAAAATGCTGTTTGGATTATTGATTAATCATTTTATTTTAAAAGTCAAAACGTGCAGGTACATTTTGATTTGTTTTACATGTTTCCACATGTTTCTCATATTTAGACAACGAGGCAAAAACATCCTGTGTACCTGTTGTTATTTGCTTATGTACTAATGGGAGGAGATGACGTTGTTCAGATCCGAGTCAGTTGGGATTCACCAATGAAAGATACACGGGAACAAGCGTATAAAGAGATTCATACACCTGAATAATTTTGGGCGCATGTATTTTTCTACATTTGGTCGCACGTCATCGTTCAGTAAAAATATCCATTCAAGTTTTTTAACATGAGGCCTCTGGTTTTTACCATCACACGTGTCTTTTAAGAGGCTTCTTCTTTTTTATTAGCTTCTACTTCCCCTTTACAGATATAGACCTTATGGTATGCCCATTAAAACAAGATCCTGCTCATTTTTGTAGAGTTGGATTAGATGAAGGATAATGGAAAATGGATGAACAGAGGTTTCTCATTGTGAAATTATGTTGTGTTTTGATGGTCAAATGAGTTTCACATTGTTACTTTATGAGTTTAAACAGCTCTAACACAACTGTTTTGTAAAATATAACATATTCACATGACAGAAAATCATTTTGTCTATAATTTGTGTGGTAGAATCCATTTGCTCCTTCTAGCAGGACCTCACCATTTTCTTCCCTTTCAGGAACAATAACCAGCTGGTGGGCTTCCTGTCTAAATACAGAGACATGAACTTCATTAAGTCCCATGGCCGGGATAATGCAAGGTACGGTGCATATTTTTAAACTTAATTTTAATTTCTCTCCAGCAGTTACCCTTTCTACCTCCCTCTATGTGCCTCTTATTTCCCACTCAGACACACACTCATCACCTACAGTGTGTGTGTGTGCAGTCAGTGCATGTCTGCCAGCACAGCGTGGCCATTGAATCATAATACAATTAGCTCCCATCTGTGGCTTTATTAATTAACTTTCTTGGTGGGGTGAGCTAGCATGGCCAGTGCCAGAAGGCCCATTGAAACTGACACTGCTCGGCTTTCTGCACCATCACACCCTGGTGGTAACCAGTCGTCATGCAGCATCGTGGGTAAAGATGCCCCCACTCCCCACCGCCATACCCCACAAGAAAAAAACACCTGAGACAGTATGACTCAGCAGTACATGTGTGTTTTTCCTCTTATAATATTTCATTCTGTACTGCTGCTGTAATATGCCTAATAAAAAGCTATGCCAGTAAACAAACGTATGCATATAAGTGGGTGAAACTCACAGGTCTTAAGGTTTTAGCTGTTATGAAAGAAAGTTGTTGTTGATGTTGGAGAAAACGCATTGAAAACATTTCTACAAAAGCTTTACATGTCTTTTTAAAGGTAACAAACTGGAAGAGAAAAAACAGAATTGTTACAGAAATCTGCTCAATAAAACATGAATGAAGTAGAAGTCCTAAAACTGAACTACCACCTGTGGTTTTATGGCAACTTAGGAAACAGAAAGTCCGATCAGACGCTGAGGATAAACGTTCATCATTTGGAGCTTTTATTTTCAGATCAGAGGTTGCACTAGATTTCTTTGTTGTCTAACATTTTGACTGAAAGGGTCATTAAATTTTTTACTGTCCCTTTTAAAAATGAAGTGTCATTTGGAAAATATTGGGTTAACACAGAACCTGGGATGGATTAAAAAGTGGAAAATGTAAAAAAAACAAAAGAAATTTGTCTTTTTCATCGCAAACTGTCAAAGGTAGGATCATTAAAAGGACAACAAACATCATCAACTCAGCAAATGGATACAAACAAATTTATCTGTGATGGGTCCAGCTAAACTGGTCAGACAGGGCTGTGTGTGAATATGTGATATGAAGTCCCTGTGTGGTCAGGTTTGGCACTTTCTGTTTTCACAACAGTAATAATGATGTGTTTACAGTTTTATTATGTTATTTAAAATAGTATTGTAGGTTTTGCAGATCTAAACAGCTTATTTGGTGGAACAAATGGTAAAAGTTCAACTCTATTCATCTTTAAATGTAAAGCAGCACTTCACAACAAAGTCATCTCAGGGTCACTCACAGACACACATAAAAAAAAGATTTTATGAGAAAATGTTACATACCCCTTAAGTAAACAATAAATACATCAGAGGAGACCTAAAAGAGTCTACAAGACCATGATGCATTATCTTTTTATTGAAATAAAAACAACAGGAGATCTACAAACCAAGTACCAAGCACGGTGGTGGAGGACTGATGATTTGGGCTTATTTTGCTTTAGTTTGTTTGTTTGTTTTAGAACCAGAATTTATGCAGATTCACAGATGTGTAACAGCCTTGCCGAAAACCCTAAAGGCAGCTGTGAGTGTAAAATTTTAAGAGAAAGCCTCAAACTAAAAAGATCCCTTTTGGGAAAAGCGTTTAACTGATCACTACTTGTTTAATATAAAGCACTTTGAGTTGCATTTGATATAAAATGCTCTATAAATTAAGCTTTTATTGACTGAATGATCAAAACACAGCAACAAATCAGGAAAAAAAAGAAAAGCATCAATCTGGTCATAAACAAGTCAAACTGCAGACCTGAAGCTGAATGAAACACTGACTTTGTGGAGAGTAAAGATGTAAAATAAACGGAGTTACCAACCTTAAAGAATTAGAGCAACGTTGAAGAAGAGCTGACCAAAATAACAACACAATGCTTTGTGAGACTGATAGTGTGTTTCAGTAAATGATAAAACATGGAATCATGAGCTGGACCTCTACTTCTGCATAATTTCTTTGGTGGCTTTGCAATGACAGCTTAATGTGCCTCCCGTTGTTCTCTGTGATCATATATATTATTTATGTCCTGGTAAAACCATTGGACTAAAAGAGGGTGTACTTTGTGTTTTATATGACTGCATGTCTTCAGAGGGAGCAGTGTGACCTAGCTGACCTGAATTTGACTCCTTCTATGAAACACCTGATCTGTTCACAGACGTAACACCATCCATAGTTCATGCTGGGGGCTTCTCTTACTGCACACTGTCATGTTTATTGTGTGGAGAGCAGAACCTTATCTTCATTGTAAAAGTTTGTCTAGATTTAAAAACAAGCTACGCCAAGTTGTGGTTTCTTTGCTAAGAAGCCAAGCTTTACCGTGCTTACAGTAAGAACCGGGAACAACAGAGCTTTTGGGAAAGTTATGGATCCAAATATGCATAAAGTGATGTATAAATATCTGTGTTTGTGTTTATTAGGTTTATCCGTAAACAGGGTCTAGATCGCCTCTTCTATGAGTGCGACACACACATGTGGAGACTGGGTGACCGAAAAATCCCAGAAGGCATCTCTGTGGACGGTGGATCTGATTGGTTCCTTCTTAATCGTATGTTTATTGAATATGTGATCAACTCCAAGGACGATCTGGTCACCAACATGAAGCGCTTTTATGCTTACACTCTGCTTCCTGCTGAGGTAACACACACACAAACAAGTCTGTCTTAAGTTTAACAGGCATGCATTGCTTGCATCGCTCATACAACTGTTCAATTTTTATATCTGTAAAGTAACTCAAAGACTCATCTTGACTAAAGACAAGAAAAAGTGAAGTGAATTGCAAGATGTAGTCAGGGTTGTATTAAAACCGGACGTAAGTCTCTGTGAGCAAATGGACTGTTCATCATGAGTTACTGTGAATCTGCTTTCTCTTGTGCTCATACTGAATTTCCTCTGGTGAAACTAATTGCTAAAAAATTATGAGTGCATATTTTTCCAACTGTCTAATCTCTTTCTCTGCCCCCCTAATTTCACATTTCCCAGTCCTTCTTCCACACTGTGCTGGAGAACAGTGCTTACTGTGAGAGCATGGTGGACAACAACCTGCGCATTACAAACTGGAACCGTAAACTTGGATGTAAGTGTCAGTACAAGCACATCGTGGACTGGTGTGGATGCTCTCCCAATGACTTCAAGCCTGCAGATTTCCACCGTTTCCAGGTAAAAATAAATTATTAAATTGTTTTTTTTTTAAACACAACACCTGGGTAAATTAAGTCTGCTGGCAATCTCATACAATAGATCAATTGATCCACTAAACATCTTAAATTATGACTTTTTCTAAGAAATTTCTTGACAAGAAGAATTTCTTCTCAAATTTTATTGTCTTATTGAAGCCTAATCAGAATATTCTGATATAAATGGTTGTGAAAAGACAAAGAAAACTTGAATAAAGTACATTTTTCCTGTACTTCTTCACTATGTGAGCAACATTTACAACTTAAATCTAAAGAGACTAAAAGTCTTCTTTAAATGTGAGAAGGAAAGCATGTATCCAGACCGTTTTAGCTTATAATATAAAAACCAGGGGACAGTAGTAAGGAGCCAAATTAGTAGCTTAATGAGGTGACTTTAGGTGTAACTCTGGGTTTTCTGAACCACAAATGTATTTCACCTTCTATCAGATTGTATCAACATAGCAATTAATATTCCTGTGTAGGTTATGTTGGAGATATAAAACTATTATGCTTTTACCATCAACAGTCTTCATGGGAGATACCACAAAGGAAAGCACTGATCTTACTGTAATGAGATGCTCTAAGGCAGGGATCTCCAGCTCCTGTCTACAAGGCTCACTGTCCTGCAGATGTTTGTTGTTTCCCTGTTTTAAATAATGGCTGCGTGGCAGACTTATAGTACATCCAAGTTCTATTTAATTCAAATCAGGTATGTTGCAGCAGGTAAACAGCAGGGACCATGAGGAGCAGGGTTGGGGAACACTGCTCTAAGGTTTATTGAGTCCATCCTCAATAGAGGCAAGGATATTCATAACTCTGAGTGATTCAGAGACATAAATTATTGTTAAGTGTGTCTACTTCTGTGTCATTCTGTGGCGTTTTGTACCAAAGCATGCCACAAACATTTCATTAAGATCTCAGTCTCAGTCAACTATAAAAACAAGAAGACCATGCGTCACACATTTTAATCTGGCACAGTAAACTATTACACATACAGTACAATTAAAAGTGGTGAATATGTGTAACCTTCATGTATGTTTGAGCCACCGTTCATTGAGGGAAATTAGAGTACTAAAACTCAGCTTCTCTGTTCCCCAAACTGTCCTCTATCCCTCAGCATCCAGTGTGTCCCCTCAGCTTTCACACACAATACGTGCAAAATTATGTCCTAATTAGCATGACCCTGAGAGGGGGTAAGATAAACAGCTGTAGTTATTAGGTCCTATATTCTTTAGGTAAGAGAGGGAGAGGTTTAAAATTAAGTCTGCGACATTGACTTCAGGCCTCCAGAGTAGATTTGTTTCTCTGTTAAGAGTGCAGCCCAAAGTCACCACTTTTACTCCCATCCTTTATGCTATAAGTCATGCTATAAGTCATCTCAGTCATCCTGTTCCTCACATGCCAGCCATCACACTGACCTCAGTGCTGGCTTTGCCAAACCTTCTGTCTCGCCTCAGTCTCTGTCAGTGCAGTGCCAACACATTACCCTTACGTTTCCTGGCAATGCTGGTGGGTCTGGTTGGCACCCAGGTCTGAATCAGCAAAGTCTGACCCAGGGACAAAGAAACCTCTTAAAAGCCTCTCAGGCCCCTGTTATAAGTTCACTTTATGTCTCAGTGAGACATCTCTTTGAACCAGGATCAAGATACAGTATTGATAAGTGAGAAGGACCTGACATTGATGTGCAGATGAGAATAATTCATGTTGCAGGTGGGAAGTGCATTTATGTGTACTCTTTTTTTCTTGGTGCATCATTGTCTAATAACCTATTTCTGAGAACACTTAGGAAAAATTCATGTATTACTGTCATCAGTGTGATCCCTCTGAATTCCCACAGTGGGTTAAGGCATCTGGTTAAGGTGTGCAGCATTACTGGCATCCCACCATTGATTGAAAGATGAACTCTCAGAAATGTGCCGCTGCATGACTCAGTGTGCTTTTTAAGAAGGTAACACCAACGTGTTTGGTACAAAGAGAGCATTGATAAATAGTTTGCACTAGAAAGATCTGTTTGTAGGTAAGCCAAGCATTGGAGGTGGCAGATTTTATGATGCACCATCAACCACATAAGAAACAGCTTGACCCAGCCAAAGTGGGTGAAAGAGATGAAGGGGCTTTAGCCAAACATGGAAATCTTTTAAATCATACTTCAGTGTACATAGAGATACCTACAAGTTTCAGTTTTTTCCTTCCTTTTATAATTAAACACTTTTGACTGTAGTTCCTGTAATGAAGCTGACATAGAGCGATTTCCAACTTCAATTATTCACCAAATATCTTTTCATCAATAGCAACTGTATTTTTGTGTGATTAACTCTTATGATACCTCTCCCACTGTGATGCTTGGGAATGTCTTATAATAAGAGATTGATCCATCCTGGCTCAATGTCACAACTTTCTGAGCTTAAAGGCTCACCAGCTGATAACCATGAATTTTCATGTGGTTTTCTTCATTCTTCAACTAACAAAGAGTCAATACATCCCAAACCTACAACATATCTCACAAAAAGCCAAATTCTTCAAGAGTCCTGTTATTTATTAGATAAAAACGCACAAATATTAAAAGAAATGGCAGCATAACTAACATGAAAAAGAGTTGTATAAAAGGATCCAAAGGGAGCTGCATTATCCCCCAGTTAATACCAGTTTGACAGAAGTGTTCCTTCTCCACATAAATGGTTAATGTTGCTTTGTGGATAATGTATCAACCCTTACAGCTTGTCTCACAACCCTTGTGGATGTCCTGACATAAAGGCTAGAAACCACTAATGTGTAAAACAGCAAAGAAAAGAAAAGTGAGATGCAAGAGAGACTCATTTCATTGTAATACCTATGCTGATCCATTCACAAATCTCTAAGAAGAATAATTCTGTTATCTGCTACCTTCAACAACCACTTGTCTCCCCGTTGTCTGCCCACATATCACTTCCACACACATCACTTTTGCACTGATGTCATGGACCCCCACCATTTCTTCATCTTTGTCTTACATTTTCCTGCTTTGCTCTTCTGGTCACCCTCCTCTGCCTCTGCAGCAAACAGTGCGGCCCACCTTCTTTGCCAGGAAGTTTGAGGCCAGCGTGAACCAAGAGATCATAAACCAGCTGGATACCTACCTGTTTGGGCCTTTTCCCCAAGGAATGGCAGCGCTAAGCTCGTACTGGGAGAATGTGTACGATGAGCCAGATGGCGTGGCCAGCCTGTCGGACACACAGCTCACGTACTACCACTCCTTCTCCCGCCTGGGCCTTGCCAGGGCTGCCGCCTCGCTGCAGGGGAACCCAAACGATCACAGCTGCAGGTTTGTTTTAGGACACATTCACTGATGTAAATGCAAATAATAGCTTTTCCCCTCTCACACACCTGCACCAACTGTTTAGTCACTGTTTAGTGAAGCCAGCTTCACCTGTATTCGCACGAGAAACTTCAATCCACAGCAGACAAATGGCCTTTTGTTTTCCTCCTCATGCAACTTCATATAAGATCACATGTCATGGTGATAGGAGGACAATGGAAAGCTCTAATAAGCAACTGGGAACTCTGCTGGGTAATGATTTTCATTTTGAAGCACAATATGACACTGTGTCAATTTATCCACACAATAATGAGCCTATATAGGTCATAACAGTGAAAGCTGGCCTGTTGGCTGGTCTATTATTAGTGGGAATGAATGAATTCCAGAGTGCAGTTAACATACTGTATGTGGTTAAAAGGAGAAAGGGAAACCACTCTGCTTTTATCCTAAATGGGCTGATGGAACATTTCAGCATCATGTACTAAACTTTTGGTTAAATCAGCACATGCTTTAAGCATCTGGTACAGTAGCAGTATAGTTTAATTGTCCTTTGGTTTCCTCATGCAGTGATGAGACCCATATGCACAGCAAATAAAAAGAACATTTTAAAGCAGAACACAAGATAAGAAACATAAATAAAAAAATAAAAAATAAAAAAAAATTAAAAAAAGATGAGAAACAAACACTTACAGTAACAATATGTGTATATGGGGTGTATGTTTTATGACATGTTTAGGTTAATCTGAATGACAACAACAAACATTAATTTTCCTCCAAGTCAGGCGCAAAGAAACCAACTGGAAAACAGCACGAGAGGTGTTTGTTCCAGCAGTATATGGGGACAAACTTAAAGCTAAGCAGTCAGTCTGCATTGCTTTGCTTGTAAAAGTTTAAGAAATCCTGATGTAAACCGACTCTTAGTGTCACTTGGAGCAGTGCAGCAACACAGAAGCCGTCACTTCAACAGAAGCCTGCTTATTATAAGCTGGACATCCAGTGCCAGAACCCCTCCACCCGAAACACACACACATATACACACATCCTGCTACTCTGTAGGTGTTCCATATAATTTTTCAGGTTAAAGCAAGGAATGAAAGTAAACACAATTTTATGGTTTCCATCTGTCAAACCTTAAAAACATCTATCCACTACAGCTGCTTCTGTTCAGGTGCAGATTCAGGAAGAATAAAGGCATCAAACTATAAAAAATCATGCATGCATATTTGAAGAACATAATTCTTAAACAAACATTTTTAGATGACTGAGAAGCAAAAAGTATAAAATAACTTTGTGTGTTTATGCAGCAAACTCAGTCTGTTATAGCGTCCACATGCGTTTGTATCATTTTTTTTTACCATAAATGATGAAAGTTTCTAGCTGAAACTAGAGCTGCACAAATACATCATGTTGACCATCATCATTGCAAAACGCTTGTGTGCAATAGTCACATTGCAGATCCTGCAGCACAGGTCCCTTCTAAGTCTTGTTATGTGACATGTGTTGTATGCATTTTCTCAGCTGATCTACCTGCACATGCTTGTTAGCATGTGTAAGTTTCTGCCATGCAGCAAACAGGCATACAGAATTGTTTTTATTCAGAAAGTAGATAGAAGACTGGGTCTCATGTTTATGGTCTTTCTGTCTTCCTCTGAAAAATAACAATTTAATGTCCATATTTGCTATAGGGTTTGTCCCAGACAAGTAAAGTAATAAGCACAATAACCCACACATAATCAAAACTCACTTTTTTCTCTTTCTAACAAAATATATTATCAGTATGTTTACATGTGATGTTTTCATCTGTTGGAAAATACGGAGGCTGTGAGGCTACTGGTTAGCACAGTAGCCTCACAGCAAGGAGGTTGCCAGTTCGAGCCTTGGTGTGAGCAGGACTCGAGCCGGGAACCTTTCTGTGTGGAGTTTGCATGTTCTCCCCATGTTAGAGTGGGTTCTCTCCGGGTACTCCAGCTTCTTCCCACAGTCCAAAGACATGCACCTTGGGGATAGGCTGATTGGGGACTCTAAATTGTCCATAGGAGTGAGTGTGTGCATGGTTGTTTGTCTCTGTGTGTTAGCCCTGCGATGGACTGGCGTCCAGGGTGTACCCCGTTAGGGACAAAGCGGTAGATAATGGATGGATTACATGGATCATCCCAGTCAAAAAACAAAGGTCTGGGACTGAAAAATGACTAGACTTTATTTGAGGTCTATTTGTGTATTTTTCCTCCTGTGTGCAATAAATCTGACTGAATGACTCACCTCTCTCAAGCTCTCGATTTACCGGTCGCTCTATGTCCCCATCCTCACCTATGGTCATGAGCTTTGGGTTGTGACCGAAAGAAC
>JBAMIG010000004.1:20535408-20547766 GCA_037177335.1 Kiunga ballochi
GAACCCCAACTCTGGTGGTCTCGGACCACTTATGTGTACCGATACCCTCTGGGAAAACAATAAATTCATTTTCACAATTTTCATTTTCACCTGCGCTATCTTATGTAGTTACGACAAAAACCCCTTCTGCCAATAAGGGTCGTAACAATGGCACAATGAATAAATGGACCCAGGCCACCATGCATTTACATTTATTAGAACTATTGCCAAGGCACAAATAATGTTTTTGCGGTTCACGAACTCGTTCTCCCTTTGATGGCAAAGTTCTGGTGGGTCGGTGGATCTAACACTGGACCCAGTTCAGTACATAGATGTAGGAGCACAACTCGTAGGAATCTAAACCTGCTTATCTGCCAGTCATCATCATGGGCCAGAAACTCTTTATCGTCCATAAACAATCTCCCATCCTGATCCTGCTGTTGGCAAAGTCTTTGAGTAGTGCAAGCTCATCCACTGTGAAGCATTATGTGCATTACTGCTTATATTTATATCCTTACTCAATATTCATAATTGATGTACCAATAAGCAACATTTCAATTAGTATAACATACTGTGCTTGGATGTTAAATACATATTTGAGGAATAAATACCTGTTTTGGAAGCATGTATGTAACGCATGTATGATTGATAGCAAAGGTTCGAAGTAGGCGCAGTGATACGCACTTTTCTCCGTCAAGTTTATTTTTATAAATCCTAAACTTTTAAAGTACTTATGCAATTTTCAAGCCTGTTTTTTTTTTTGTGTAAGCAGGCTTTATAAATCACACCCCTGGACCTTTGTTACTGCATTTGTGGTTTAAGGATGCTCCAAATGTCTTATGTTGGTAAAAGGTGGGGACTGCAGACACGTGCAGCTTGCCAACAGGCAAACCAGAAAATGCTTGTAGCCCTAAGCTAGAAGGGGCCTCTGAGCAGGAACCGACAGTGATAATGTAGAAGGTTTCTAGTGACAGTAGCTGAACACTAAAGACCTCCCTAACAGAGCTAACCTCTTTCTGTTATGGTTATTCACGTTTAATATAGACTCCCAGCTTTTAAAAAAATACAAATGATGGTGTTTTTTTCACCATTTTCACCAACCACAGGCCTTCTGCTATTTAGTGCTTTTGGTGTTTGGTGTAGGCTGAAAGCTTGTCAGCAACATGTGCATCTTATTAAACTGTGTGCACAATAAGTGTGTGCTGCTTAGAGAGAAAACCTGTTGAGTTAAAAGGGGAGGCTGCTCATTTTTCCAATTTGAAACTGCTAGAAAAAGTGGAACCTGGAAGATGGCTATATACTTACTGTATATTACACTTATCTAAAACTTTTCCCTGGAAGTAAGTCTCAGGGGTTTTCCGACAACCCACAGCATGTCAATATTGTCAGACTTGCCTTCTTACAACTTTAAGTTTAGACAGCTGTTTGCAGGCTCTGCTGTTAAAACTCCTCTTATTTATTTATGGTACTTGTATTTGCTTTGTGTGTGTGTGTGTGTGTGTGTGTGTGTGTGTGTGTGTGTGTGTGTGTGTGTGTGTGTGTGTGTGTGTGCTTTTTTTCAAATATAATGTGTCTGACTTTCCAAAGAGGAAAGTTAGTTCATTATTTAAGTGAGATGAAAATAAGATCAGAGGGGATGAAAAAGCAGAGGTTACCTCAGTCATTTAGATTAAACTCAGGTGCCTTTATTGATGGCCAAGAATCAGTCTTTTGTTGTCGGTCTCATTTGTGCACGTAATATCTATTTTTGCCGAATTGGAATCTTAGTACCCAGAGGATGTAATACTGAATCAGTTCCAGTCAAACATTGATCCTTCGGCAGGATGAAGCTGTGTTAATCAGCTACCATTGTCAGGATGAGCCCTTCCCAAAGCTGCCTTCCCTCTCGCATTTCTGCCAACAGCCCAGACATCTTTTCCTGTCAGTGCTTGTGTGTGTGTGTTGCCTACTTCACCTTCAATTTGTCGCTTTCATCAACCTCGAGCGCTCCATTTCTCTCATTTTGCATACTGCACATTTTCCTGCAATGCAACACACAGATCACGTCTCTGCAGCTCGTCTCCACCACGGAGCTGACTTTCAACACAATTAGCTCCACTCATTTGCTCATGCTGATGCTGGCTTGTGCTCTCTTTAGCTGTGTTATATTTAACTTTACTTAAGTTTATTAACTTTACTTAAGAAGAGATCATTACCTAAAACTTGCAAACGGGCATTGTAAGTATTAATTAATTAGAAAAATAGGCTTAGAATACATGCTAACCTTTGAATGGCTGTGTAACTTTGGCAGTCTTTCAGCTGTGCAAGCGGGCAGCGAGTGCAATGTTTTCCTGCTGGAGGCGTTTTATGTTTCTTAATTCAACTGACATATCTTTTGCTCACTGGTACTGTCTGCTCTGTTTCAGTGCTCACTTTATTTATCTCAAAATTGTCACTTGAAATGGAGTTTCCTGAGTTTTCAATGAAAGCATCAGGAGCCCATCCTTATCGACTTGTGCTCCCAAGAGTCTAATTTTTTCCTGTCAGAAAAGCTGTGATCAAAGTGTATTCTATTCTTCTGTAGTGACTGGGAGGACAAATATCTAAAAACAACTGTTCATTATTGTCCGCTACTGTCATTTTATCACAATAATATGTGTGCAGGGAGCAAACGGGGCTCCATTTGATCCTCATGGCTTTGGTGCAGTCATGTTTCATCAGACTGCCTCTCAGACTCGGGCAATGTGCTTAAGTGTACAAGATGCAACAACTGGGCTTGTGAGCTTCGGCATATTGTGACAATAATTAAGTATGAGTGGTACAAATCATGATGATTTACTACAAATGAGATTTATTTTAACAAGGTGGTTAATGAGTCACACTTTGTCCATGTCTTTGATCTAAATGCCTTTTTGCTGTTGTTTATGTCCTTGCCTCTGGTCTTACCCCATTCTGTCACTCATTCTCCTTATACTTTCTCATTTCTGTCAGGTTGGCACAGAGTGGGACGCTAAAGAACGGATCTTCAGAAACATTGGCGGTCTCATGGGTCCCATGGATGAGACAGTGGGCATGCAGAAGTGGAATAAAGGGCCAAACGTCACTGTCACCGTAGTGTGGATCGACCCAACCAACGTCATCGCTGCCACGTACGATATCCTGATTGATGCAAGCGCGGAGTTTACACACTACCGCCCGCCCCTCAACCAGCCTCTGCGGCCCGGTGTGTGGAGCATCCGTATCCTGCATCACTGGAGCCCTGTAGCTGAGATCCGGTTTCTCATCACACCAGTGGCTTTCAACAAGCATCAGCCCATACGGCAAGGTGAGAAAGAGTTCTGAAGACCCACTAAGGCTGTAATGGCTCTAATGTATAACCAGTGTTTGTCATTTCCAGCTTTTGGATAACACAGAATGACTATTGATAGTGTTATTTGTTCCAATAGATGTACATTTATTGCACAGCTGAGCTGTTTCTTTCCCACAGATGATCACTCCAGAAAAAAAATGTGGGGCTGCATGGAGTCAAAAGCTTTTTCTGTAAAACGAGTTTAGTGGAACACCACAGGGATGTGTTGGAGACAGCTTCAAAGTGTTTGATGCAGAAGCACAATTAATTCTTTTTCTAGCAACAATGCAGAATACCATCTCTTAAAGCACATGTCCTACAGCAGCAGAAGATCACACCAGGCACTATTCTTGTCAGCTAAGAACAGGAAAACAGAGACTCACCAAAAACTGGTGGAAAATGATGAAAAAATGTCACCGGGTCTGATGAGTCTCTGTTTCAGCTTCACTATCCTGCACTGTACTGAGGGTTCAGACTGCTGCTGCTGCTGATGTTTTCTTATCCTGCTTTTGGCTCCTTAATACCAACAAGGCATGGATTAATTACTGCGGCCTACCTGGGTATTGTTGCTGCATGTCCATTTCTGTAAGCACAGTGTAGCATCTTCTGATGGATACTTAGAGGAGAATAAAGCATCATGTCACAAAGCTGGAATCACCTGCATTCTCATTATAGATGTGCAGCCAACAAATCTGCAGCACCTGTTTAATGCTATAACATTAATATATAATCTCAGGAGTGTTTCCAACACCTTGTGGAATCTATGACGCCAAAAATGAGCAGGAACAATCTGAGTGTTAGCCAGGCGTACCTAATAATGTGGCCGTCATTAGATATTTGGCACTATTTTGCAAATTACTGACAAAAAAGTGCATTGTCTTTTAGTGTGTTTCTTCTTTGCAACACTAACATTGTGTCAAATATTAACACTGCATTCACGGTGAAGTAATGATTGGTGATTCTGGTGTCCCAAAAGGTTCCGCACACAAGCTCACAGCATTGCATTCGCAGCGATACCCTCTATAATCAATCCTCTGAGCCTCACCAGACGCTAGTTATTTGTCATCAAGTCACCCCTAATAACCAAGGGAGTAGCTCATACATACTAAACAGAGTGTTAAACAACAGTACACTTAGCCCTCTAAAAACAATTAAATCAATCAGTCAGCATGGATAAGAGGCGAGACTGCAATGTTCTAATCCACCAACAGCCCGTTTGCTGTTAAAGTCGCATGAGACGCCAGCCTTGGCATAATCACGTCTCTTTTTTGCACCTTAATAATCTCCCTGAGCCGTTTTAACGACGAGATAGCAACATATAACTGCAGCTTTTGTCTTTAACCTGAGTCTCAGCGTGGCTGTTGTGTCTCAGCGTAATCACCAGTTCATAGTGGATTTTGTTCAGATTTTCCCTTTCTGGTTTTAATCTGGTCTACAATGGAGAAATACATGGAAAATGGTTCCAGGTCAGCTCAGTACATTTTCCATGATGAAGTTATAGTCCGTATTATAGTTTCCATTAGTCATAGTTAATGTCGCAATACTTGTAGGAAAAATGCAGTAAATAAAACAATGTAATAGCCACAGGGATTCTACCTCCCTGCATTAAAGTAAACATCTTCCTTTTTTGGGATTTTTTTAGTCTTTTAAGTTTTGGTTCCTTAAATTTAAAATCAATTTGTTAGAAATTCAAAAGCATCTAATTAACAGGTAATATTTCTAATATGAAATATTAGAATTATAATGTCTTAAAACTTAAAATAAATAAATAAACATACATGAGAGAAAAATGATGTCTTTGCATTTTTGCTGTTTTCCAGGAAAACCTCAACAGTCAATAAAGTTTTATGAGTAAATTTAAATTTGAAATGCTCGCAGATGAAGTACGATTCCATAACTCAATATCAGATTATTCATATGCATTTTGTAAATGTCACTTTTCTCATTTAGAAGCATTTTAAATGTGCAAGAATTTTGTATATTTAAAAATTAAATGAAGGTAAATTAACCAAAATCATATCTATACAAAACAAATTAAAATGTTGACACAGTTAGTGCACTGAATATTGTAAGGATCCAAAATTAATAGTTGATTTATCATCAATAGGATATGATTTAGTATGTGCTGTGCTTGCTTCTTGCATTTTGTAATGAGCTTTAGTCTTAGCTCTTCCCCTGCCGGGTCTGGCACCAGGTTCCAGTAAAACTTTATGATGTGGCAGCAGCGGTCTCAAGCACACACGTATACATGTTCATATCTATACCTCTACATTTTCATACAGATGCACAAAACTCTTCAGAGGCATGACTTGATAAGACACTTGGGTTGCACAAAGCTAGCTGGACGTTGCGTTGACCTGTGGAGTCTGGCTGCATCATTCTGTCAGCAGCGTGTGAAAAGCACTGATGTCTGCAAACATCTGGGATCTGGGTGAGAGGGAGTTTGTGTTCCACTGCCACGCTTAGAAGGACTTCTAGTGTCTCGGTTAGAGGGCTGGTGAGGAATTTAAAGCTTCACTGAAGCTCAGGGTGGAGATGGAGTTTTAAGGGGTAGCAGTGTCTATGACCACAGTCTTCCTTTAGGGCTTCACAGTCACTGGAGGAAGGAATGTGAGCATATCTTAAATATTTCTGGCTGTTGCCATAAATTCAGCATTGCAGTGACCTGAGATACCAGATCACAGAGGGTGGGTTTAAAGTGTTCACCTGTACAAATCAGCCCAACCAATTAGTAAAATCCCATTTTTTTCCATCCTTCTTTCATCCTTCACAGTTCATTCTCTCTTACCACCTTTTACTCATAATCTTCCCCATCTTTTGCTACAGAAGATGCTTTGAAGCTCCACAACGGGCCAGCGAAGAACAGCTACATGGAGCAGAGTTTCCATGGCCTCAACCCAGTGCTCAACATCCCCGTCAGCCTTGCTTATGTGGAGCAGGCGAAGAGGAACGCGGCACTGACAGGCTCCGAACTTGAGCAGTGGTTAGACAGCCTGGTGGGCGAGCTGTGGGAGGCGACCGACGTCTGTGCCATTGGCCCCACTGCCTGTCCGGTCATGCAGGCTTGTGCCAAGAGCTCATGGAGCTCCCTTAGCCCAGATCCCAAGTCCCATCTGGGACCACCACGTGCTGACGGTCGCATCAGGTAGCAGCAAGGCCTCCAGCTGGACAGGGGGCCGAGGCACTCTTAATTTTATTTATTTTAAACATTTTTTGGCAGGTAAGGGATGGGTTAACATACTTTTTTTTATCTGAGGGGGAAACAGAAAAGAAAAGAGGTGATCCTCTTTGTTTGCTTTTTCATTTGTTTTTTTGGGGTGAGCCATTAGTGAGGCTGTCTGGACCTTAAATGGGAGGAATGGTGGTGTTTGGGTCCTTACGTAAAGTCCCCTGCTTGGGGAATTTGCTGACTGCTCTTTTAGTTTCTCAGTGTATTTATTTTTCTTCTCGTGGCTGAGTTTTACTGTGATTAAGCATTGCAATTTTAAAGCTTTTATTTTGCTGCCGTGTAAATTATGAAGACAGCTTCCTGCAAAGAGTGCTGTAGCCATGTGTATTCGGGTGGTACACGCTGCCTGCAGAGGAGGAGCAGCTGCAACAAGGCCTTAGCTATAGGACAGACCGTTATGTAGAGGCTGCCAGTACAGAATTAAATGTGCCTCCTTTAGGTTTTTGTGAGCTTAAATTGATCAAATGAGATGGTGCTGTATTTTAGCACTATCCGCAGGAAAAATTATTTTTTGGTAGAATTTACACAGCAGGAGAAGTAATTAGATGGGTAATGCTGTGATTTTTACAAATCAGTGGAATATTTGACACATTTTTGCTGCTCGATGCCTGATCTGATGGTGAAACTGCATCCCTGATCAATATAAAACATAAAGAACCCAAATTAAATTTAAAATTTTACATTGATTGAACAAATTGGATTATTAAATAGGAATCCTATTCAGATATTTTAGTTTTAATGAATAAAAGTTTTTTGTGGTTGATGTACAATGTTAATTTTTAGGTTTAACATTTACAGGAAGCAGATGTCCTGATGCCACATGTTGTGACAGGCAGCAAGCAGACGTGATTTGTCTGTCTTTTTCAAATTATTTTGATCAACCTGCTTCAAACTTGAAACAACATAACCTTAAGCTGACCTTAAAATGATTTCCCTTTTCTTTATTCCAGATGACACTTATTGTACATAATTATCTGAGACGTGTGTGAATGGAGGGGAAGCCAGCGAGTCATTATTTATTTATAGGTTTTATATTAATACTGATATTTTTAGTCAGTGACTAAATTACTGCAACGCTGCCTTGGCAGCATGATAAATACTTTTTTTTAAAGGAAGCTGCCTTTATTTACAAAGGCCAACATCCCATAGTCATACTGTACCTTTTATGGCCCCACACTTGTGTGTTAGTCAGTGTTGTCCTGTCTGAATAGACCTTATTGTCCTGGTTCCTTACTTGGCTCTTTGCCTTGTCTGTCACGAGAGAAAGCCACCCTGACCTGTGTGGTGAGAGGTCAGCTCCTCTACAACCTCACCTAATCCTCTTCACAAGCAAACACTGGACCATGTCTGGATCAAAAGGAGAAAATGTGCTTTCTGGTGTTTCCTGCTTTGAGTCGCTTTCAGGACGACAGTAAGTGGTTGTGATGTTCATGCTATGACAACTATGTACAATTTCAAGTGAATATGATATTGTGTCTTGATTTCAAAATGAATAATTTATTTCGATCGGTTCGGGCAGCACTTTGACAAACCCTATTTACATTTGAAGTACCTTTTCAGCCATCTAGACAATCTCTGGACATTTGCAAGTTAATTGCAGCCATGCAGCAACACATCCTGAACAAGAGGCTTGGTCACATATTTGTTTTACCTTGAAATAAGTTTCATCAAAGGCCAATTAGCTTTTCAATCTGTGATTGTCAACATCGTTTAGTCATCACATGAGCTAAATTTGTGTTTTTGCACAGGCTAATGAAGAGACATTACTGTTCATTAATGTCAAGTTCACCTTGCCTCTCTGTCAGATGTGCGCTTTAACAGCTATCTCTCTTTCCTCTCTAAAGCTACACTCTTCCCGGGGTGAATTGTAAAGGACAACTTTTGTTGCTGCAATCTTCTTACTTATTGTGCCACCGTGCTTTGAACAGTCACGTCACACATTGCATATTTAATGGCGGTTCAATGACAGTTTTGGAAAAAGGTGACTTAATTAAATGTAATTAAATGTGAAAGTCCTATTTTGCAACACAATTAATAACAAATGAAGATGTACATAGTATTTTGTATTGAAATGTTCTTTAAAAGTATTGTACATGTAAATAGAGACGTGGTTTGAAAACAAAGTGTTTTTTTGACGTGTCGGTAATGGCAAAAAGAGTGAGTTGGTGGTGTTATGGATCAAAGTACATGACCTGTTTCAGTGTTTTTTGGACAGCTGTGACAGCAAACGTGTCCTGTTGCCTCTCAGAGAATTCAGATTGTTTTTCTTGCTGGAATGTATTGTTGAGCAACTGTTGCACAAATTTCTCTGACTGATGTTTCCCCTGTATATTTATCTGGGGGGGGCTCTGTGTGCCTTAGCTGACTTTTAGAAACATCTATGTCCACATAAGAAAACTTTTTATTTTCTTATTTGTTTTGATCTCATTTGAAAACCATGAGTCTGTCAAGTGATTCATTGGTACTGCAACACCAAAATGATGTCTGCTGTCATGTACATATATATAAATATACATATATATATATATATATATATATATATAAATATATCGGGCCTTGTGTCATTATTGTTTTTATTTTTCTTCCCTTTGCAGGGTTTGTTTTCAATTGTACTGGCTTGTTTTACTTTTCTCTGACTGCCTTTTTGGAAATAAAGTTGTATGAAAAGCATCTCTAGCATCTTGTGTGGATCTGTTGTGTGCTCAGTGACGTATGATAGCAATGTCTTAGGTCGACACAAGTTTTCCATTAAACTGAAAGATTTATAAGTAACTTTGTGATTCTAATTGAGCATGATGGAGTTAGCATTATTATCTGTGTACCTGTGTTGATTTCATTACTTGTTCAGTGCTGTAACTTACCTGCTAGCAGCTGGGATTTTCTCATGCATATACCAAGACCTTGAAAAGAATAAAACAAATGAATGCATTGTTGATAATTCCACAGATATTTTAGAGTTTTGGTTCTGTGTCAGTCATAGCTTAGACGGAAGGTCTGCACAGGCGAGCCTTGAAAGAGGTTAAGAACAGAAGTGCCAGATCTCTCCTGAAAAAGTTAGCCTTTTAGCATGTCTATAAAAGGTTTAGCGCAACAGCTGTTTCATTACACAGGAAGATGATTTATATTCAGGCAAGCATGAACCAATTTTTAATTCTTGTGTAAATTATTTATTTGTTTGGGCTCCATATACTTGTAATAAAAAACCTCATTTGTGTTCTCATTACTGTGTGCAGTTTTGTGCAATTTTAAAGCAGGAGTATAGTAAAGGATGGGTCAAGCTGTTTTAAAAAGAAAAACATCTACAGTTAGATGTGAGACCAATGCAGACGTTCCACTGATCGTCCTAAAACATCTCGTACAACATCACTTGTTCTTGAATCATTTCTTTGACTCACACCTTCCAGTGAGCTTGCTGCTGTTCCTTCTGAAAATTCCTCCAAATTTTCATAGGAATAAAAACTAAAAGATACTTTCAAGCTCACCGGCTTGCCCAGATGTGCTCATTTCTGTTTCATGGTAAGCAGCCAATGATGATGAGAGGATCTGTCTTAGAGGAAGAGCAGACACATTGTGGTGCTTTGAGAGGTTTTTGGGTAAAATTCTGCCATTTCTTGATTATTTACATTTCCAAACACTAAAAAAAATCTGATGAATCTGATCCATACCTTTAATTTCAAGTTATAAAATTAGGGGGGTTGTAGCGTCATAAAAGCTGCATTTCTCACATATTTTTGTTTTAAAAGTGACATTAAGGTAAAGCGCATTTCACACATTACTTTGACAGCCCTTAATTCAATTCAATTCAATTCAGTTTTATTTATATAGCCCAGTATCACAACAATGTTGCCTCACAGGCACCGACTTAAGCCACCGACTTAAAAAAATGTCATTTCAGATGATTTCAACAGTTAACACCTAAAAGCACTCAAGCATCCCAGTTGGAAATCATTTGAGGCTTTAACCATAATTTTATGACATATGTATTTCTCCTCTGTCAAACGGATGTGGTTGAGCTCTAATCTGCTGGTGTGTAGTTGGTTCCACATGTTCTCCATCAAATTAGTTTCAATGATTATCCTAACTCAGATTTTCTTACCCAACAACTGCAGCATAAACCAGCCGATGTCTGCAAAACTGCAGAGCAACAAAAACAGCTCAGATTGATCCATCCTTGTTCTCTCACTGCATGGAGTAGCTAAGGAGCGCTTTGTCGCGTAGCAGCTTCACAGTGGCTGCTAAGCTGAGAGTCGCCTGCCTGCAGACCTCCACCATGAAGCTGCTACTGGTGAATTTAGCTAAATATAAAAAAAAAACAGTGTGTTTCAACCTCTTTGTTGTCATCTGGATCAGGATTTCTACTTTTTCCTTTTTAAATAATGCACCAACATAGCAGGAGTTGTTTTCATAGTCTGCTGATTTTAGTGAGGAAAATATTGATAACTGATTCACCCACTGTGTGTGCAGGAAAACTGTAACACTGAAGCTTATAAGCCCGTCCACTCTAAACCGACTTTTATTTTAATGTTTTGGACAACCTGCTGGAAGAGTTTAAAAGCAGGTTTAAAAATTTCTACCAAATTTGATCTGTTCTCAGCAAGCAAAAGTTCTCTGTGATGATGCAGTTATCTGTGCTGCAACGTGTCCCAAAGGAGCATAACTGATACCGTTCTTTATGTGCACTTTGTAACAAATCAAGACATAATTCAGTCATAGGTTTTCTGTACCATTATGGTACCTATTTTCCCCATCACAACAATACAACAATAATATTATTAAATTAGGACACATTTGTAGCATTGTTTCCTGAGAGGTTTCTGGTCAGGTCTGGACTGCTTCCTTTCTTTTTGTTAAGCTGTCTGCACTGCAGACATGATGCATTTAAATGCACAGGTGTTATTAAAGTCTTCATTTCATTCTGCAGGGATACACAACCATGCGCATGCACTGAGGCAGAGTAGTAGATTAAACAGAATTTCAGTTTATGTGATAAGAAAGCAGGTTATTCAAGTACAGTAGAAACGTTTATGTTTCAGGGGAAAGGGAAAGCTGTGTGTGGCGCATGTGCTGCCTTTGTTTTAATCATTTGCACAGTTAAATTAGTAGGCGTGCAACCCTAGTCACTCGTGGTGTTTTGTGTTAATTGGGTGGTGGTGGTCTGGGGATGGTTTCAAATTCCCAACCTGAATTATTTTCCCACTTAACCCCTGCTTACCATCGTAAGAGCTATAAAAACAGAAAGCTTGCACAGTTTGCACTTAGTTTTTTATCATTTGCTGCTCATGTGTTTCCTGGAGAAGTTTATCTGAGGTTGCACAACCAAATCTTTAGGTCTAAATAAAAACCTTATGATTTTAAAAAAATCATATTGTTCAACCATTTCAATGCAAAACAGTAAAGAGAGGATGTATTTCACATTAGACTGTGATTCTGTGATAAAAAACCACCAATTTGTGCAGTTTTGCATACATTCCACCTTCAGCTGGAAACCTGTCAGTAGAAAGGAAGCAGTGTGTGTGAGAGTGTGTGTTTCCCCAGAGGGTCTCTTGCATAAGGCAGCTCTGTTGTGTGTTTGACAGGCGTTGATCAAAGAAGGACTAAAGCTCCTATCTACTGTCCCATAAGATAGATTAGCCCCGCTGGGACACGCAGCCTAATTAGTCCAAACTTTCACAGCTGTACATGTATGTGTCCGTGAGTGTGTGTGTGTGTGTGTGTGTGTGTGTGTGTGTGTGTGTGTGTGTGTGTGTGTATGGACTATCAAGTATTTCCACGTACACCCGTGCCCTATCCCCCGAGCCAACAACACACATACACACACACAC
>JBAMIG010000004.1:20549525-20567393 GCA_037177335.1 Kiunga ballochi
GCACAGTACAGCAGCCAGACCACCATTCTGGCTGCTTTGATGCTGGACAAGACACGTTAAAAAAAAAAAAAAAAAAAAAAACCCTCCCTTGTTGGGTTTTTGTTATTCTCATTATTCTCATTTTATTATTTTCATTTTACCTAAAGGAGAAAACTTGATATGACCATAAACATGTATTATAGTCTGTAATAATACTTTACTGCAATAATGTCTTGTTTGCATCATGTTTCATTACAATGTTTTTCTATGATTTCTTTGGTCCTGAGCATATCGTTCCACCGGGTCTGGCTTTTACCGGTTTCTCTGCAAACAAACTATTTTTTCTTCTGACTGGATTGAGAACATTTTGCATTATGGATCAATCTCAATAAGCTGCTGATTTACAGCACCTGTAGATCCTTTGGTGATGTACATGAATACCTAAAGTGCTTGAGGTCCTGCAGGGTTAGAATTTGTTCTGCTTCAGCACCTGAATCATGAATCTACTTTGGATCAAATTGCATTGGATCTCAGAAACATCTAAAACCTGCAGGACTGGAGCTGCACACCTCTTTAACAGTGGCACTGACCTAGGGCTGATTGAGACAGTTTTTTTTTTCATCATCATATATTTGAGTCATTTATTGATTTGAATAATGTTGAAGAGACTCAGGTATTGTTTATGATCAGATATGCTAAAAGAATCAATACTTTGTGCAAAGTGATAATGTTTTCTTACATAATTAAATCATAACTGAATGGTAATTGAAACTAATAATCAAATAGTGATCAAATATTTGTAATTAATCCATTTTTCTGTATTTTATCTGTATGATGTTTGTACATTTACCTTCTGGAAAACCATCAGAGTTCCCACAGCTGTCCCTACTGTCCCTGTTTCCCATTAGCTCCAGTGGTTTTTTTAAAGGGGCCGCATTATCGCCGCATTATCACCACCAGATTTGCCTGTATGAGGAATTCCTCACTGCAGTGTTCAGCTGTACTGCTGATTTTCTTTTAGTGACTTTTTAAAATGTACGCTCAGACCACTGAAATACTGAAGCCAAGATGAGAATCGATCTGAGACAGTGTGTTAGGCAAACTACCGTTTGTAACCGCCATCAGTAGCCACTAAGTACTTGAATGAAATTGAAATGCTGTTTGGTAATGACACTTATCTGTGCAATCTTCTTTCCAGTGGACAGAATAATGACTTCATCATTAATCTCTTGCAGGCTCCTGCTGCTCCCCAGAGAGCGTCACATTTTTAGCTACACATCTGCCAAACATGAGAAAAAGATCCTTAACAGTCAAATCTGATTTGAAGTACCTCCACGTCTCACTGCTTCAGCTAAACTACCGAGCCAATATATTTCTCGCCAAGCAGAAGGAAGGCAGAACATGTTTGTGAGCTGGAGTGACTGCTAAATATTTCAGTAACAGCTCAGCAGCAAGAAGAATGAAGGAGATAGTGCAAGGTGCTGCAGCAGGGCTTTGGTGCTAGAGGCTGAGAGCAGCAGCGCGAGGTGACAGGCGGCCACCGGTGTTACATGATGAGGAGGTGTCTGAAAACATCAGCAAAGAGACGACTATCAACAGCAGGGACAATAAGAGTGAGAAGACATCTGTCAGGTGTCTACTTACACACCTGTATGAACATCAGAGAGGCAGCAGAAGGTGAGATTTTACTCTCACAGACAACTAAACTGCAGTGGAGGAAATCCCAGCTGAGAAAAATAAGTTTACTTTGGATTCATCAATCTATGTTTGAGGGGAAATGAGACAATGAGGGAAATCCCTCCCAAAGGGATTTAAGGTTAGATGAGGATTTTGTTGTGTCTTCAGGAAACACTCGGTTATTTCTGTCACTTTCATTCAGAACGTAACTCCAAAACAGGAATACAGTGTACATGAGGAATATATCAGGCTACAATCGCTTCATCCTCATCCTCCCTCCCACTGCTTTCCCTCTCTCTCAGATGCCATCTAGTCTACAGGCTGAAACAGCACAATATCCTTCTTGTTTTCAGTCATTGTTCCCAAGACTAAAGAGTCAAGCTCAGTTCCTCGTACTCATGTTTCTGTGGATTATCACCTCACAAAACACTGAGGTCAATAAGTGGGGATGCACAAATGCACTTTACTTTTGATCTGATACTGATATCGGAGGTTTTGTATCAGCTAATACCACTCTGATACCAATCCAGATGCAAAACAGTTATCACTAAATATAAGGATGTGGGTATATAAAACAGCTTTTGATGGTGTGGGCTTACCACTGTCACAAAGCACACAAACTCTGACTGAATGATGCTGGTAAAGCTGCATTTATTAGTCACCCAGACTTGGTCATTGTTAACTGTTTGCGTTGTTTTACCCGGGATGGGCTTTAAAGGTCTCACTATGGTGAGTTCATTCCAGTTTTCAGGGAACAGATGAAAAGATTTCTTTAGCAGAAGGACTGTGTGGGTTATGGACATTCAATTCCTTTGGGTGTGAGTGTGTGTGATTGTTTGATTGTTTGTCTCTCTGCTAGCCCTGTGATGGACTGGTGACCTGTCCAGAGTGTTCCCCGCCTCTCACCCGTTGACAGCTGGGATAGGCTCCAGCCTCTCCGCAACCCCGTTAGGGACTAAGCGGTAGAAAATGGATGGATGGCTTAATTCCTTTGGGGAGACGAATAAGTTAAACTTAGCAGCTTAGCAGTTAGCTTAGCTTTTAGCCTATTGACATGGGTTGGCTGCACAGTGGCCTCACAGCAAGAAAGTTGCCAGTTCAAGCCTCAGTGTGAGCGAGGCTCCAACCAGCAACCTTTCTCTGTGGAGTTTACATGTTCTCCCTGTGTTAGAATGAATTCTCTCCGTGTTAGCATGGGTTCTCTCCTTGTTAGTGTGGGTTCTCCCCGTGTTAGCGTGGGTTCTTTCCGTGTTAGCGTGGGTTCTCTCCGTGTAGGCGTTGGTTCTCTGGCTTCCTCCCACAGACCAAAGACATGCACCTTGGGGATGGGCTGATTGGTGACTCTAAATTGTCCATAGGAGTGAGTGTGAGTGTTATTGGTTGTGTATCTGTGGGTGTTGGCCCTGTGATGGACTGGCGACCTGTCCAGGTTGTAGTACCTCTCGTTCGTTGACAGCTGGGATTGGCTCCAGCCCTCCACGACCCCGTTTGGGAATAAGTGGTTGAAAATGGATGGATGGACATGGAAAAGATTAAATGGGAAGATGTCAATATTGTAAATTAAATAACATGTTTGAAATAAACCTTGAAAGAAATACTTTGGTGTGGGGATGACTGAATGTATTGGGTGCTATTGCCCTTTTCAAACTGTTGAATGACGCTGTGTGGAAGTTCCTTGCTGCTGCACGTTTTTACTTTTAAGCTAGGCGGTTTTCATAGCATGCTTGACTTTGTTTGCAGGGTTGGTATTAGGAAATATTGCAACTTTTTGATGAGGATAATATTGTCAAAATAGAAAGTGATGTATGCTAAAACTGTCTCCACTTGCTGATATCAGTGGAGGAGGATGTGAGGGAACTCCAATCTATTGTTTAAAACTACCCTTGCAGCCTATCAATGCTATCTGGAGTCCAATGCATCTTATCCCTGATGATTTAGTCCTCACCACAGTAGAGTAGGTAGGAGTTTCAGTTTGTAAGACCTGTTTTAATTATGTTCAGACAAAGGCACTTGTCAAAATTAACCATCATGAGAAACCGTTATGATAATTCACTGGAGAGATTTAAAAAAGGGGGAGCACAAAGTTAGCGAGGAGCCGTGATGACGCATCGGACAGAACGTGTCTCCCCCGGCTCCCCCATGATGTGGGGAGGTGGAGCGCTAAAGTTTTCAGCTTGGCCAGCAGAGTCTACAATCATCCCCGTTGGAGCAGCGGGGTCCGGTGTTTGCTTTGCCTAAACCCTTTAATCAAATGAAAAACCAGCTAGTGAAGTGGAGTATGTCACGAGTTTTACTTTCTTGTTAAAAAAAAATCAATTTTAAGCATGGACGGACTCATGGGGTTATCTTAATGAGCAGCAATATCTGGAGTAATTGAGGATGTGATGAACTTAACTGATCTAGCTGCTGTAATTTGTAATGAAAGAAGGTAAATGAAAGCAAAAAACTAAACTTTGGATGAGGCGCACAACTACATGCAGGGTCCCAGCTGTGCTGCGTTCAAGGACAGTTTGAAAATGTTTCGCATCATCAGCATCAATGTAGGCATTGTTTCAAAGCCTGAAAAAAACAATATATTTAAAGTACTTCTGTGGGGCTGAAAAATGCAACAGGTCTAATGTTACCAATGCTAACAACAATAGTTTTGCAACAGTGTGTATTAATATGGAGGCATAAACCATCAACGTGATGCTTTCCAGTGAGTGTCATACTCTTTCCATACCATCCTAAAGTTTTTCTATATGAAAGCTGTCACTGCTGTACTCCTTTGACCCTGTTTCTGTAATGACACACTGGTATTTATACATGTAAAAATGGTTAGCTTGCAGTTTGCTACTTTTATTGAGTGCCTTGTTAGCTTCTTTGTATTGTTATGCTGCTCATGTCTGGTCCGGTGGGTGATTATATTGTAGCTTCACTCTGCTAATTCGCCTGTGACCACACTTTGTTGAGAGTGGTACTACAGCTGTAACAAAACATCCCGGGAGTATAAGCAATCCATGTATTGTGCAAAAGGCTGTGTCCATTTGTTTTAGGGGGTAAATAATCCAAGATGAAAAACAAAAGCAGGAAAAAATTATGCTAGCTTGCGCTGACTGGCTAATTAGTGTTAAGTCGGAGAGTTGGTGGAAGTTTCCTAAAACTGAACAAAACATCAACATAGTGTGTTTGCCTACACTGTAAAGGTCATTCAATACCCAATACATAAGTCACACTCACAGCTCACATTACACAAATAGGGTACACATACAAATAGCCTACACTTCAATGCTTCAGCTACTTTATGATTATACTTTCTGCACCACCGGTCAACCGCACAAGCAGTGACCCGGAACTGTTTGACATCATTCGACATGAAGATCATTTAGTTTCAGACTGAGACAGCCATCACTTCACTTTGCACAAAGAGCACAAGGTTGATTATAAAATGCTCACCAGCTAAATGTTGTTTAAAGTCAAAGAAAGGGGAGAGCAAGAAGAAGGTGCGAAGATAAGACAGGGAGAGGAGTGGAAAGAGTGTGTGTGTGAGAGAGAGAGAGAGAGAGAAAGAGAGAGAGAGAGAGAGAGAAAGAGGAGACTGCAAAAACCGAAAAAGAGACGGAGACAAGGAGAAAGCTCTCAGCAGAACTCTGAAACAACAGTGTGTCTTGCTGACGGATGATACACAGAGGCCGGCTGGCCAGCCAAGCGAGCAACCCATTCTCTCCTGAGCAACCCGTCACAGGACAGGATCCACATCAGCAGCATGAGGGAGAGGAGGGAAGCAAAAAGAAACAGATCAGAAGGTCATAGGAGGAGAGGTGAGGGTGCAGACGCAATAAGGGCTGGACATGGGTTAGAAGGAAGAAAGATGAGAGGGACACAGCAAAGTGAATGAGAGAAGAGGCTGGGGATGTTTAAAAAGAGCAGTTAAGCCCTCTTTCTCAATTATTCATTAAGAAATCAATACAAGCCGCATGCAGCAGGGAAAGAGATTAAAGAAAGAACATCAGAAGAGACGATGAATGATAGAATCTCAAGTGATTTCGCTTTTAATTTCAATTATAGAGCTTTTGATGGCTGTGAGTTTAAGCAGAGAAAAGGGAAGCGACTGGCATGGCTTGGGAGGTCACATTGACCTCCACATTGGTTATAGCTCTGCTGGGACTGGTATTGAATAAAATGCATTCCCAAGTTGCTGCCTGGATTGGGGAGAACATTAGAAACAGAAAATGGTTGTAAAAATAGCCATAAACCTACATCATGGCTGCTAAATGGAACATCAAGAAATATTACATGGAAGTGAGGGCACAAGTCTGAAGCCTTTTGTATATGATAACATCATTCTGTTCAACTTACTGACTCATCAAGTCCACACAGCCTTCCCCTTAAAACTTCTCCTTTGTATACCGTGGGCAGACTGATCGAGGGATATATCTCTTAAATGTCACAAAGACTGATGGTGGGTGTGTTTAAGTGTGGTGACATTACTGCCTCTGCCCTTCCTCTTCCTAAGTCAGGCTTGTCTGCTTTCTGCACTGACATTTAGCCGGCCATGTTTATGTGAGACTCTGCACAAAATGTCACTCCAAGATTTATAGCTGTGAGTACTGACTAGTAGACCAAAGAGAAAGTGTGTGCGACCAGGTATAGAAAAGCAAAGAAAAAATAATCATTTGAACATTCATTGGCTTCTTCTTACTTTGTCTTTTTCTACTGTGGCTTTTTTTATTTTTTACTTAGAAAGTTGCTGTATTTTCTGCCTTAAACTTCACACCTCCATTTGTGTTTAATCAAAGAGATCTTTTTTTTTTTTTTTTTTAGGATCAAGCTTTTCTCCTTTTAATATGTTGTTTCTACTCTAGGTAACTGCTATTCCTGTTGTTTTAAAGTGACACTACATGGGTTTCCCAGCTTAAAGGTCTTACCAGTTTTAATGGCACATTTACAATAGATGATTCTCATAATCTGTGCATACAAAACTTTTGTACTCCACTAACTACTAAAGATGGTTGGAAAGCTTGGATGGCCATTGACATCAACAGAGAGCCATCTTTACCAGGAAAACGCCAGAGAGCTGTTGCAGAAAAGTCCAGCAAACAGAGAATAAGCTGTGAAGAAACAAGCAGCCTGATTTGTGTGGTTAGCCATGCAAACTGGAAGCCTATCCCGTTACTGGTTTTGCAGTGCTTATTTTCTCTATGGTTAGCTGTCTGATGACTGGAAAGAAATCTAGCATTACTCATCTGTGGACATGAGGGGAAAGGTGAGAGACAGTGGCCATATTGTCTTATTGCTGGGAAAAAGGTCAATGTAAGCACAGAATACACACCACCGTAGATACTACTGGTTTAGCCGAAAAATTCCAAGTTGGTGTGTTTCTCTCTTTTACTCCCTTTGTGCTTCTGTTTGTGTCTTTTAAACATTTGAAATGTTATACAATTGCATCTTTTTGTTTTGGAAACATTTCAAATCGTCTCCCAAAATGCTTGTAAAGTTAACAGCAAAGATAGCACAAAATACTTTTTTGTGCTATCGGACGACACAAAAATAACATCATGAATGCATATTACATAAAACAGACACCAAATAAATGTTGCATCAATTGTAGGATGTGACTAAAACTGAATATGAAGGAAGGGGAGTTGCAAAGTAGAACCACAGCTAACCCACACAAGCTAAGGTTTTAAAGTAGTCTTACTTTATGATGTGATTTTATTATTCATTCACTGTTTTATGCTTACAAACAACCTGGCTAGGGTTAGGGGTTAGACATGTGGCTCAGACTGCATTACTATGCATTACTATGCATACCCCTGGTTGCATTAAAAAAGCCTGTAATACCAGCTACTGAGTCTCACCATCTCAGCTGAACTTGCATCCAACAGAAGTGCTTTACAGGTTTGACACAACAATGTAGGCCTGTGGTACAAATGAATAACTGTTCTGCACAAGTACAAGCATGAACAAAGCAGTGTTAGCCAATATTAAAAAAAAAAAAAAAAGCATTCACAATAGGGAAATATGTCAGTGAAGACTAAGTCATGCAGGTAGCGGTAAACATAAAAGCTGGAGTTCAAAGAACTGGACTTGTGATGGCCCCAGCTATAATCCCTGTGTTTTTTTCCCTTTGTTTCTTTTTCTCTTCTTCTTATGTTATCTTGTTTGATATCTGTGTTTGATGTTATAGCATCTCTCCTGAGCTGTTGCTCTACCAGGAAACTTGGTCTCTAACCTCTCATGCAGGATATTAGGAAATGTATTTATTTGTAAAACCAAATAAGTGCAGGGAAAAAAGAAAGACATTTCAGATCTTTAGATGGAACAAAAACACAACAGAGAATAAAAGGGAAAAAAACAGAACGACTCTACAAGGGTTTGAATTGCTTTGAAATAAATCAGAAATAATAATAATGATAATGATAATAATAAATAAAAAGAAGCCGAGGCAAGTTTATTTGCATAGCACCTTTCATGTTCAGGACAATTCAAATTAAATATTCTGGATGAAAATGTTAACTAGATAATGAGTTAGTTTACTTCATTTTAATTAATTTTAATGAACTCTGATACGTGATCCGATTACAATAATGAGACAAGAAGATAGATTGCTGTTTTAAATTCAGTTCATTATGTTACACAACATACATCATCATAGACTTTTTAAAGGGCCCCAATTTATATGAATACACTGACACTAAAGAAGTGAATATATGATGATGATGACTATAAAAAAATGTTTTATGCTATCGCAGTTAATTGCTTGTTTTTATTCATGTCTACTGCAAATCTTTTTCTTTTCATACTTTTTTTTTGTAATGTTGCATATCCTCGCATCATCATCATCATCATCTGGTGAACATTTTGTGTCTGCTTCCTGTCGTTGCTTCTAATTTATCTCTGTGATGCTTTTAAATTTCTATTGTTATTTTGTTTTTTTTTTCGGATTAGTATTTTATTGGTTTTACATTTTTCTGTGTTCATTAAAGGAGACACATTATTTTATTTTTTCACAGGATGACACAATTTATACAGGTGTATGACATGCTTCTTCTTCAGACATTCAAAATAACACAGAAAGCCACAACACCATCTTTTTCTAGTTTAACCTCGCACCGATTATTTCAAAGGTGCAGCAGGACCCGTAAGTCTATTTCAGCCCTCTTCCCTGCCTCTTTTGGCAAAAGTGGTACTTTAAAATGACTATGCTGTCAAGTTATGTAATAAGAGAGTAAATAATAAACAAAGAGTCCAGAAAGCACCTTAAAATGATGGTGGAAAAACAACTGAGCAGCAATTTTTTTAAATTTAATTTTTAATTTTATCCTTCAATATTTTCATGTTTCTCATCTGAACAGCTTGTAGATGTCTATTCCCTTTTTTTTGCCTTTTTTTTTAATCAGATCTGATTTTAATTTGAATTGGCACAAGTTGTGTAAACCACTGCAGAATGTAACAAATGCTGGTTGGTTAATTACACTGCTGAGAATTGTTATTGGTCCTCAGCCACATCTTGGCTCCATAAAGCTCTGGCAGTAGTCACTCAATTTCTCTGTTTTGTTTATGTTTTATCAGCTAAAATAAAATATTATTGCTTATTTGGTCAATAATAATTGTGATGGGAGTAAGGGGGTTCCTCCATCCCAGTTCATCTCTTCTGAACTGGGACTCATTGTTCATTTGAGTTTTCCTCCTGGATCTGCTGCCTTTAAACATTCATGTGCTGCAGTGTACTTCTTGGCAAATAGGCTAACTTGAGATACCAAAACATGAGCTCTTACACAAAAAAAGTATTTATCTATAATATTGCTGTGTGATTTGGTAGTTCTTTTTAGATTTACATCTCTGCTTTTTGTTTCTCCTCTGAGACAGGACTTCCTTAATTTCTGCAATATTATGTAAGTGGAAAAAGTTAGTTCAAGAAATTAAATGTGATCTAAAGGAAAAATTCTGGTCAAGAATAACTCCAAAGTTCTTAATAAGAGGCACATCACATATTCGTCTTACCTGTCCTTCATTCTTCTTCAGGCAGACAAACAAACCAAATAAGAAATTCAAGTTTTACCTACAATGAAGTTTTAATTTGGCCTTTTTTGCTATTTACCATCTTGTTAAATGGATCTTGGAACATTCCTGGTTATGTAATTAGGAGAATTATCAGAGTGTAAAAATAACTAGATCCACATTAAAATGGGAAGATAATGCAATTGTCCGTCTTCTCTTACAGGTTCAAAGTCACAGATGTGCATCACATAACTCTGTGTGGTGATTTCCTGTGTGAAAAGAAGTGACATCTCAAGGGCATTGTTCACTTTCTGTTATGGCTTGCATGAAAAATGTCCTTTCTACCCTGCTGCACCTTAGTACGCCATGCATGACCGACATAAAACAGTCAAAAGGAGCAACCATCCCATCCTATGTGCTTACTGTTTGTATACACATCATATGTCACACTGCACTGAGTGTCATCATTGCATATGAGGGACATCAACCTTCTCTGTTGGAGCAGCTCTGCTGTATAATGTGTGGGATGCATCATTCCTCAACCTCTGCGCCATCCTCCATCTGCCACAATCTCAGTGTGAAGAAGTGATCTGTCATGCTGCCAAGGTGGCACATCGAGTCCCACTGAAACATGTACTGTGAACTGTGTTTTTTTTTCTTTTTAACTTGATAAACTACATCTCACTGACAGTATGCGTGAACATTTGCTCTGAATATATTTATCACAAACAGCACTTTGGAATATTAATGCATCCCCGTGTCCCTGCTTCTTGCAGCCACCTGTCTTTGTGGTCGCTAACATATAATGCTATGGTATCTGAGTTCAGTCACAAAAGGTTTTCAACTCCTTTGTGATCAACTGTAAACGGACCTGCTGCCGTCCCTCTGTGCTGCACGACTGCATGGATGCACACACTAATCTGAAGCTAAATGACTACCAGCTCGGCCACAATTGATTCTCTATAGACATACATGTTGAGAATTACTCTTTATCTTTGAGTCTTGTCTTATACTGTTACCCATAGATCATGCCCAGGGAAATTAGTTTCTGTCTGCATACTTCCCTCCATAAAATAACCAAGAGTAAGTTATTTTCCAGTGAGTTAAAAGTCAATCTGGCTACATGGGCAGAATATCTGTAATATTTGACCCATTTTACTGGCAGGAAAACACCATAACGGTCGTTTGTCTCTCTGTTTGTCCTCTGATGGACTGGAAACCTGTCCAGGGTGTAGCCCGCCTCTTACCCGTTGACAACTGGGATTGGCTCCAGCCCCCCAGCGACCCCCGGTTGGGAATAAGCGGTAAAAAATGGATGGATGGATGGAAAACATCATAAGATTTAACAATTTATGCTGATTTGGATTTATGTAAAAATAAGACGCATGTTTTTTTTTATCTTAGAACAAAAAATGTTAGCAACTCCAAATCATTTCTTCATTGCATCATAAGATAAGATCTGTCTCGGTCGTATTTGTCTCATCTTGAGTTTGCATACATGCTTTTATAATTACTTGTAAATTAAGAAATCTACAACAGGTTGCGACTTCATTTTCTTTAAATGGCACACAATGAACCTCTAAGACTATTAGTCAGCCACCTATAACAGAAACATGGTACTTCTGCATTTTATTAAATATATATGATGATGTTTCCAGAAGGATCATTTGCTTTGTAACCATTGCGGAAGGAGATAACTCAAATCCAACAAAGTTACTGAATGAAACAGAGAAATTAGGAGGTTCCAGTCAAAGATTTGTACCCAGTTTCCCTTTGAATCCTCCTGGTGGAGCTGTGGGAGGAGGGCATTGAAGGTGGGAATGAGCACAAGCTGGCTAATAATGCCGACCTGGTGGCAGAGTGTAGGGAGAGTGGCTGGAAAGCTACTATGTGCCCCAGCGAAGTGGGGTGCAGCAGAGTCATTGGGTCCTCATCTGTTCGCTTGCTTTGTGATATAGGAACCAATGGACCAGAGTGTCAGAAAGCCATCAAAGACCTGACAGAGAAGTGACGTTTCTGGGTGAGGAGAAAGAACAGGAACTGGGGGGAAGGGACACCTTGGGCATCAGCAGAGGGTGGTAGGTAGGGACAGATCTCTGCCATCACTCCGCTACCAGGAGATGTACTGGGGTTAAAGGAGTAGAACATCCTTGATTGGCGGTCCCCAACCAATGAGCTGTGTGTGCCCACGGAGGTTTTATAGGAACCTGCTTGCTCAAAGGGACAGGCGGAGGTGCATCAGGCCACATTGCCCAACAGGTAGACCATCAATCTGTATCTTTAATTTAGAAAAGTTACACAAGATTTTACAAAATATTTCACATACAGCGATTTAAGAAAGATGTGAACAACCTGAAAAAATCCAACAGGACCAAACATGACCACATTTGATTTCATTCAGTGAATCTAATTCCTTCAATTAAAGTAATATAGACATTGTTTAAAAAAATAAAGTAAAAAAAAAATATATTTAATATCTTGCAACAAAATGCACAGAGGGCTATTTGGATGTAAAAAAAAATGAGGACTTCTGCTGCTGTTGAGTTTAATAATTAATTTTAAATGACTAAAAAAGATCTGAGGCATTCAAGATTGATGACTGAAAAATCTTACTCTATATAATATAATATAATATAATATAATATAATATAATATGTTGGTTTAGTAAAGAAGGGTAGTACATTTAAATGTTGTGCTTTTGTGGCTTTTCGTTTTTGTGTTGTTTTGTTTTTATTCCTGAATTTTCTTGGAAAATAAAGACCTGAAATATGGCAGAAATAAGAACATGTCATTATAAGGTCTGCATGTGACAATGCAGATCAACAGGAGCATTCAGGAAGCAGATTTAGTTGGTAATACATCTCAGAGCTCCATAACAAACTGTAAGCAGTGTGTCATTTAAACTGTTATTGTTAATAATATTTCCACTTATATTCAGTTTATTCTTTGTCCATCTTCATGTTTTCATTTTTTACTGTGTATGTATTTCCTCTTTTTTCTGTATTTATGCTAATTTATTCTATTTTACAGTTGTCATGATTTCACAGGATTTATATAATAAATCTGTATAGTTATATGTAGCTTACATCAAAACCTCTGCAGTGAAAAGTTTTTTTTACCTCCATCCATCCTCCTTCCAAGCAGGAGGTGAGATGAGACAGTCTGAATCTTTCTTCCCTGAGTTCTGGGTCAGCCACAGAACTTTGAGCTGGCTTAAACTGGTGCTGGTCCAACAGAAACATACTGGATCCCTCAATGCCTAAACTTGGAATTTTCTTTGTTTTTGTTGTTTTCTTGGGACAAGGAGCGGGATGAGGTTCCTAAAGAGTTAAGTGTCAAACTGAATCCCAAATGACGAATAAGGACTTCTTTTAATGGCGTTCTTATTGAAAGCTGCAGTGTCTCTTCATTATCACGAGGAAACAAGACCTGATATTAACTTTCCCTTTTTCCATGAAGGGTGGATGTCATCCCGGAGAAAAACAAGACTTCACATCTGTGCCACTGATGAGAGCTGGAGGACCTGCCATGCCATAGGAGGGGCGACATCATCCACAAAAAGTAGTTTTCTTGTCTTTCCATCTGCTGAATTTTCACTTTTAACTGTTTTTGTTGTTGCTGCTGTTGTTAATGTACATTTTTATTTATAATCTATTAGTCAGCCCTTTATTTTTCCATCCAGCTTGTTACATTTTAGTGTTGTGGGAAGCTGGGGCCTCTCAGCCATTGCAGGTAAGAGCGGGGTACACCCTGGACAGGTTGCTTTCTATCACAGGAGCATTCTCATAACGGGTTGATATCACAGAACAACAGTACATTGCCTTTCAGCTCTTGGACACTTCTTCTCATTCTTGTCTTTTCCATTCTCCATCCTACTGGTTCTTCACTCCTGCCTCCTCTCCCTCTCCTCTCGCCTAGCCAGTCATGATGAATGTGGAACAGGGCCCAGTCCAGGCTCCTGCCATTACCCCGTGACAATTTATTACCCTTTATCTGTAGGCACAATTAACCCAGCCTCAGGAAATAGGGACTTATCAGTCCTTCATTACCAGGACCTGCCCATGTTCCCATCCCTCTCTGTCACCTGATGTGCTCACACACACACACACTCACACACCTCAGTCTGTGTGGGCTTTCAGCTTTTCTTTTCCTATGTGGTTTGCTATTTCTTGTACCGCACATCAAATAGACTCTGTCTCTCTCACACACTCTTTCTCTTAATCCCTGTCCCTTTTCACATGTCCTTTTTTTGTCCCTCTCTCCCACACATTGACTTTCTTTGAGATTATATTTTTAAATAAGATGATGAGCAGTGAAAGTGGTGTTGAAGCTGGTTCTTTGACACATCTGACAAAAATAGAGACATAAAGTGGAGAAAAGGCTCTCACCGCGGGCAGGTTTTATTGCTGTTCCAGTGCTGTTTATTCAACTGTCTTTTTAAAACAAGAAAAAGCTCATATGTACATATAAATCCCATTTACGTGATTACACTATAAAAACATACAGTCCCTTTAAGTTATATGTACCTATTTTACCACTTATTATAATGAGTATTGTATAGAGAACTTAAGTTAAAGAGTTTTCAGATGTTTAACTTGTAAGTTGTCTTAATATTTGTTCCGATTGTCAGCATTGATTGAACTGATCTTTATAAATTGAAGCAGGTAAAGGGCGAGGCTACCTTCAAAATAAAATATACCTGAACCACAAAGGCTCATGGGAGATGCAGATTCGGCAGAATTTTAACAATCACAAGATATTTGCTATATTTCTGTGCAATAAATTTAAGTTATCTGCTTTTGTTTATATTTTCTTCATATTATACAATGTTGGAAATTTCAGTTCTGCTTAAATTTCAAAGTTGGTACCATGAATGAGAAGGACAATAAAATAAAACATTTATCCCAATCCCAGTCTATGAATGACACATTCTGCTGGTAATTATGCTTGAGCATTGTACATGTTGTAAAGTTGTAATGCATTTACTGGGATAGCATAAATTGGCCCATAATGCTGTAGATTAGATTAATTTAAATTGAATTTATAAGTATTAAGATCATAGAGTCATTTATCATGAATCATAGCATCAAGTTAGTAAAACACAAAGCCATTAGTTAACCAACTTGTAAAACTTTTGTTTTTAAGTATATGTTAATCTGGAAGTTGAGTTTACTCACATTTTTAAGGAAGCAACTGAACTTATATTTTTAAGTTAAAGATAATTTATTACAGTGTACCACTGATGGTCTTTAATATCTGAACATATTTAATACATTTTCTTGCCATGTTTATCTGAAAGTAGAGCATCCTTCTCCTTGTCCTCTGTTTTTTATTATTCAAAAAGTTTTTAATAATTTTAATTTATGATAGATTAAATGACAGTTTGTGTTTTTTCCTTCAAATAACATAAAGGCTGGTTTTCTTACTTCCAAACGGCTTGCATCCAATCTTTTCTCTGAGCTCTTTTTACCCACTAACACTTGGTCCAATGTTGACTCTTTCCTCTTGCTCTATTCCTTCATCTTTCTTCTTTTATCTCTCACTGTAAAATCCTGTTTCTTTCATAAATTAGACATGGTGTGCATTGAAAACATGCAGTGTTTTGCTATCCTGCTGGTGTTGTGCCAACAGGAATGCAGCATCCCAGAAAAGTGCAGCTTCTCAGCCTTGTGACACAACAACAGCTTCAGGAACGAGCATAATGTGCCCCAAAATGAAATGTATATTTTTAAATTGAAAAAAGAGTCAAATATTACATTTTTTATTTGTAAATTTTAAGGAAAAGTCTTATATTTTTCCTTGGCTTTGTATTTCACATGGCAGAGACAAGTCAAACTAAACAAGCCATAAAGGGAAAAAGACACGAGTAAAGGTCGTCACCTAAAACAGCAGATTGTGCATGTGAAAGAGTATAAGTCAAATGTTCATCAGCACGTTGCTGAATAACTCAAATAATCTGACACATCCTTTGTATAATATATAGGTAAAATCAAATCGTTATCATGCCATCCTATTTAAATGAAATCATCAAATAGCGGTTTAACACAGTATTCAGTTCAGCCCCAATCACTGGGTGATTGCTACCAACGAGAGCTGATGGCTGCTGCTTTTATAGATTATGCTGCTGCACTGCAAAATGGCAGAACACATAAAAAGTCCCTGTAAGTTGGATCCAAGGTGAGCGAGCTTTCCAGGAGCTCAGGCTCTGACCAAGCTTCATTCAAAGCTCCAGTCTCTGGAGTCACAAAAACAGCTTGTAAATATTATATAAGAGTATGAAGCTGACTAATGAATGCAGCCTCTGTCCAGGTTGCCAGGAGCAGGAGGATGATGACAGGCACGCTTAACAATACGAACATTTAGGAGAGCTGTGACGTATTGGTTCGTGTCGGGCAGAGTTGTTTCTTCATATGTAGCTTTACACACTTTTAAATTGAGCAAACTAAAATGAAAACAAGATATAATAGATTGTTAGAAAACGTCAGTAAGCTCTGGGACACCAAAGTATAACATTTTAGTCCTAAAATTGCTAACCTGTCCAGTAGAAAACACTTCATGTGTGTGTGTGTGTGTGTGTGTGTGTGTGTTTGGTCATACATTAACTTCACAATGATAGATTTTACCTATAATGTCTTTTTCTTTCAATTCTGTTGGGGAGCTGATTGAAAAGGTGGGTCGATGTGAGAGCGAAACCTGGAGCGGCAAAGTTTTTGGAAGCAAAGACTCCTGCTTCAAACTGATAACAACATAAACAAACAGTTTCCATTCATGCTGTTTTTTTCTTGCTCCATGTTTTCAATTCAACAAGCAATTCTCAAAGTAGACAAATTATAGAAATACTCCATTTATGCAAAACTGCCTTCCATTTGATGCCTTAAACCAATGTCTGTAATAAACAAGATTTCAGAGACATGTCAGAGACAGACAAAGATGTGAACAAGCAGGCAGTCAATGTTTTGGCTAAAAAGATGCTTTCGCTAGGGCATTCGTTCAGCCCTAAAAGGACTTTAAGATGCAGTTTGTGAGATTTGGGTAAATAAAAATATTTCGGACGTCATTGTGAAATGAATGCTTGAAACCATCTTCCTAAATCTTTACCCATTAACTGTGCTTTGCAAATCTAACCACAGGAACACAATGTTCTCTTACATCCTTCTCCCAGAGGCATATAACTAAAACTGCAACAGTATGCATTTACCTTGCCAAGAGAAGAAAAGGTAGCAAGCATCAAGGCGTGCTGGAGGCAACATGCCCAAACAAATGCTCACTGGCAGCCGCTTTCTTTACAACTTGCAAACTGCGTCTTTAAGCATAGATTAGCTTAAGGATTATGGGAATGCATGCTTTTAGCTCCACAAGAGTGCTCGATGTCTTTTCTAAGAGACTTATCTTGCATCCATTTTCACCCATCTTTTATATTCTTCAAACAGAAGGGAGATGTGCAAGAAAGAGCAAGAACCAAAAGGGGGGAAAGAGAAGGTGGAAAGAAAAATGTATTAGATTCTCTGACACCCCGTTAATTGAGAGATCTCCTCTGTGGCTGGCCCAGCCTGCCAAGTTTTAATTAGGAACTAGTCAAATCAATATGGAGGCTGTCAAGCGAAGAGAATAGCACCTAGATCACAGGATGACGGCCAGGATCACAGCTGCATGTGACCGCTACACCTAGAGGTTGACTTTTTGTTTATTAAAAGCTACATATGAAGAGGAGAGGTGATGCTGATGATGATGGGAAAGTTTTTGTCTCTTAAGATAAGGATGAAAATATTCATAGACGATGGAGGTGACTCAGTGGCTTTAGTGATGCACATTTGCATGCAAACACACTACATGCATGCACTACCTAACTTTTAGCTTACGTCGCTTTATAACTGACATATAACTAAATAAACATGTGGCTCGATGCTGCTATGAGGAAACAATATCTTGGGAATTCATTCAGTCCAGGGCAGCCTGCCCACTTCTGACCACAGAGACTGCGACGACTGGAAACCACCCAGATCTGGGCAGGGTCCATACTCCAGCCATGATGCCATGATGCAGGAATCCTCACAGTAAGGATGAAAATATTCACAACCCTGCAGACAGAGCAGGCATTGCCCTCCACATGAAGGCCTGAAGTAGAGGAGTCCAAGTAAAAAGAAAATGGAAACCATTAAAAAGATTTTTTTTAAACCCTTAATGCTGGAATGAAGAAGAATTAACTCTCTTTTCAATTTAATTTATATA
>JBAMIG010000004.1:20573769-20599205 GCA_037177335.1 Kiunga ballochi
CTTCCCTCCTTGAGCTGCTGCCCCCGCGACCCGACCTCGGATAAGCGGCAGAAGATGGATGGATGGATGGATGGATGTTATAATTTAACTGGACTGGTTTTATTGTTTTCATTTGAGACAGAACATGGGAATATTATATATGACCATATCTGAATTTATCATCATCATCATATGAAACAAGTTACTGCTGGCAGTGAAGGTGTAACAGAAGCAAGGCTTTATCTTATAACCATGCACATGAATACTAAGTCATCAACTAAGATAAAAATAAGATAAAATCTCATTGAAATACATCAAATCCTTTTAGGATTGTGGTTCATTCAGTTAAAACTATTCTAAGAAATACCTTTCCACAAATAAAGATCCTTTTCTGCATATTTAAATAATTTCTTGTTGTTCAAATATACACTGAAATTATTTGCAAACATTCTCCTAACTTTTAAACCTGCATGACTTCTGAGTGAGCTCATAGCGCTTCTGCAAACATCTAGTCCACAGAGGCAAAGTGCACGGCTGTGTGCACGACTCTGAAGCTGCTGCTGTGAGTTTAGTTGCTGTTTTTATTCCTCTATCTGATTGGATGTTGGTTAATCACAGTTCACTCAGAGTAGATGGTGATGGCTTTATATATTTAGTTATATTTCAAAGACAGATGATGTTGCAACAATTTCTCAGAGACTTGAGCAGTAAATTCTGTGGACTCTTTCTGCAAACCACCACTTTGATCAGGAGCAGCTTGCTCATAACACAGCTGCTCCTTCATAGCCAGAGAGGAGACACCGTGAATGCATCGTCTCTGTGCTCTTCACTGGATTCCCCTTCATTTTAGGATAGTTTCACAGGTGATGGCTCCATCTCTCAGATCAGAGCTGCTCTAACAAGCATCAAAGCTGGTGCGACAGCTTAAAGCTGAGAGGGCTTTCATTTCACACATTTAGAGACATTGTAATAAAAACTGGGGTCAAGTGTGGCATAAATAAATAAATAAAGTTAGACTGGTAACTCTGCGCGGTCTTTTGCTCCTGCATTTTTTTTTATCTACATCAACAAATATCTAATTTTCAAGCCGTCTAAAATAATTATCTTTCTTGCCATGAGGACATGAACCCTGATGCTTTTATGTCCACATGCTTGCTGCTAACAGCTTTAATACTTTCAGATTAGTTTCCCAAACAGGAGGAGCATCACATGTGTTTTTTCCTTTACATGGTCGTGCTTAAGTGCTGTAAACCCAAGAGGGAGGTGGTTTGTCTGCTCTTAGCGTTCAATGAGAATCTGGACACAAGTGTTGCATTAGTAGGCTGGTAACGTCTGTCCTCTCAGTCTCATGTGAGGTCAGCAGCAAGACTTGCAGAGGTTTGGTACAGGACCAAATACATCGAGGACCACGGACAAAGTCACCGTGGTGACATGGCTGCAGAAGAACAATCTACAGAAGATGCAGTAGCTTTTAACAGTCACCAGAGGAACGACTCAGCGTGCATGTACCTAAAGGAGGTTTTTCTGTAGCAGATGGAGCGGGCTACACCAACAGCAATATGCTGTTGATGGAGCGGGCTACACCAACAGCAATATGCTGTTTATTGATCCAGATATCCAGGGTGATGATGGGTCTGGTCAGATCCCAACACAGCCCCTGGTCTCTGTAGACCGCTGTTACTCCTTAAAGCTATGTCCACATCAAAACATTTTGTTTTTAAATGGGAGTGGCGGGGTCGGGACAACACACAGACCTTGCACAGTTAACAAGGATGTCAGAGAAACAGAGCAGAGGATTCTGCCTTAAGAATAAGGAGTTTTGGTAGTTTATATGCAGGGAGAGGAGAAGGGAACCACTGTTCTCATTCACAGCAGATTTACTTCCGCTCTGTAAATGCTTTTATTTCTAGTCGTCTTAGTTGGATACTGGTTACTGCACCTAACAGAAGAAACCTAGCTTTGGAATGAAGGTCTAAGTCCTTCAGCGTAGCGCGAACATAAACCCAACATCTATGAATCTGTGGAGCCAAGGTTCTCCAGAAACATTTCCACACATTAAGCAAGGATGCCAAAACCTGGTCCTTCAGAGCTACATCCTGCTGCTTTTACAGCATGATGAACCGGCTGAATTCCCCGTGTCATTTCATTCAGGTCGGTTGAACAAATGCATCTTTGCACAATGGCAGCACCTGACAGCTGGACTTACACAACTCTTCATGCCTACCGTCATAACTTTGTTATATTCCATTTATTTACATGATCAGTGTCTTTTTTTCCCTCTATGTTCTACTGGTTTTGATTTTGCTTTTATAAAAGTGTCCTCCTGCTCCCTTATAAATTTCTCTTGCTCTGACTGACTGTGAAGCTGCAGCACTAACACTATGCCAAACATGTATATGAAATAAAGTCACACAGCCAGCTTCTCCCTGGTTGTTTTTATTTGCAGTTCTTTACATTTTAGAAAAAGAATCCAAGGATTTTGCCTCCTGTGTGTTTCCGTCTGGCCTCTTCGTGGTCCATGATACCAGCTGAGGTGGTCAGCACAATGTATCTGTGGATGTAAAAGGTTAAAACTTTAGCTCCATCTCAGACGACAGCAGGAAATAATTAAACTTTACTATTGGTAATACCTGATTTATAAACTACTAAACTGACATAATTCAAAGTTAAAATGAGCATCCTGTCACACAGGCACTCGTGTTGCATCAGGTGGTGATGGGTTAAACGGTGCACACATGAGAGGAAAATGCTTTAATGCAGTCACAACATCCACATCAGAAGTGATAACAAAGTGGTGCAACGCTGACACAACGCGCTGCATGAAACACATTTAAACAGTTGATGGCTTCAGGTTGAATCCTGCTTCATTTTTCTGTATTTTTGCTGCATTTTAAGAAGAGAAAATAAAAGTTTGACATAAGACCTTTGATCTCAACTATTTTAAATATTCTAATGAGAAATAAAATAAAAATCACATCCAGTCATACAAGTCATTTTTTATACTACTTTCATGCAATGTTCATCATTGACTGCAACATAAAACTATATTTATCTGAGAAGAAATGACTAAACATCAGCGTAAAGCCCGGCTATTGGACATGGTCCCAGGAGGACAGCCGTCCTGCATGGTGGGTATTTATTCCTCGTCTTTTATTGAACACAGAGCCACATGTTACAGCAAACGGTGTCGTGCACATTTCCATGCAGCTCAGGTTTCAGAGTCCCGTCTTTCTATTAGACTCAAAGCACCTGCATCATCCAAAAGTGGCACAATTTTATAAGAAATATGTTTTATAGTTTAAATATGTTAATAAAACATAATTTTCAAAGACCAAAACAGGAAGAAAAAGCTTGGAGCAAATAGAAAAATACACTTATATTAAGTACATTACCTTAAACAGTTAAATATTTTTTAACTAGAAAAAGTTACCTGGTAAATTATGTTTTTAAATATAAACAAATACTAAAATAATTAAAACCTGAAATAAAGATTAGCATCTTTGCTTCTGGAAGGATATTTTGTTTAGCTCTGAACATAATTGACGTTGTTTTAAATAAACTATCCATAACTTATCTGATTTCCTAAATAATGGATGAGTATGATCATTATAACCAGCATTTATCAGGATTTTGGCACATTGCTGTAATAAAATGTCATAAAAACACAGTAAGTCACATACAAGAGTATAAAAAGGTACAATATATAATAGACAAGGCTTTACTTATCAATTAATCTTTAATAAATAACACATTTGATACCAATATAAAACTAAGTGTCTTAAGTTTATCATTTCAGGCCAGGCTGGCTTATTGCTAATTTCCTCAATCAATTCACAGCAGCCTGATTTTATTACCACATTTTCCCCACACTTTAAACACGGCTTACGTACCGATTCAGCTTTTACCATTATTTTATCCTCACCCTGGATTTTGCAGGTAGTGAGTCCCTATCATTACTGATGGCACCTTTAAGTCCAGCACAGAGAAATTACACCATGAGACCAGACACCAGTATACATGTAATCATATCCTGGGTCAGATGTTATGGTAACTTACGGTACATCTAGAACGAGGATTCAATTATCAGAAAATCCCCAAAATGTGCTCCCTGTGCACACACACAGGATGTGGAAGCGCTGTAAGTGTTCACAACATGAGAGCTGGACCAAAATGCTAAAGCCGGCAGTCACCACTGATTTCACCACAACAGAACAAAACATCCGCATCAGACCCAAACCCGGATCCACTTCCCGCACCATCCTCCCTCCACTCATCAGCAAAACCAGACATATTTAAATGTCTCCATAAACGCTAATGTTGTTGCACAGACATAAAACCCAGTGAAACACCCATTAAAGCTCTTCAGAGACCATCATGGAGCATCAGAATTAATGTGCATGTTGTTTTTCATCTTTATATTTTCTAAATAAATTATAAGTCCAGCTAAAAACAGACATCTGTTCACTGTCACAGCTTCAGGGTATCTTTAAAGTCTATGAATCCACAGCTGGAGCAAACAAGTCAATCCTGTACAGGCACAAATCCAAAGGAATCATACTTTGATGGAAGATTCTTATGTTTTAGGCAAATATGTCTTTGTTTGGACACCAGCAGTTTATCCATGTACTAAATTATTTCCTTTCTAAAATTAGATTAAGTCTGCGGCTTAAATAAAGATGGACTCGGATTCATTTCTTAGAATAATGCTTTTATTTAAGCAGCTATATTAAGTAATTAAGCTACTCACCTTTTATTTACTCGATCGATCAATAAAAATCTTTGTCACTACTAACCACCTGATGGACATAATGCAGTGACATAATTTATCAAAGTATATCTTATAAATAAACATCACTGACTGTAACGAGTTACAAAGCAAAAGTTCTCATTAAAGTGATTAAAGGTCCCATATTATATATTTCCTCATATTGGAGTCAGAGGTTTTTAAATGGTATTAGCCCAGATGTAGCGTCGGTCCTTTATTTCAACCCTTATAAAAGTCTCTTATGAGCTCTAACAGGCTGTTAATGTGGAAACATCTACATGTTCATGAGCCCACTCCACACCCTCGGGGAGAGAGAATGGGGGAGACTCAGCGAGCTGAGCAATGACACAATGGCACTACCCACTACTCATCTTCACAAAGCAAACAATATCATTTAATCATGTATTTGTTAAAAAGTGGAAGCAGCAACAGAACATGCAATGAGGACACAGACTGGTAGAAAACATTTGGCATCATATGAGATGCAATCTTGTATTTTAAGAGCAGAAATCCTTTCAACAGCTTTACACAAGTTAACAGCAGCTTTTTAACCAGTGCAGCTAAAGTTTACCTACATGGGTTACAAGAAAGGCTCATTTAATATAGAGAAACTTCCCATCAAGTTGTGCTTTGTCAGTGTAAATACCTCAGTTACATCACTCACCAAATGAGACTTTAGCACAATCATTTCTCCCCTTGGTGCTTCCACTTTATTTGGAAAATTTCTATTTCATGGATCGTATAATTCAACACCCAGGATGAATCACTATTAAATCCTCACTTCTGTGCAAAAGACAGTCAGGCCAAGCGCTACAAAGTCAAACTCCAGGCTTGGAGAGCTGCAGTGCTGCAGGTTTGAGATGTTTCTCTGCTTTATCTAGTCTGATGCAGATTAAACGGATCACTTCATAACCTTATTAAACTCTGCACAGGTCTGTTAATATTGTTCCATTTAATCAGGTGTGAGGAAAAAACTACATCTGCAGAATAGAAGCCTTCAGGTACTGGATTAGGAAATATGGTGTAACTGTCAGGTGATGCACATCACCTTGCCACATCATCAGCAAAAAAGGAGCAGACCCTAGCATCCTAAATAAAAATAAAAGCTTCAGAGCAACCATGGATCAAAATCAAAAGGCAGCAAGCATCATGAATGAAACGATGCACAAGCTGGAAACCTCTGTAATATCTTTTGCAAGATAAGGAATACAAGGAAAATTTTAATAAAGCTGAACTGAAGACTGTGTTTTTTCTTAATGTAGATTCTTATTGTGATTCTCACCCAAACTGTCTTGATGGCAGCAGGTTGTTCTGCCACTTCTCCAGATCCTTCAGCTGGAGATCAAAACGTGGACTAATCACACCACACTGGAAACAAAACAAAAAGTCACCCATCTGATCTCCATATTCACAAACAAATACTAAACAGGTCAAATAAAACATTCTGAATACAAAATGAAAACAGTGCCTCAGGTGCTTCAGCAATAAGATATTTATACATTATCTTACCTTAAATCAAGTAAACCTTTTTATTAACATCATGCATATCTGAAACAACCCTGTATGCAAAAGCATAGCAGCACACAGCAGATTTAGGGAAATCTTACCTTGTTCAGTCTGCCTGTGAGATTGACAACGATTTTTCCGGCTCTATGGTCGTCAATAATCTCAAACTCACCAATGTAACCTGACAGCATAAAGAAAACAGTGTCAGCAGGTAACACACGCAAAGTACTTCTCTACAAAGACAATCATTCACAGCTACACAGTGATACACATAACTGTCTGAACTAATTCAATCCATTCCCCACAAACAGCAGGTGCTCACCGTGCTTCATCATGACGGTTAGGAAGCGCACAATAACCTTGGAGCAGGGCCTGATGAGGACCTGGCGTTTCCCACGCTTCTCAGCATTGTTGATGCTTTTCAGAGCATCTGCGAGAACGTTCATGCGCACCATGATGCCTGCACACACAAACCCAACAAAAAAAGCAGTTGTGTAAGCCATAATACACCACAAACATTACTGTACAACCTAAGAAGTAGAAACTAAGTGTGTTTTCACATTAACCATCGATTTATTTGACCGGTACACATGAAAGTGGACTTTTTCTTTTTAATTTACCACTATAATCAGTTTTATAAATCATATAAATAGGCTTGTATGATTTGCACAACTGAAAAAGTATGCTATGGATCGCAGCAATTCATTTCCACCGATTCATCACCTAACTCATGTAAAAAAACAGACAGCTTTTCCGGCAAATAACACATCTTAGGCCACACAGATAACTTTGAATGGAAATCATTTAGATTTCTTTTGACACAAAGGCTTATAAAAATGCTACCTGCTACCAAAGCATGGTCTCCCTTGAGCTACCCGAGTTGCCACCTAGCCTAGCATAAACTAACGATAGGACAAGTAAATACCCCCGCTAGTAACAAGAACCATTTAAACTGCATTAAACCTGTGCAACACACCGACATTTTAAGACCGTGCAAGTTTAAACTTTGAACAAAAAACAAGATAAATGCCAGAAGAGGCAAACAAACAGTAATGTGGGCGCCTTCAACGGACCGATTATCAGGGCCGAACGGAGGAGCACATAGGACAAATTTTAAAAGGTAAATGTGATAGAGTTGTTTAATTGTCGTGATCAATAATAATCTAAAATTATGAATATGTAAAGTCAATTCAGAATAGGGGGGATTGCTTAATTAAATACTTTTTGATGCTTTAGATACAATAAAGATTGTAGAAGACAATGTAAAAAGACATCTTACCGGTTCTGCAATATGGCGGAAAGAGGAAGTAGAATTCAAACGAAATGCATTATGGGACCAAATCCAAGAGATGTTGTGATCAAGATGGTTCACTCCGTTTAGACGTTAGCGCCTTTTCTGCTTTTGATATGTCACAAATTGATATTCGCAATTTATTGAGAGTTAAAAGAAATACAAAACTCCACCACATTTTATGTAATCCCAATTAAAGCAGCTAATTTGCTGTTCATTTAGTCTTTTTTTTTCTAATTTTACGGAGCAGCGACACCTAGAGTTCAGGCTGAATAATTTCAAGTATATATATCATAACAAGCCCACAAGCAAAAAAAAAAGAAGTTATACACCAATATTTGTTGCTCTGCCTTTAGCTTTGCTTACGGCACCATTTGTTGTGGAATTGTTTCGATAAGCTTCTGCAATGTCAAAAATTTTTTTCCATCCACTGTTGCATTAATTTTTCACCATGATCTTGCTATATTAATTAATTCATTCATTCATTCATTCATTCATTTTTTTCATTGCACTACAACAATGGCTAGCTAAGAGAAGAAGCCTTTTACCTTGTTGCTTATTATGTTTCTGTTTTTACTGCTCTCATGTTTAAAATCCTTAGCCTTCCTTATCAAGCACACTGGAAGCATCACCAAACCAGATGTCAAAGATTACAACACTAAAACCATAAACCTTGATCTTATAGAAGAATTCAATTACAGCAGGAATAGGTCTGTTAATAATGCCTCGCACAAAGGCAAAAAGACGAATCGATGTCCAAGACCTAGAAACGTTTCCATTAATGTGGTTGATCCTACAAGAAACAGCTCCCTTCATCTCCAGTAGACTGGATTACTGAAATAGTCTTTTTATATGACTTCCTAAAATGAGCATTAAACATCTGATGCTCATCCAGATGCCGCTCTTAGAACTTTAGGTCTAAAGATCTGAATCATCTGGTTTCCAGTCAGTCACAAGATAGATTATAAAACTTTACTGGTTGTTAACAAATCTCAGAATGATTTGAGCCCAGAATACATCTGTGAAATGTTCAGTGAATATAAACCAAGCAGAGCTCTTAGATCCAAAGACGCAGGTCAGCTTGTCCAGACCAGTAACCAGACCAGTAACGATACCAGAGTACAGACTAAACATGGAGAAGCAGGATTTAGCTGTTATGCTGCAAACATGTGGAACAAACTGCCAGTAGAGATTAAACTCTCTCCAACTGTAAACACTTTTAAATCCAGGTTAAAAACAGCCTTTATTTCATGCAATTAAGCATTAACCCCTGATGTCACATATTTGATAAAGATTTAATCAATTTTACATCACTTCATGGCAAGAACCTTAAACACAACACGTTGAGTTTTAAAGGGGTTTTTATCATCAGATGTTGTGAAAGGGTCAAAAATAAGTTTTCAGATTTCTAAAATGTAATTTTCTGCCCGGTTCTTCTTAATTCAGACGTTAACAGGTTAAATCTGCATGATAACTTGTAACTGATCATGCTGTAATCAAATAAATACATGATTTATTGTGATTCCTGCCTTTTATATTTCTTTATACCATCCATAATGCTTTGAATATTTTATATAAAACTCTTTTATTTGTCTTGTACATGAAAGTTGCTTTTACAAATAAACATATATTTTATATATATAATAAAATTGATGTAAAGGAGACTCTTTTTTCCAAAACAACAGAAAGGCAGCACCAAAGTTTGTAATACAAACACAAAATTGTAGTACAAAACTGTATATTTAAAATCTATTGTTTAATTTAGTATGTTAGGATTATATAAATGTGTTAAGAGAACAAATAAAACAACACAGAATCTGTTTTACCAGAATGTTTATTCCATGTTTTAACATGTTCACAAGTGTTTTATTTTACCTGACTGGAAACAGAACAAACATTTGTAAAAGCCACACAAAGATAGCTCACCGTTGCAGGTGTGTTAAAAACCCCTAATTTAAAACAACAGAGCAATAAATCCTCACACCTTTCATTTTAATAGACTTCAGTCGCTGTATTTATCTATATTAAGAGACATTTCATTAGATATAGAAAGATAGTGATACTTTTGCTCTCCAATAAAATATACTATTAACTCTTGTTTTGCATGCATGCAAAATGCGTAAGTAGATACTATGGTATATGCACATATACCATAATCTAAAACTAAGCCACCAAAAATAGCAGTCTCCTTGAAAATGTGTGTCACAAAAGGAAGAAACTAAACCAGTATCATTTCTCTTTCCTGTGTGTGTGTTCTGGATAACATTACCAGCTCAGTTGTGTGCTGATGTGAAGAGACAGAGCACTCACAATTTTATTTAAATCAGCTATTCTGCAGTAACTACGTATAACTACGTATAAATATCAGGTACAGAGGGGACATTTTTCTCAAACCAAAGGTTTTATTTTCTTATATTTTGAAAAATCTTGAATCATTCAAACTCGACTATGATACTCTGTTCGATGCTAGAGTGGTCAGGATGAAAATGTGTTGCAGGTTATGTTGAGCCATCTGTTTAGGCTTAAAGCTCTTTGACCCATACAGCTGAAAAGCTTTCAGATGAATGCTTTGTTCCCCTGGTGTCCTGTAGAGGGCCCACTAAGCAACACAAGCCCAGATGCAGCGACATACCCCACCGGTCGCAAATGTAACAAACATGAGGAGCATTATGAAATGCTGAGCAGCACAAGATGCAGTAACCAGGTTTCTACTGAATTTTTATGGTTACATTCAATTTTCAACATATTTGTATTCATCCAGTGAGCCTCTCTGCTAATTTCCCCTCCTTTCTTTTTCTTTTAGCCACCGTTGCTGACCATACTTGCCAGGGAATCTGCATCTCCCTGGGGATCCAGACCCAGCTTCTCGAGGTCAAGGCCCATGGCTACAAGCATCTGGAGCAGAGTAAGCTCCTGCTGGGTGGCCCGATCCACCAAAGCTGGGCATGTGGGATTACACTGGGGCCACTGGCAGGTGTCCACCAGGTGGAAAGGGCAACCTTTAGCCGGGGTTCTGTTATTGCGAGTTGCCTCCAGACTTCTGTCCCAGCACTGTAGGGCCCGTGGCAGAGAGGTACCTTTGACTTGAAAACTCATCCAGTTGCTACAGGAAGTTACAAGAGATCACGGGTCAATTTTACAAACAAATTCCAGGTTTGCATGAAAGATGCCAGACATTAAACTAACAAGTAAATCTTGCTAAGGATGCATTAATGTTCATTTGTGCTGCACAAGTGTGTTTGCAGGGAACCAAGAGGTTTGGGAAATGTTTGTGCAGTAGAAACAGTATCACACAATTATGACTATATTCTGATAGATAACAACAAATAATGTTTTCAAGAATATAAACAGGACTGGGTAATTCTGACCTTTTGGTTATGACCATGTGGGAGAGGCAGGAGGGAGCAAATACAGCCCTGAAAGACATACACACCACAAAAATATTCTTTTGTAGTTGTTTAATTCATTTATCTTCAGTCTATTTTCTTTTAATTTTGCATTTACAAGTAGGTTTTTGGGAACTTACGATACGTCTCTCAGGGAGTTTTTGATCTCTAAGCCCAGGTTCTGTATGTACTGCCACTGTTCTTCCGACAGACTCTGTCCGCCCATGTAGATGTTTTCAACTCTCAGCTGCTCCTCATCAAACAGCCACTGCACAACAAACAGAGGGGCTATGGGGAAAAAAAGCAGAGTTAAGGATGCTCTAAATTGTTTTGAGATCAGATTAAAGTACAGAGACAAAGAAAAGTCCAAAAACATGTCTTTAACAATCTGAATTGTTCCTCTAAAGTGATGCTAATGCTACAGTAGCATGCTGAGGACTGAACATAAGACGGTGAAAGCTAATCAATCACGATGTTATGCAGAGCTTGAAAATAGAAATCTATGGGACAGAGGCAGAAGCATCCAGCCCACCGCCCCCAGTTGTTCCTTGTAACTTCAGACGGCCATCACTCGGTAAACAGAGGTTAAACCACAGCGACTTTCAAACCCAAGTTTCATAAGTATCAGTCACATATCTGACTGCAGACAGACCTGTGAACGTCTGCCAAAAAACTTAGAGGCCATGCTGGCCATGTTGGGACCAATGCTGAGAGACGTTTTCTCCACTTTGTCTTTTTTCACGTTGATTGTTTTATTCTAACTAATAAAGTTATTGAGTTGCAGCTTTCACACTGCAAAAACTGAAATCTAAAAAAGATTAAACATCTTAAATTAGGAACACGTATGCTTATTTTTTTAAAGGTAACATAATTATTCTTACTAAGTAGTTTTTTTTATTGACAGATGAAAAGATTTCATTTTGCATCATGTTGTAATGCTTTGGCAAAGCGATCATTCCTTGTAGGACAATGTGCCAAAAAGTGCTCCGGAAAAGACTTGTGTCCAACCTAATCCACTGGGGCCCCACCCTGCAACCCACAGGACCCGAGGGTCCGATACCAACATCCTGACACCAAACACCACTGAACACCCCCTCAGGGCTGTTCTGACTGCAAGTGGCTTTATGTTGTGGCTGATAGACGTATGTCTTACTGTCTCTGAAATAATAGTATGGAAATCAGTGTATTTACATTCAGCTGAAAAGAAATTACCCTTATGGTGCTCATATTTCAGAGCACATTGAGCAGGTTAGGTCAGTAACACGGCATGCTGCTGTTTCATTATGATGCTAAACAAAGACATCAGGCATAACTCACAGGTCAAGGTAGAGTACAATCTGTGACCAAAGAAGCATTGCCATTCCTCTCCTTTCTTATAGAGCTGTCTGCATCTGTCAGGCACGACCCCATTCCACAATCTAAGTCAATAAAACACAGTTTAAAATTAATATTTAAAATAATCTCAATCCAGTTACAGCATGATGGAAAATCTGTGTCTTTACCTGAGTCCTATCTTAATAGCATCTTCAGGTGAGCAGGAAACAGTCTCAGGGCAGTTGGGGGATCTCTGCAGCTTACTCTCTAGAAACCAGCCAGAATCCACCAGGCCTCGGACCTGCGCCTCTGCACCAAGCTGCTCCAGCTGACTGGCAACCCTTTCAATGTTTAGTAAAACACCTGTCCCACCAGCGCTGCAGAGGAGCCAATAATTAGGCTGTGAGATTGTTATTCTTTTTGGCGGGGCATGCCCGCCCTTTTAGCTGCTTCGCATTTAGACAGTGGATCCTGTAAGGGCTTGGGTGGTGTGGGCGGGGGGCAGGGGGGGTCTGAACAAACATGTTGCTAACCAGGGAGGAATGTTCACCATTACAGGGCAAGGCCCTTTAATAAACATTATGTCACTGATCACAGTTGCAGTTGTCTGTAAACGTCTTTATTGCTGACCGGGCGAGGCACCCAAAATAGGGCTTGTCTTGCTGGACGTTAGGCATGGAGGTGATCCAGAAAGTATGGATACGGGCTTGTGTCCAAAGGCCGCAGTCATCATCAAAGTATGTGCAGTAAAACAAACTCACCTGGTGCCAGATAGCATGACAACCTTGGCTTGCTTGATTCCTTTGGGGATGAGATCTTTGATGACCTCTCGGATAATAAGGGATCCCATGAAAGTATAGTCAGCTGATTAGAAAAAGGCAGGCGTTTACAATGCTTTAGTGAACAAAATAATTATTCTCATGTAAGAAAAGTGACGAACCTGAAGAGACTTACTTGTATTTGTGTTTCTTTCTCTGACTTTTTCTTTCCCTTGGCGCGGCCTTGGAGGGGGTGTTGGAGGAGGTCCAGTGCCACTCCATACATCACTGGAACAGTATGGGATAAATCTGCAGCAAAGAGACACAAACATATCTATTAAAGAGCACTTTGTTTCTCCTCCTCCATGATTCTCCCAAATACAATTATGTACTTACACGATATTTGCATTGTGCCAGTGGGGATTTTCCTCTGCTTGAGAAGATAATATACCAGTTCCTGTAAAACATCCAATTGCTGATGAGCGTCTGTCATTAAGAAAGTGAAACTATGAGAGCAAATATGACATGCATCTGAAAATGTGGCTAACTACCAACCTCTTTTTGTTTGGGGCCATCCCGATGAGCTCATTAGTCGGGGGATATTTTGGTACCTGGAATCGCAGGTCTCTCTGCTGTAGCAGCACCAGCCACCTAAAAATAATATAGGGACTAATGTTAGACATTTATATCTGGAAGAGGGAGATCCTGGTTAGCCCACTGAGGCTGCAAGGAACAGAAAACATGAGTGCACCTGCAGTTTAGGACACATCATATCTCAGGAGTTTACAAAATAGATTTGCAGACTTAAAAATTGGTAGCATTAGTGTGTGCAATGCTTTGCAATTGCTTTAATATATTATGTCAATATTCCCAATAAATAAATAAATAAATCACTTGATAAATTATTATTATTATTATTATTATTATTATTTGGCTATACCTCTACATCTGTAGATAAAATGCTTGTGTAGGAAATCTGAGAACAGACCTCAAAAGCAACATGCAATACACTTTCCATCTTTACTTTTTAAAGTTTTAGGCAGAAACCAAAATAATGAGGAAACACACTGAAAAGAAAAAAAAAAATCCTCACTAGAAGTTTAAAAAGCATCACCATCAAAGCTTTCTGACCTTTGAGGATAAACATGAAACTGTTTGGAGATGCTCACCCTCCAGAAATAACAGCCATCTGCGACTGCCTCTGAACTCCTTCAGGTAAAACCTGTAGAGCATGATGAAGATGAAGAGGGTCAAGATAAAGCAGACATATAATGTCAAAAAGTCAGACAACAAATGGCTGAAAGAATTAATCTCACCCCGCGGCTGTCCCATCATTACATGTAACGTGGGTGTTCTTTAGGAAATGCAGCCTCATATCGTCCGTCTGCTGTCCAGCTGCATGAGCTCCTGCAGTACCCTCCTGTCCTGATTCCACTGGCCCTCCAGAGCTTCTACCGCCTTCAGGAGTGACACTGACCACGAGGGGAGACTGGCCAGTATCGCCTCCTTGGTTCCCACCTGCTCTCTTTGTGGACTTTCCACTGGATTTAGCATTACGGTTGTTCTGACCCCAGATTCCCACAAGCAAAAGCAAAAACGTAACATTGCCAAGTATCTTCATGGCTGACAAAATATAAAGAAAAGCACAAATTAATAGGTTCATTCAGTCTTTCTCTCTGCATATGCAAACCCTGAGCCGTTACTTTAATCAGATCATTTTATACTTCAAAAAGTGTCGTCCTGAACTAAATGTGAATGAAATTACCTTTCCAAGAAGAACCCGCTCTGAGGGCAGTTGCTAAGGCACCGCTGGAGTCAGGCAGATGTCTGGTGCTGCTGCTGCTGAAGGGAGAGAGATAAGTTCAGAAAGCAGTCAACAGGTGTGCGAGGTGAAGGCATACATGAACAGAGTTGAAGTCTTGACCAGGTTTTGTTGAAGGCTGCAAATCAGTGAAGAGCTTTATAGTGCCACCATTTGGATCAGACTTCCTCCTGTTTCAGCCCATGCCAGGTCCAGAGATAAATTGCTGACGACACACCGTGAGGGGAGGTACTGGATGGCCAGTGGCGAGGAGAAAAGATAACATACGTATCTCTTCACCATATTCCAAGCCTTTGCACACACCCACCACCAAGCACTTTCCCAGCTGACCATGGCTCCTCGCCCCCATCCTCTCTCCTTTTCCCTCCCACCATCCATCTCTAATTGCCAGTTTTTTTTTCATCTAAACATCTACATGGTCTTCACAACTGGTATGTGACCCAGGGTTCATTGGAGCACACACCTCAAACACTTTCTGACACAGGAATGAGTCGTACCGTACGGTTTCTGCATGGTTGACGATTCAGAAGACACCCTAAAAGCACAGGTGGTGGAAAGTCTTGAATGTTGCTGCCCATGCATTGATTCCACATGCGCAGATTTCCATTTTTCTATCAGACTGTGCAAAGAAACAGTTGATTCCTTTGCAATTTAGTTGGAAAAATGCATGCAAGGGACACACTGCTGTTATTTATTACATCTAATTAGATCACACTGTTTAATTATTATTGCACTACAAAATATACCTATTTCAAAGCATGACATTGACTGGGTTAAATTAGAGGGACACTGATATTTTTAACCAAATAAATATAAATATATGTATTTTATATTTAAAATAGGGTGATATGAGCCATATATCACACTAAAAAGGCCTTTTGTTTCTGTTCCACATCTTGAGAAAAACATGATAATTGTCACATATTACTCTTACCTATCACATTTTATGCAAATACACATGTTTACATTTTTGTAATACACAGTAACAGTGTACATTTTTTAACCTTAACCTTGTACATTACACAAAATGTAGGCTTGTTGTGTAGTTTAATGTTAAAGTTGTTGATATATTGCTTAAACAGTTGTTTTAGCTACACTTTTTTAACTCCTACATCTCAGCTTTGCTATTTTAAGAAGAGATACAAAGGCTATTTAAATTCTTTTACAGCAATCAGGTAATATCCCAGTAGTCCAGGTGGGACGGACGGCTTATTCCTCTGTAACAGGCAGAAAAAAAAGAAGTTTGTTTACCTGCGGCTGCGTCGCTGTGCTGATCTGTCCCCGCTGTGTCCTGGATGGCAGGTTAGGTTAGTTTGCGTTTGGTGATTAAAGTGACAGAGTATTTGAACCTGATCTGTAACTGTCCCCCGGCAGATGGCTGCAGGGTGACGTATTCCCGATCACTGAAGGATCACGAGCCCCGGAGCTCTAGAATTCTCATCAATGAAATGCACACCATCTCAAAGTGTCAATCACAGCAAATAATGATGACTTGGAGGCCAGAGGCTACAGAAGGGTGCACATGGCCGAAGAGGGTTGCAAAGGCTGTGAAGACTGCAGGGGGGCTGCAGGTTTGAGAGGGAGTCAGAAAAGGAAGAAAAGAATAAATATATTGTGGCAAAGCAAAGTTCACATCCCTCTTAGGAGAATGGATCCACACAAAGCAGCACATATGGTGCAAATTCAAACTTTCTCCAAAGCTTTTTTTGGACTAAAATATTATATTTGTTTTCAAGTGAAACCTTATACAGTCTGCAATAGGCAACTGACTATTAAAAACATAAAAAAAGACTTTTAGCACATCACTTTAGCAGAATAAAATAGTACTTTTTTCTCATTTTCAAGTGGCTTGTACTTTTTTTATCTACTACTTTCAACTATGCCCAGAAGGAAAACAAAGCTACTCAGAAATGTCTGAGATCATATAAACCTACGCACAATAAAACATGTAGCCTAGGGCCTAGCGAGTTTGATCTACTGAGCTGAACAATTTCTTCATTCCCTTCTTCATTCTTCCCGCTTGAAGCATGCACACTACCATCTGTCTTCCCAGAAATCAATGCAACAATCTGGTTAACAGATACCTCAAATAGCTGAAAAACAAAAGAAGTTGCAGTAAATCTATCAGCGTTTTGCCAGAATGTCACGGACGGAGAAATGGCATTGCTGCTATTTTGTTTTTCTTTGATATGGGATTGGACAGAATGATACTTTTTTTTTAAAGCAGGCTTCAGATCAATGCAATAAAGAGAATTTCAGCTCTACACCTCACCAAAAAAAAAAGAAAACAAAAAGATCTAACACATTTGCATTTGGCTCTTTCCCTTTGAAAAATAAAGATTGTGCAGAACTCAAAAGCTCATAAGATATGCTGAACTTAACCCTGATAGGGCAGCAGCTTGACCCCTTGTGCAACAGGAGGCATTCTTTTTCCACTTGTGTTGTTATTTTTCACAGCTAGTCTCCAAGGTCAGGACACCTACAGCCCGGGTGGTCCGGGCACTTTGTCTGCTGAGCATGTGTGTCATCACAAGCCTCAAGAGCTGAGGGCCCAGTTGTGAGGTTGAATATTTGTCGGCTAATAGCTTCAAAGAACAACAATCCAGGGAGAGCAGTCATGTGCGAGATTCTTATGATCACACTACAACTTGGAAAAGGTTGGAACCCCCACGGAGTAGACAAAAAAATCCAAGCCTACTTCAGCTAGTTATCATTTGCTTTTAATAAAAACTTAAATATCTTTGTTGCAGCATGGAGCAAAAACAGCTAAATTTCTTTAAAGGGATTCTCCTAATCACAACCACTCTTGCATCTCCCTTCATGGTGTTGCATGTGTAATTTGACATTCTGCAAAGCATCCCTCTGAATCTGTGTTGTCACCAGCAGTGGAAGGTAGAGCCGGGCAAACAGGGCCGTGATTAATAGGAGATAAGTGTGGCATCTTTACAAGTCACATGAAAACAAACCTCAGGCAAGAGATTTGAGACTCGACTGGAGTAGCGCTGCCAGAACTCAACATGCGACATGACAGAGAGACTCTTAGCAGGATTGGTGTAAAGAGCCGAGCCACAGCAGGAGGCAAGCAGGTGGCGTGGGCAAAACTATCCCTACAACCAGGTGTTCAGAGGCCTTGCGTAGTAACCTTCTGCAAACTGCCTATGCATCACAGTGATAGATGAAGAAGGAGCTGACAGCAAGGGTACAAATTGGATTCAGAAGGGCTGGGAGGTGTAATGTACAGAAAATAATAAATGACAAATTGTTTATTCTCCATTTACAACCAACGGTGAAATCTTGCTGACACCATTCAGGGAATGAGTCAGCAAAAACACAAAGGATAACGTTTTGGAAAACTGATGGCATCACGTATGTGGATATCTGTGCGCATAAAGTAAAGGATATGTTTGTGAAACTTTTTAATGAATGTATTTTACTGTCTTCATGCATTTTTAAAAAAAGTGAAAGTGAAAAAAGGTATCATCAGTTTTCAGTGGTTTATGTTGTCCTCCTGCACAAATGAGATCGTGAGTGGTTGTGATTTTACCAAATCAGAATCAATCGCTTTGAGTGTCTTTGGGTCTCATGACACATATGAGCAGCAACGTGGCCTTGGAGTGATATTGGATGAACCGGCAGGCCTGTCGGTGCTCTGACGGATATCAGCAGAGTGGGTCATGCGATGCTGAAGTATGGCACGAGTCCTACCACCTGATAGACAAAACTATTATACAAGTTTAAGTGACTGTGCAAGTGTCCTCTGATAAAAACTGCTGATAAGATTGGTGCTAAAGATTTTCTGGGTTTTCAGGATTTAGGTACAGTACTTTAATTGAAGCATTTATTAAGCAAATATAAACAAATAGTCATATCTTCATCCACAACCACCTAATAAAGAAATAAAGTATTTTAAGATGAAGATGATAGTAAAACCAAATTTACGACTATCAAAGTTGCACTTATACAAATATAAGTAGACCTGAAGTAAAACCTCTTAAAAGTCCTTTGGTTTTGTTTCTTCATCGTACTCGCAACATCCTGAAACAGCAAAAAAATGACAAAACTATGCATGATCGTTGATGATAGTTAATGATTAAGGTCAATTTATTTCTTTCATTTTTTAGGCACGTCTTTTATTTAAAACTTAATACATTTATTCTATGTATTCTTCATTAGAATTTCATCCTCTCTCTTTATGCACAATACACAAAACACACACAAATATATACACACATATATATATACATATTTTTTTTTTTTCTTTTTTTTTTTTTTTCTCAGTCTAAGCTTCTTAGAAGTCCGACCTTGGTTTGTTTTTTCTTTCTACAAAGCAGTTGGGCGATATTCCTCCATGACAGACCATAAATCAGAGGTTCCAGCTGAAGTGATGTCAGCCCTTTACATCATGTGTTGTCACTTCGCACTATGAAGACATGCACACGTGCTCACTCTCTGCAGTTATACAACACTCATTATCTTAAAGATTTGTTGTGTATTTAGTTTCTTTCACCACACATAAATACTACGCTAAATCTTCTTAGCAAAACAAAATCAACCATTAAAGGCTAAACCTTCTCATCTAACTTAGCCAGTGAGCAATGAGGAGTAATGTAAGGCCTATCGTGACATCACATCACAGGTATTTATGTGTACAGACATACCAGAGAACAGTAAAAATTGTTTCTATTTATAGTGTGGCAGTTTTCCAGCCCATGCTCCTGCATAGTTGACTTCAGGTCAACTATCCAGAAGTATATGAACAGCCAGTTTTATCTAACGGCCCCTGAGTTCTGCGGACATCTCATTAAAAGGTAATAAAGTCTCTGTATAGTGTTTTCAGTGTTACCTCAGTAATGTTATGCTAAAATGCAAAAGCCTGTCTTCATTTCTGATGGGACTAAGAATCTTTTTTTATAAAAAATCTCGATTAAATGCTGATGCCTTTCTCTTCAGTTTTTACTGTTGTTTTAATGACCTGAACAACAATAACAAGGTAAATCTATTATCACAATTGAGTATCACAGCTATTCCTCTACATCCTGACATCCTTTTAATGTATATCTTTAAAGAGATCAGTCCGTATGCTAACTGCTAGCTGGCTGTAATATCATATTTACAACTATTAGCAAAAAGACAAGCAAAGGAAATAATCATATACACTTCCTTCAGTCATTCATTTTTCATCCTGCCTATTCCGATTCAGGGTAGTGGAAAGCTGGAGCCTGTCTTAGCAGGCCAGAAGCAGCGAACACATTGGACAGGTCACCAGTTCATTGCAGGGCCAAACCAGAGAAATAAAACACCTACTCCATCACACACACTTACCATCGAACAATAAACAACTGATAAATATATAAATAAATAGGCAAGACCTTCCCATTGGAAAATTACTGCATGGATGATTATTTTTAAGCGTCCCCAACTGATGCAATAGTAGCTTTTCATTTGTTAAACAGTCATGTTGGAGGACACATCCTGTGGACTATAAAAGGGTTAAATCACCTGCATCGAGCAGAAGAAACATCTAAGGAGATGCTGAAACCGGTAAAAGGATTTTTTTCTTCAAAGATGCATTACAGAACTTTCTCAGGTTCTTTCAGCAGCTAACCCAGCATCCATCTTCATCCTACCCACACTGAGTTCTCCAGCCAGTAAAAACCTGTTTTATCACGATTCATCTATTTCTCTGTTGCTTTCTCTCTTGCTTTTCCTTTCGCCCTCCACTAATGTCCGTTTCAATCTGTTTGTTGAATCAGTCCGTTCATTCAAAAGGTCAGGGTGTGTTGATGTCCAGTTGCTGGCATGTGATGTGGTGCATAATGTGCAGTTGCTGTACCCACTGTGCCATCAAGCGACTCTGGAACGCACCGTTTAAGGCTGGAAAGTTAGAAGGTGCATTTTTAATGGCCAAGAACCTGACGTTTAAGCATCTTATTATATAAAAATGTTCTTATCACATAAAACCTTTGATTTAACATAGTTGTGCAGCAAAGGAATACAATGGTCATCTTCAATTTGTCAGGAAATTGGTTGAGAGTAGAATCAAAAATCAATATAACTCCACAAACATGGAGATATCACTAAGGGAGCAACACTTTGCCTAAGCTGACTTTACAAAATATGCGAGTGTTGAAAACATTAAACATTTTATATGAATGCATTTACATCTATTTTGTTATTTTACAGTCACACACAGGTTTTTAATGCTCCATTGTAAACTCTCTGGGTGGATCTGGTATCTATTTGTCCTAAACCCCACATTACCGCCGAGAAGCACATATCAAAGCCAGGAAGTAAAACAATCTGCATCCGAAAGATTTTATGACGTATGGGGATTTGTATCGTTGCTGCTTTTTCAAAATTTACAGCTGCAATTATTCACGGATTGCAAGATAGCCACAGTTCAGCAAGGTTTTATTGCTTTCTACATACTTCTTCAGTCAGTGATTCAGCAGATTCCTCTGGACGTGATTCTGAAGAAAGAACCCAAACAGTGCACATAAACTCCTTGCGGTCATAGATGCAGTCAGAGCTCTGTGATTGACACCACAGGTATTATATGCAGGTATTATCAAGCCTTTGAAAACATGTTTTTAGTTGCACACAATTGATAATTTAGATGTGTCGGCTGTTTATAGTTATTAACATCAGTACTTTTCATCACTCTTCTTTTTATATAGTGGTAATTTCATCACCCAAAATGGAGCTGCAAATGGAGCTGTGCATGTGTTGCTTTATTTAAACCATTACACTTTGCCATAAAACTGTCAGCACTATTAATTTGGGGCAGAGGTAATGTATGATGCTCTACCTTTGATTTGCACAGGTGCCCACTGTCTCATGTTGCTTACTTATAGTGCGTGACCTCAAATGAATAATGACGTATCTGCAAGCTGTTCTTGCTGATTTAGAGCAGGTGAGACAGTAGATCCCTTCATGTTTTGCTTAAAGAAGAAGAAGAAGAGGAGCTAAACAAAGTTAAAGTAACTGGTTTTCCACATTCTCCTGCTTCAGATTAATTTAAACCTTCATTTTACTTATTTTTAGCACCTCAAACTGCGTTTTTTGCAAAAAGCTGCTCAGACTCTTGTGCAACATGTCTGAGTTCTGGTGCATCTCACTTTCTGAGTGGAGACTGGGATGTTTCGTGTGATCATGACTCAAGTTAAGCACTATCATTTAATGCGTGGAAAACAAGGACTTAGTTGATTGGCCAATTGAAAATTGCATCATGCAATGCAGTCAAGGTCCTATGTGTCAACCTAAACGTAAGATTTAGAACAGAATTTCTGCAGCACTTACAACAAAATGGCCCAAATCTGGTTGCAACCAGTTTGCTGTAAGGGGCTGGTGATCTTGTGCAACAGGTAATTGACAGATTGTAGTGACAGAGTTCCTTCAGAGATAGAGAAACCTTAAAGAACAAGCATTTGTGGAGAAGGAGTGAAAGTATTGCTTGATAGGGGTTCTGTAACCTCTGCCCTGTGGCAGCCATCAGAGCCACATATTGAACAAGTTGATCCATTTTATGCATCAATAACAGACACAGAGTGTCCCGTAACAAGCACGGTGAGGTTGTTCTTGTTTCTAGACTTTTACTTGGACCGATGGAAGATCCTATTTTAAGGGAGAGGGGGCGAACACTATATTGACCCTCAGTGTGAACTCTGACATGCAAACCAAACATGTAATTTTTCTGTTATTTTGCTTTAATGTCCAGGCCATCCACTTGGTTGAGGTAAATTTGCAGCAACTTGAACCTATCAATTGGTTCAGGTATGTAAAACCCGAAATGAGTATTTGAAATTTAAACTTTTCTCTGTCATGTTTTCACTTAAATCTCAATCATTTGCTAAAACAGTTTATCTGGTTATTGTTGCCATAAACAAATGGAAATATTCAGACACATTTTCAGTTTATTTTATGTTATGAATAAAAATAAACAGATCACGTGGTTGCCGTCACATTATTCACCTTTTCAATATTACTTTTATTAGTGGTGGAGCTGTGTGAAAGCAGCCATACTATTTGATCCATCCATCCATCCATTTTCTACCGCTTATTCCCGGAACAGGGTTGCGTGGAGGGGGGGGGGATTGGAGCCAATCCCAGCTGACAAGAGGTGGGGTTCACCTGGACACGTCGCCAGTCCATCATAGAGCAAACACACATAGAAAAATATTTAAATAATTTAATCGATTAAAGAGAAACAACACAAATATAATTCTATCAAAAACAACCTTTCTAAATTCGAAGACAAAATAAAATAAGACCTCAAATTCTAATGATCAAACCTCTAACAAAACTGGTTTTTACTTTCTTTAATTGCACACATTTGCATTCTGTGTATTTAATAAACAGTTATTTTCCATCGAGTAAATGCCAAAACTGGAAGTATTTCATTAAAAGTTCATAAAGTATGGAGCGGCAGCATTCCACAACACGGTCTGTAAATAAATGGACAAGCAAATGGTTCATATTCCAGGTAAAAACTGATGAGCAAAACAGGAGTGAAAAGTTTTTCAGCTTGATGAAAGGACTAATAGATCAGGGGCCCCAGGACAGACCTCTCCAATCCTTCTTGCTCTGTGACCTAATGTACTTAGAACAGCTGTGTGAGGGTACTTAGCAGCTTGCTCATAATGACAAGCCATTGCTCAGCTTGATATATGAACTATTACATGTGAAACAGGAGTTTGTTGAAGGGTATGGTGCTTAGAATATGCTGGGATCAATACCTCCCTATCATGTGTATCTGAGGTATTTATATTTAGGTCAAAAACAAGCAGGCAAACACTGAAAACTGAAACTATTTCACTTCTTTATTTCAGCTGTTACTTGGCTGTAACTTTCATATTCAGAGGGGACCTCTGAACGGTACTGCAACATAAATATGAAACATTAGCATTCAAAAATGCAGCCATTCATTTCACCTCCACCTACTGTATATGCACAGAGAGGATGTGTTATTATGTACAACATGTTTTATTTGGCAAAATTTAAACAGTGTGTTGTTTTACAAAGACCTTCATCATCAATGGTGTCTTACAACAGGAACTCAATCAAAATATCAAAACTTTCTTGATGCATCAAACATATTTAAACACGTTGGGAAACATATATTGCGGCTTTGCAACCCAGCTGTATTGCACTTTTTAGTAGCCAATATCCAGGTACCTAAAACACAAGAGCAACACATAAAATTAATTCAAACTATCATTTTAGTGACATATTAATAAACAATAAAGACTTAGAACATTGATAAACAGACTTTTCTTAGTGCATTGAACAGCTGACTTACTGATTCAGCATCATGCTCCAGCCCTGTATCATGATGGTCCATCTCATCGTCTCTAAATTCCTTTATAACCTGTCAAAATATAAAGCTCATAATTATTAACAATGAACTTGGTGCTTGTTATTGAAAATGTTGCGAGGTAACATCTTTTCATTAGAAAAGCAAGTGAAGCATTCCCTGTAGGACATTAGTGAGGAGGTAAAGGAACCATGAAGCTCTGTCCATCTTTTACATCAAGTTAAAACTTAGAATATGGTTTTGATTGTTGATGTTCTCCAAACACACCGTCTACATGTTATAGTGTTTCACTGGAACCTAAAGCAATAAGAAAAGTTTAAAGTGTGGGCTGTTCTTTATGTTATACTTTTTAAGGAGTCTTAAGGTAAAGGAGGAACAGGGATGTCCTGAGTCTGAATATTTTTGTGTAGCCATTAGTGTTTATTGTGCGTAATGTCTGCTGTTGTGTGATTAATTGTGTGTGATGCCCTTTGAGACCACTTTGCTGTGATATTTATATATAAATAAAACTGAATTGAATAGAATAGAATAGTTGGTTTTACTGCTGGCACATTAGCATTGCTTTAGTGCAAAAAACCCAGGACAAAGTGGATACAGAGCGACTTTACAGTAATAATCTGTGAAACATTGAAATTTACTCATTTTGACCCTTTCTATGAAATAAGCTTTCATTTGCATATTGTTCCAATTCCTTCCCTCTTTGTGGTGAGAACAAAGCAAATGAAAATCTGTGTAAGAATAAATAAATTCATTTTATTCTAAAACCACCATGTCTCCATGTTGCTACTCTTCACACTCGTCACCAATCACAGCCATAACTGGTCAAAGTTTGGTGACCTAATAAAAAGGTAAAAACCCCAATTTGTCTAAGGATTATTAAAATGTAGCCACTCATCTTGCAGCTGGGCTCTTTTGTGCTCTTCACATGCATTTAAAGACTTTAACTTATGCCTGATTTGATGATTTGACCCTGATTTTAACCCAACAGACACATGGCAGACAAATGTTCACTGATGTTCCTGACTGATGGGTTATTAGGTCATAGAACAAGCATCTTCACCTCGTGCAGTGCACGTTTAGGAAAAAGTAACAATCTGGCATCAAGGACCAATGACACACAACCATGGCACAGAAAGTCTGTGATGTCACATTTATTTGTCCTCCATGTTCCTACATATTAACCAATAAAAAGACAAAGTGTCTTCTGCTAGATGAATATGTGGGGAATCACTGTTTGCTTGTTGACACTAGTATGTAAACAGAATGTATATGATTTTGCCATTACTTTGAAGGTACTCATAA
>JBAMIG010000004.1:20604967-20622840 GCA_037177335.1 Kiunga ballochi
ATAGATAGATAGATAGATAGATAGATAGATAGATAGATAGATAGATAGATAGATAGATAGATAGATAGATAGATGAAGGTATTCCGGCAGATTCATAAAAGAAAAATACGCATGAGGAGGGTCAAGAACTTAAATTGATTTCTCTAATGTCAGCATTTAATTTCAAAATCAATGTCAAAGTTCAATGAATAAGATAAAAAAGAGAAAAATTGCCCCTAAAATGGGTCAAATTAAACTTTCAGGATTTTTGTCAATATTTATATATAATGTTCAGCCTATACTAGTATATATAAAACTTCTTTAAGAGCTTGGTATTCCCCTGAAAACAACACTTAGTCATCCCAAAGCTTTAAAAAAAACTAGGTTGAGAGCAAAATTGAAGTTATGCAACATTTTATGGTTTGGTGGTATCCCTGTGGAAAAGGCAAGCTGTCTCATAAAATAGTACCAAAAAATTCATTTTATGTTTTAAATCCACCAAGTCTCCTAAAAAGCCACCTAACTCTTTTTATAGACATTGTACAAGATTAAAACCAGAGGAGAGTGATTCCTTTTATATTAGTCCATTGTTTTAAAAATCTATCTTGTGCTCCAAGCAGACCTTAATCACACTCTGAGCTGCATGTTTTCACCGACTCCAGAGAGTGTATTTAATTTTGTTTTTGCACAAGTTAAAGCTCTTGTCTGTCTGGCAGTGTTACCTCTGTCGTTTATGTTTTTTTCTCTGGAAAAGACAAGTTATTTAAATTTGTTCTAAATTGTGAGAGAATTTAAAACTTGAACCTTACGCACAATGTTAGGATTGTTCCTAGTAGAGTTATAATTGGCATATTTGTTTGCCATTAACAGTTGATTGTTTAAAGGAATCCATTTGACAAGACAAGATTTTTTTTATTTAGAAGATATTTGATGTGTCTCCACAGCAAGCTCTATTAGTTTCTCAGTTGATCTGTAAAATCCTGGCAAATAATATCAAATCCAAGGTCAGTGACAGAATATGTAAAGTAATTAAACACTGTTTTGCAATAGAGCATCACTTAAAATAATTGTTCTGATAGAAAGACCTTTTATTATCTACTTTCTATGGTTCCCTATAGATGGCATACTAATTTCATTATGGTTTCTAGCTAAACAACTCAGTGTGTGACAGTGTGAGAAACTGCTTTGTTTGATAGGTGATAGGATTTGGTGATAAAACCTCAACGGTGTATGCATGCTGTGGTTAAAATATTAAATTCAAGTTAATATTGTACCTTGCTTTGAAGTAACGTTTTATTCCCATCTTAACCAGTAAATGTCAATAATTCTTACACATTGCATTTTTTATTAGGCTTATTTTTAACACCACTGAATTAGTTACACATCAAAACTAAGTTTTTAAGACTAGAGAAGTTTGTGATGGAGGGTAAAATACATTGTTTAACACTGTGTCTATTGTTGTCCTGTTGGTGTGACTTGCAGACTTTAACACAGACTGGACTGGCTTCCTGCTAAGAATGTGAGCACAACTCTTGCTTTCTTACATGAATCTAAAAAGCCCACAAAATCTAGGACCCTATATTCCTGCAGAAAATTCTCATAAAGAGACATAGTTGCATGATTTCAACTCCACAAACAACCTTTAGATTGGCTGGTCAAAACTCTCCTGACTCCTTCTGCAAAAGAGAAAACACAAAATGCATGACGTCTTTTCATTATCAGTGATGTCTCATCAAATACAGCAGACTCAGACTTCATTTAACTTGGTGTTTCTGTCTCATTGAGCTCTCTGCGCCAATGAGGAACTTTCTTTTTCCTTCCATTAATTGCAAAGTAGGTTTGGAGATGATGTATCTTGCCACATAAACAAAAAATGAAAATGTTCTTCCTGACCAGTAAAACAGTTTGGATGTCAATCTGGGTTGAAATGTCATCTTTGAGATATGGTAGCTTTGTGATTTCTTTCCCTACAAATAAAACAAATGTTGTGTTTTATTTGTAGCGTGTCATGTAAAGGTAAGCTCAGTATAAAAACAAATACCCAACAAAAAAGTCCAGTATTTCATAGCCTCCATGCTTTCCTTTCAGTGAGGCAAAAAGATTTAGGAAGTCAGGAAGTTATCTTTTAAAATAGACCGTGATGAAGAGGCAAGGAACCCTTCATTCATGAAACTGTCATTTAACTAGCATTTCCTGTTTCCCATAGGATGTGGCTCATTTTGCCTCACCATCCCAACCTTTGCTGTCCTATATGGTTCGCCGGAAGTTTGTCATGTTTTTACTCTCTGATTTACAGAGTGCAAAGTGCAGGTTTCCTATGTGTGAGTACATACTAGAACAAATGGCCCTGCAATAAGAAGCTGAGTGATGACTGCATCTGTTGAAATTGGGAATCATTCTGTGAAGCAGGATATGATTTACTGTAATGTATGTTTCCCAGTTTTCTCATGACTGAAGTCAGGCTGGGAAGGAATGGAGGGTATATATGGGAATAAAGGTTCATGAGTGTTACTACTTTGGTATGTTTTCAGGTTATTAAAGCACAAGAATGTCAAGACATAAATTTTAATAGGCTTTGAGATGTTTCTATCCCCCACTCAGGTGATGCTGCTATGATGCATAATAAGCACATGTTAACAATCTTACTTTATTGTGAACAGCCTTGATTTAAATGGAGGCTGTGCAGCTGGCAGCTGTCCATGAGGCATTAAATACAAGCCTAATCAGATTAAAGTCAAGCCTACAGTAGAATCTGTGGTAATTTCTATGTTCCGCGGTGGAATATGATCTAATAATTTCCAGCGATTAAAGAAAATAAAAAATATGCTGGTCATCGCTTCATCGTTTTACCACATTACACTCATCCCATTTGTTTCCCACCCTGTGTTTTCAGAGCACACAGGGAGTGGATGATTCTCTAATAAATGCCACAACCACAATCCAGGCCTCCCCCTTAGTTTTTCCCGGTGATATTTTTAGAAAGGATCTGCCCGCAAAGCCGCGAGTGAAAAGTGGAGGAACTGTTTTTGTTGATGCTGATCTTACCACATCAGTGTGGTGACTTATGATGAGCTGGTGCCGCTGTACGTCACACGGGCCCAGAGTGAGTGGGAGTCAGGCTCCAGGATCTATTAAGGAAGAAGCCAGTAGTTCAGGTTATTGGACAAGAAGTGACGAGGGACTGTCCCATGAATTTCCACTCTCTTAATTTAGTCTATTTTCAGAAAAAAGCATGTCTGTTTTGAGTTTAGAAAGAAGCCGCAACATCCCATTAAGCATTGTTAAAGTTGCTGAGCGTTGTTTATCCACAGGACCAGGGTTGTCCAACGAGCTATTGCAGACGCTGCAATGGACTAAGGAAAGAGAGATAGATGAACACATGCTGGTATTTCCATTTGAGGTATCACTAAAGCAGACGTAATATAGACAACCTGGGATGTATTCTTAGGCGTGCAGATGCAGAAGTTAGCCATGCTTTGTGTTCCTGAATCACAGCCTGGTTTTGTTTGGAGGCTGTCTAAACCCGTTTGTACTGTGGTTGGCTCCACTGTGAGGCACAGCCAGTTTGGGCTCCACCAAATTCACCACAGTCTGACACATAAAGCAAAGCCACCCCGCAGTGTGCCCAAAGGCTCGACATGTTCTAAAAGAGCATGCAAGTTTGCTGCATAATCTATTTTTACTGGATTCACAATATAATGCATTTATTGTGAACTTGGTGGATGTATGGGAATTTTTACTGACTTGCTGTGCAAGTTTGCTTCTGAAGCAATCTGCTAAAAAAAAACATTTATCTTGATTTCAAACTGATTTTCCATTTGCTCCCCTTATAACAAGTCTTCTTAAAAGACAGCCAATCTATCAGTTAAGAGAAAAAATAGCCAACTGGACTGTAAATTACCATTGTTTGTTTGAGATATCATGGTGAAAACCAATCTCTGCCATTCCTCTGGCTGGCTGTCAACCAGTGTGGTTTTCCTCTGAAGAGTAATCACAGCATAGTCTTATTCAGACACCTTCTGGTCCCACAGTAGTTGAGAAAAATGATGGCAGCCATCTGCAGTCTGAGAGGGAAAAGAGCATCTTTACTGTGTCTGAGGTTTGGAGATGTCAGGTTCACATTCGAGTCACCAGAAGCAAAAAAGAACCTGCAGCCCAACAATTACCTTACTAATTCTAGTTTAGTTATGCAACCAAAGTGTCTCCTAATGTCACGCAGGCCAGCTGACATTCAGAGTAAATATTGTTTTTCTGTGGAAGAAAGTTGGTTAAAGTCAGATTTGCAGCTTTCTTCATCAGCTTAAATAGATGTTAGTCTAGTTTATCATCTTGGGGGAGAAAAACCATTGTTTTTTTTTTTGCAGTTACATAAGAATCGCTTCAGCTTTCACATGACACACAGCCCCAGCTAGCCCACTTAGCCTAGCATAATGCTTTAAAAAGGATAAAACAAAGCCAGCAATGTACAGAAAGCCAAGATGATGATTGATGCCATATTTTATGTGATGGTTTAACTAAAAGAAAAGTTAATAACCCTGTTAAAAGAACAAACCTGAACTGCTGCACTGAAATAAGAAGCTAAGTGGTTGATAAAAACACTGTTTTTGTTGTAATCCTGACATTAGACATCCTTTATAATGGCGGCAGATCTTATAAAGCATGAAGATTTAAGATGCACTTTAATGAAACACAATGTTTTGCATATAAATACAGTATCACTGTTGATAAGATCCTTAACTGAACTGCTTGAAACACATCAATTAAACAAATCATCAACTTTGAACAGGCATTTGTTTTTTCCCCCTTCCTGGTTAAGAGAAAAGTCTCCTAAACACTTGTAAATGAATAAGTGGTGAGTTTGTGAGTCTTCAGTTGTGACTATCATGATCTATCAATGATTTATCAATCTGTGCACCTGCATCTGTCCATACCGTGACATTTCACCCTGCTGTGAAACAAAGGGGCTCTGTAGAGTATACCTCAATCATCTTTTTATGTTTGCAATGTACATCAACATCAACATAATACAAAGCTCACTGAGGAGGGGTCTTTTTGTGTTTAGAGGGCAAAAACATTGATATTCTTATAGAAGTGTCTCGTGATAAATATTATCAATAACCAAATTCTGACTGAACTTGTGGAAGGAAAGCAGTAAAATGCATTTTTGTGTAGATTTTCTATAGATTTATTTTTGTATCGACGTGTGAGAGATCAATCTGGGAGTACTTTGGCTTCTTGTGAATGAGCAACTCACACACTCAGCACACGGCAAACCAGCAGGGTGTTAAATAGTTTTAGGGTCGGCTCACTCGCAGGGACATGTGAGACGGGTCTGGAATCTGCAGAAGAAGGACAGTGACCTAACAAAAAAGATTCACAGATTAGGAAGGCACACACCTTCCCCGTGGTTTAATCAGCTTGCAAGGCGCAGCAGTCGTGCTGACAAGAAGCAGGTCAGAGTCAATGATCAAGCCGAGAAAATCATTGAGGAGAGGTTTGCGAGTTTAAGCCAGGTGGGGAGGAGGGGGGTTGCAGTTATAACTGCTTGCGTAGGCTGACACATCTGAATTTACAGGCAGCACTGGAGCTCCGCCACTCATTTAGGATGGCTTATTTAAGAGCTGAGAAAAAAATACAGAGCAGATATTTTGCTCGCTTGTTTCCTAAACAGTTTTACGTCCCTCCCTTTGCTTTGCTGTTGCTAAATTCGTCTCCCCCTTGCTCAAACGTAAGGAGCTAAAATGACAGCATTATTTTGACTAGACTGTTTTTCCTCCCAGAAAGAGGCCAGAGGAAGTGTAGGTGACCTAGACTGGTTAACCACCGCACAACCACGGGTTGGCTGGGGCATCACCACCCCCACAGTCACCCTCCACATCCACCGCCTGCAGGTCCACATTACAACTACTACACACCATGACCACATTGGGCCCCGTTCCAGCACCAGCCTGGTCAATGCTCTGTGCTTTCTCTTTCTTCCTCGGTGTAAACAGTCTGCTGTCTGACTATCGGCCTTAACAAGGCTTTAAATCTCTCAGGTCAGTTGTGTGCATGTTTGTGTATGGCTTGCAAAAGCCGTGTGCCCTTCATTGCATATGCTCAGTTTTATCTGTGTTGTTTTTGTGCGACTTTTTCCTCCACAAATTGCAACACTTCCAACCTCAAGTCCCTGTCTGGGAATGATCAGCTGGGGAGTTTTGGCTCAGAGGCTTTAGACTTGCTGGAGTTTTTTTTTTTCTTTCTGGAATTAGTCTCTTCTCCAGTCAGGAAGTGCTTAAAGTATATCTGTACATTTACTAACAAGTTTTATGAGCACCATTTGGAAGCAGACAACAGAGTAATGTTGAGCTGAAACATGTAAACACGGTCACCACAATGCAGAAGGCTGCTTTCAATAGCATTTCTGACACACCCCTTAAAAATGTCCTCCTTTAGCCAAGCACCAGATGTTGTCATCTGTCCAGTGCTGATTAGCAAACATGCTGACCTGCAGAGATTCAAGCCTGAGTTAAAAAATGAAAGGTGCATGTGCCAAATACTTTAGTCTGTCTGTGTTTTGATACCTGTTATTTGGGACTGAAGATGCATGGTAAACAACTGCAGATTGTGCTACTTTCACACACACACACACACCACCCACCTCATTGGCTGTGGTACATTGCCTGAGGTGTTTCGGACCATTTCTTGGGAGCAGCAACACTACTCAGACTGCAGGATTGAGACATAACACTAACAGGCTAGACCATGGATGTCTTTATGTGTGTGTTTAGATTTGTCTGACATCAACATCAAACTTTGTTGCACCAATTTATTTTCTCCTAATCCTCATTGGTTACTGCTGAAACCAGCAGAGTAAACCCAGAGAAACCAGTAAAGTCATGCTAAACTTCTAGGACCTTCTGCACATCTAAATCTTTCTAATTTATATTTTTGCATCTAAAATCTCCCAGCATTTCCAACGTTACCAAACATTTTTAGCATTCACATGAAATCACATATGTGACGTTACATTGGTAAATTTGCACCAAGTGAGGCAAATGAAAAAGCTTTTGTTTGCCTGGAAGAAAAACTAAAAGCGATGAGTCATTTTTAAAGGAATAATAATCCCATATTTTCACATGGCGAGACGCTGGGCCTGATGGTGGTCTGCCTCTCTGCATAACTTTCCATGTTTCTTCTCTGCGGTGATGATGGTTGTGATGTTAGTCCCAGTCCAGACCGTGTCATACTTTCCTGTACAGCTGAAGTTTTTCCCCATGTCTTGACTGGTTTGAGAAGCACCCCACCATCTGAGGATGTGTGAGTAGACTACAAAGAGTTACAATGACAGTCCTTCTCGTTTTAATGCATGTGCAACACTCTTTTTACACACACTGTTTTTCTTGCTGGTTTTATTGTAGGATTATTCTCTATCTAAATGTGTCAAAGCAGGTCAGTGGAAGTTTTTGCATGCTGCTGATTATGACTTCCACAATGATATGATGTCACTTTGTCAACACAAGTACAACCAGCTTCCTCTCATTTCCCAACATTTTCCACCTCTGACAACATGGATGCACTCTTTTACGCTTGTTTTTTTTTCTGCATGAAACTGAACAAAGAATACTGTGCAATAGCGTCACATTTTCCACTTACAATGCAAGTTTTGGTCTAATAAGGTGACTAATTAACCAAATGCATGCTGTTTTTACAGTTCCTTGGAATGCATGTGACAATTTGCATCACTGAGGTGGCTCAACACTTCACCCTCCACAAAAATTAATGAGTGTATGATTGGAGAAAATATTATTACATATATACTATTTAAATGTAAAATGTGCATGTAAAATGCAATGCAATGAAACTGTTGCATTATAATTATAACTTCAAGAAGCATACTTAGTAGGCTAAGGTATCATTATACAAAAAGTACTTAATTAAATGTTATGCTGTTTTATTGCTAATTTATTATCAATTAAATTAAGCAACAATTTGCTGTTATGGTTTTTTTTCTATCCAGGATTCATCTGACTTTATATGAAAAGGCTCAGAAAAATGTTATAAGTAGCCTATTATATAAAGAAAGAACAATTAAATGCTGATGTCTATCCATCTGTCCGTCTGGTAGATATAGTTTAAAAGTATGATACTTTCTCATTGGATCACAGCAGTGAAAATAAGTTGTAGGAATAGAAAAAAGAAAAGAATAATACCACCGTCTTTTCCATGTGCTTCAATACAGCTTGTCTCTGATACATAAAGGAGAAATTCCACCGTAGACATGTATGACAAATGTTGCTTTTTGCTAATATCTTGTATTTATGTAACATAAACTTTAAAACATGGCAGTTATCTGATTATGGCTGGTCTCATTTTAAAGGTATATGCATTTACAACCAGACACTTTGTGGTCAGACATCGGGATGTGGGGAAAGTGGGCGACAAAAGGAGCAAGAGGGGGCAGTGGGTGGAGTGTGTCTGGTTGTGGGACTGTCATCCCATTGAGGGGAGCAACTGTGGTGTTTTGATCAAAATCCAGCAGATGTGGGAGAGAAGAAAGGGGTGTGGGTGAGTAAGTGAGAGAGGGAGAGAGAGCGAGAGAAATATTTCCACCCACCCAGTAAAAAGAGACACACTCATAAACAGCAGGCAGACTGAGTGAGAGTCAGAAAGACACAGGATCTCAGAGCAGCAGCAGTTCAAAAGGAGGCAGACAGAAACAGAGAAGATGTTTTATTAAACGGGAGGAAAAGTCACTCACTTAAACATGCGCTAATAAACACAGAGCTTTCCATACTGACAGACAAGAAAGACCTTCTGAAGTTCAAACACTACATCAAGAGTTTTCTGTTTTAGCCCTCCATCACACACATTTTCACGTTGGTGCAGACTGTGAGTGTGAAACAGTGTGGAGAGCAGAGCTGAGCAAGAAGCACATCGAGGAGGAAGGAGCAAGCGAGTGGATGGATGCCTTTTGCAGACTCAGTGGCCTGGACCCGCTGTGGGTGAGTTCATGATGTGTTCACTGACCCAGGAATTATTAAACACCATCCATGTCAGGTTTGAAAAGTTTGGTGTTACTGCTTTGCCATGAAATGGCAGATGAAATGACATGTTCATTTCATTCATTCTCACTGACATGTCTATGAAATACAAAACAAAAAGTGCTGAAGTTGTTTTAGCCAGAATGACTCGATCCTGCTTGGAGGTTTTTTGTTTTTTCTTTAATCCAGTTTCCCCTTCAGAATGACTCATTTTCATGTACCATTAGCTGCTTTATTAGTCCCTCTGTGGATGTAAACTTTGTTTCTCGTTATAAATGTTCAAAATAAGTATCAGGTTATCAAGCTGTCAGGGATCCATAAAAAGTAACTTTCAGTTTGCAGCATGTATGCACAAGAGAATGGAACAGTTTGCGAGCCAGACGGGTTTCCCATCACTCTGCCCGGTGACTGAGCACGGTGAGATGCTGAGTGGTGGGAACGAATCACACTGAGGGAGCTGCTGTGGTTAGAAAGGCTTTTTAGCCTAATGTATTAGCAAACCTCCACATTCTGGATCCTAGCTCAAAAATAGAAGAATGGCTGCATTCCAGCTGGAATCAGATGCTCCCATTCCCAGCTTGTGTGTGTCCCGTCACCCCCCCTCCCCTTCCCAGTTCTGCTTCAGGCTTTTCTTCTGTTTCTGGCTCTCATTACAGCCCATTCTGTCTCTGCTCCTTCTGCAAAACCTCAAAACAATGGCCATCAAACTTTGTTGATCAAGTGAGAGTAAACGGTTTCATTATGCTGTCCTGCAGATGTTTTGTACTTGGTTAAACTACATTCATAGCAATGTACAAGATTTGGTAACAGTGGGGATTTTTTCCCTTCTCTCGTGTTGGCTCTTCAGTTATTAACTAAATTACCTTTGACTTACTTTTTAAAACACTGATACAGCTGAGTCTCTGGTCACCAAAGCACAGGTCATGAGGTTTAGCAATTTGCAAGCAACCCAATATTTTCTATTTGAAGGTCTTGCACTATGGATAAGCTGCCCTAAAATAAATTCACAAACATGTTTAAATATAAGATAAAAGAACAACAAATACTTCACTACTGATGAGATAGAGGAAAATGTCCTTTATCTCTCCATCAGTAAGAGACTTATAGGGGTCATGTGGATGTGCTCCACCATGCAGAATTATTTAGTCATGCAGCTTCTATAATCATAAAAATAAATCCCTTTTCTCATCTTTGCAACAGTGCTTGATCCATAAACACTTAAGATTTAAGGCGAAACTCTTATAAAAGAAGCCGCTTCAGAAGCTAGCAGTGTTTTTAGCTTCTTCCTCCTTCAGTAAAACTGGTCTGTAATCTGAACACGACTAAATGAAACTGACAGGAGATTGATCAATGCTCTCTACAATGACAAACTTCTTTGTCTATACGTGCACATAATCCTGTTTTCAAAGCAGCTTTCCTCAATGCTTATTTAACTCACTGATGACACATCAAGTGTATGAAGGCAGCAGAGTAGCTTTTTAGATGAATACATTGACACATTTGTGTGGCAAATAAAGTTTCTGCTCTCTGTTTTCACATCACCATGTTTGACAAGTAAAAATAGACACCTTGTAATTGGCATATATATGTTCACAGCAAGCTCTTTGACCTGTGGTGAGAGGCATGATTCGGACTGAGCAAAATGCAGAAGAAATAACTCAGAGAGGGTTTGACAGGCTGAGTTTATTCATGAAAGAGCTCTGAACATCTGCCTGCCATTGACCACAGGAGTCATACGGAACTGTGAAAGCAGTCTCCAACTCATTGCCTCTGTTGAGATTTACTGCCCAAACGGATCTTAGTATAAGTGCAAAAGAGTATGCCTGTTATATAACCTCAGTCAGGTTGTGAAGATTTACTAATCTACCTTTGTGACCCCGAGGCAACGGGTGCAGAGATGTGTAGCAGTCCTCATTTAAACTCAGTGCAATCAAATCATGAGTCAGACCCTTGTTGCTGCAGAGACACCAAAGAGAGTCAATTGAAGGTAAACGCTCAGACATGCCACCACAAATCTCTGTAAAGTTTCTCTTACCTGTTATGGCTTACGAGCAGGGCTCTAAGAGGGCTGCTGTTACATTATGATTCTGCAGCTGCCACTAATTGTGACCACTCTGCCTTATCCTAGTTGAATAAGCAGCTGGACCTGACATTTTCTGCCATGCGAGGAGCTTTAAACCACTTCCTGTGGTAACTGTATGGCAGTAAGCACTGCTAGACACCCTGCCCCTCATTAAGCAAGTGAGGTGATAAACAAGAGAAGCAAGACAACAAACCACTTAGCTCCCAGTAGTTTCTCCAACAATAAACCACATGTGCTCGCTCTCCTTTTGTTACATAACCTCTAACTTTCCTGTCCTTGATTTCTTGCCTGCAACATTTTTCTTTTCACTTGTTGCAGCTCCACTATATGTGTAAAAGCAGAATTGCAGTTCTTCGTGATGCCAGAGAAATTATTGCATTATTATGAGCAAACTAGCCAAAGATGTGGTCAGAAAGGCCCCTATGCTGTCCCAGCTTTTCAGTGAAAGAAGGCATCCACCTCAAACTCTCAGGATTAGGCAGAAATACAGTTTTTTGACATGCTGCGGTTTCACTTTTGACTGACTTGAACTGCAAGACCTGCACCGAGCCTGGCTTCCCAGGACTTTGGCCTTTGTCAGCTCAGTTTAGTCAGATTCAGAAGTAACCTTTTTCTGAGTGCTTTTTCTTGATCTAAAATGAAGCTTCTCTTATTTCTTTTTCTCTATTGCAGGACTGGAACCGTACATGGTACACAGCCAACCCCGATTTAACCCAGTGCTTCCAGAACACAGTGCTGGTGTGGGTCCCCTGTGTTTATCTGTGGCTGTTGGTCCCTTTTTACTGCCTTCACCTTTACTGCCATGACCGTGGACGGATTCAGATGTCCTGCCTTTGCACCACAAAGATGGTGAGACGTCAAAGACACTCCCCAGCCTTCAGTTTGTTAAATTGTGAAACAGATATCAGAAACTTTTGTAATTCAAGCATTTGTCTGTTCTGCTTAGGTTCTGGGTTTCTTGCTGGCTTCATTTGGTTTTGTGGAGTTCTTCTACATCTTGCTGGAGAGGAGCCAGGAGATCCAGCAGCACATGGTCTTCCTACTTAGCCCCATCATACGCAGCATGACTGTGGTAACTAAAGCAGCTCTTTTCTTTACATTAATATTGATCCAAATGATAACAAAACCAGTTCAAATGTTTTTTTATGGTGTTAAAACGACATTTTACAAAAGTTCACTAATATTAATTTTGTGTGTTTAGCGGTGCTTGTGCAACAGCATAATATTTCCAGAAGAAAAAATGAGTATCTATTGAGTTGTGCTAAATATTGAGAGTAAAATGCTAATTTCCCCTTCTCCCTGAGTTGCTGGTGGTAACTGAGGAGTTTTGGGAATTTCATGGGTTCTCATAGATTACATCACATTGAAAACCAAACACATTAAAAGAATATACAGTGTCTCTATGGCATGTTTGTCTCACACAGAGGTGCAAAGATGCACTATACCAGCCAAAGATTTATAGTGTTAAAGGCAATGTAAATATTACAGTACCCTGTAAATACAACTGATATTCATCACTCATCGGACTCCAGACTACATATATAATGACATCAGTTCCTGTTTAAGGGCTTTAAAAGCAACAGTCTGTGTGAAGTAAACAGAACTTCTAAACAAGTTATTACTTAAAGATATTTAGGTTGTTCTCCAAAATAATCAACATGTTTTAATGCAGATAGCATAATGCTTCTGCTAATGTACATTAACGTACAGCAAGTTGAGCTGACTTGACTCCAGCTATATGGTTTGCCTTTGAAAACACAAAGCCACCAGACATATAAGTGATGAAAAGCAATTGTAGTCTACGTTAACCTTAATTGCATAGGAAGATTCAGTCTTTTTATAGCTTACAGGTGTAAAGTTGGACTGGAGGTTTTAGGACCAAATCGTTTTTATTGCCATTGTTCTGACCTTGTCTGTGTTTATGCTGCAGTGTCCTTCACTGCAATGCCTCAGCAGAAAGCAGGAGCAGTAATCCAGTTCATTCATTTCCCTTTGCATCTCCAGCTAAGCCATACTTAAAATCCATAACCCAAGAAACACAACAGAAAACCATGCCACGATGGCATGACAACCTCTCCTGATGACTAAAGGAGGGTAAAGATATGGGACAAGTAGAGAACAAAGCAGTCAGAGTTTATAAACAGGTACAGGAAATTGGTTGAGAGGCACAGTATTTATTTCTATATTGTAGTTATAGTAGTAGGGAAAAGTAAATGAAATGGCTAAAAACAACTCAAATGTTCAAATCTAAATGCGTACATAACCAGTAGTTTGACACATTGTAGATGAGATCTTTAATCTTAACTAAAGTTGTTTATCTCCTCCCTCCTCGACTCTTGAATCACACCATAATGACCTCTCTGACCTGAAACAGGGTGGCATGTGGGGTGGGCTGCAGAGCATTATTTATAGAAAATAAGGTTTGGCATACAATTAAAGAAAGGCTCTCCGTGGCGCTTGTTGATGGAAATGCACATCAACCCCACTCACTTAATTTGTGTCAGTAGGCAGGTAAAAAGGAGTTCACCTCAACATGGGTGGCAAGTTAAACTGCCGTTTATCCTTTTGCAGAAACTATGCGCAATGATGGGAGCTTGGATGGATGAGTAACTGAAGTCCAATGTGCTTTTAGCATTGACCCATAGAGACGTGCAGCTTTATTCACAAAGCTGCTTCTTTCTGCAGCCATGTATCGGTCCTGCTCAGTCTCACTCTGAGCCAGACACTTTTACCCACCTGTGGTATTTTCAGACTCCTGAGCAAACACCAGCACGGGTTTGGGTAAAAATACGCTGAGACTTCTCTTGTATCAAGAGATACATTCTTCAAAAGTGATCTATTTAAAGGATATTATTGTTACCCCAGGGGGCCAGACGACAGACTTCCTCTAAATCGTGTTGAGAGCCAGTCACCAATCTTTTAATCTGTTTGCTAGATTATCTTTTTTTAAGGATATCATTTACAAGCTGTACCTTGTCCCCACACGCCACCATCCGTTGCCTTGATGCAGGAAGGGAACGCTACCCTCTTGTTGGTCTCAACAACTTGTTTTGTTGATCTTAAGCTCCAGCGAGACTGTGGTAATGCTTTTACCCCGAGACTGAATGGTGGTTGTACATATGAAACACACACGCATGACACGACTATAATCAGTGATACCATGACGTAAAGTTCCCATTCCTCCGCTGCTAACACTTTATTCTTCCCATCTAATTATAAGGGAAGGTTTTGATTCAGGCTTTGGTGATAGTTAGCCCAACCCACTGCGTTACACAAACACATGGGCCGATGGTTTACTGTAGTAGGCAAGTCAGAGCATGATGCTGGGAGTAGGAGGAACCCTGCCCACCTTTACTTACCCCTGGGCAGCTATATGTTGAGGTTTGAGTTGGGCCTGGTGCAGCATCATGCCTGTAGCGGTGAGATCACCAGTTTTTTCCATGACTTGAAGGTGGAGCATAAGAACATAAATAATCAATGTTTCAAAACCATTTTCTGTGAAATCATGTCCTTCATAGTGGGGAGGCACCAGAGAGGCATTCAGCTAGTTGTTTTATCATCACAGGTATTTAACGTTTTAATTTCATTCTCATAAAAGCGGAGCAGCAGCAGCCATCTTAGCAGGAAAATAGCTTCTTAATATGAAACAGTACAAAGGTCAACATAGCAATTAGTGCAGATCAAAACCTACATGAGAGTTTCTGCTCAATCATAAAAAGTGATCCCTCTATTTTTTTCACCGCTTATCCAATTCAGGGTCACGGGTAGCTGGAGCCTATTGCAGCAGCTACAGTATTTGGGCGAGAGGCAGGGTCCTGGCCAGGTCACCAGTCCATCACAGAGACAGACAACCACACACACTCACATTCATTCCTATGGAGAATTTAGAATAACCAACTAACCTAACGTTAAAAATCATGATAAAGAAAATAAGTGTTGTGTGAGTGAAGGTCTCAACTTTTAAAAGCCACAACTTGAACCTTTCTGAATTTTGGTTTTCTTTACAGTGTTGCTTCAGTTTGTGGAGTTTTAAAAGTATTTGCATATGCATGCCAGTTCTCTTCAGGTCCATCACAGTCAGGTTTAGTTCTGGACTTTGGGTCAGTAAAATGTCTTTAAGCCACTCTCTAGATTGGCTGCTGTGCTTCATTGTCCCGTTGTGTAACCCAGTCGTGACCAAGCTTAATATTTGGACCATATATTTAACTCGTGAATATTTCAGTTTACTGAGAGGTTTGTGACTGATTCAATGACTGTAAGGTGTTCAGTTCTTGAAAGTACAAAAGAAGCGCAGATCATTAGCCCTTGAGATTTCACATTATTATGGTATGTTTTGCTTTGGTCAACCATGGATGACATTGTGAATTACATTTCTTGTTATTTGTTGAAATGCAATGTTGACCATTTAAAGCGTGCTACCATGGTATTTTTTAGAGAAACTGGGCTTTCTTCTTCAGCCCTTCCAAGCCAGCTCTACTTGTTCAGTCTTTCTGCACAAACATGACATTTAATGCAGTGTCAGGCCTGTAGAGTATGTACACTGTAGTACACTATGAAGCACTTTAGGTCATTATAAACACAACTGCATGTGTTGAACACTTGTCAAGTAAAGCAATAAACTTAAAAGACACTTAATTTACTATATTTTGATCAGAAAAACGTTGTTCTTGAAGCGCATAAAATCATTGGATGTTTGTGGCCTTTGTCTTCATATCCTCATCATCCTGAAGTAGTACTCCAACATCCCAAAAGCATTCAAGTCAGGTGGGCTGAACACTCTAAATTCCCCATAGGTATGGCTGTAGGAGCCTGTCTATTTGTGTTTGTTCACTGATGACCTGGAAAAACACAAATGTATATGGAAAAGACGTGAAAAGAAAAATAAATGAATCAGTGTCAGCAAAAATCTCCATGTCAACATGTTTACTTTCTTTGCCACTATATCAAAACCGGCGCAGATCTTCCTGTAAGCGGCATCAAGCCGTTCATGCAAAAGATTCATAAAATTACCAAACACTAGTTTATAACAGGACAGCACTGTGGCTCACCCCACGGCTGCCATTGTGGTACTCATTATATAAAAACCAAAACCCTCTTTGTGCACTTTATGATGAGCAATGTGACGTCTCACTTGGCTAACCACTTTGCAGCAGACTTATTATAGATGTTCACAGAGAAATACATGCCTCTGCCGAGGATAGATATACTCCCATCTGCGAAATCTAAATCAGTTTTATTTCTGAGTAAATATTATGGTAGAGAGGTGCTTTGTTTGTTTGTTCATTTCTTTTTTAAGGATAGCACATGACAGTGTTAAAAATGTCTTTTTATAACAGCATGCCAATATAAAAACAGTTCAGTCTACATTCAAGAATTATATTAAGGGAATTTTTAGTTATATTTCCTCATTTTTGCCAGCTTCGTTAGATCTATCATTAATTTATTTCCTGCATATCTATCTGAAGACATTCTTTAAAGTATTAGTAGCAAAAACCAGAGAAATATTGCTACTGAGAGAGACGTAGCACTGAGTGAAACTGGAAAAGAAGCTTCTTTGAACCAAAAAGTCTCTTTCACGTACTAAAATGGGCAAATCGTTCAAATGTTAAAAGGTGGGATGGAAAGTAAATTATTAGAGATGTCCAATATTATTGACTTACCGGTATTTGTGGCCAATATTGTCATAAAAATGTGAAATTGGAAAAGATCAGAATCGATTTGTACTTTTTTAAATAACTTTGCAGAACATGGACATATTATATATCAAACTTTAAACTAAGTCTCCTCTAATTAAAAATTATCAAATATACGAGATGTAGTATAATTATCTAGATATGTTTGTTTCTTTGGCACAAGTGCCAATAAATCACCATCACCAAACAGCTTCGTCACTTGCAGGATGAGAAGCTTGGAAGTGGACTCGTCCACATGTTTTGTGTCCACAGACAACAAATATGCTTCAAAGTGGAAGTGTTGGATCCTGTTTATGTTTGTTTATTGGAAATAACGAGGAGAACGATAGTGTAAAGTGGAAAGGTTTAATCTTACGCTGGAGTTAAATGTGCAATCAGAGCTCTGACCCTCCTCTTACTGCTTGCTGCAGCTCACACAGAAAGAAAAGAGACAGAGAAACAGTTGTTCTGTCTCACTTCAGCATTTGAAGACCGCCCTACTGGACCCCAGCCTCTGACTCCTCATTGGCCACATGTTGTCATGGAAGCAGTAGTTTGAGAGCTGCTGATTGGTAGATGAGGCTTACATATCATGTGACCTTCTCAGACTAAAGCGAAAGCCAAGAAACCATCTCTGTTCTTAGGATCTATAGGGACTTAAAAATAGTACACAACCACATAAAACATGAACTATAACACTAATCATAATAATTATAACAGATACATTCTTAAAATGCTTTATTTACCTGAAATTGTTTTGTTTTTCTTATCTTTTTCATATCTGTATCAGCTGATATCTGCATCGCTGGATAAAATCTGTATATTAAATGTTGGTTTAAAAAAACAATATTTAACACCCCTATAAATTATAATTGTTTTGACTCCAATGACGAGGAATTATCTTTTTTCATGTTTGTAATCAGATTACTTTACTTTACAGAGTTTAACGCATTACACTGTTTACTGACTTTTGGAAGGACCTATTTTGATTAAATGCTGTGAGAGCTATAACTGTGAATACTCAAATGAAGTCTTTCTTTGTGTGTGTGTGTGTGTGTGTGTGTTTGTGTGTGTGTGTGTGTGTGTGTGTGTGTGTGTGTGTGTGTGTGTGTGTGT
>JBAMIG010000004.1:20637887-20651735 GCA_037177335.1 Kiunga ballochi
TGTGTATGTATGCACTTGTGGGACCTGCACAGTTGTTGATGGCAAGCAGATCAGATGTATGGATCCTCACCCCCCCTTCTTTGTTTTCTGCTTTACAGGGTGATTGTCATGGACAGAGGCCACATCTCTGAAATGGACTCTCCATCCAACCTAATCTCACAGCGCGGGCAGTTTTATCACATGTGCCGGGAAGCTGGACTGGTCTAGCCCTGTGTTGAACCCTATACCAGACAAATGTTGAGCTAGTTTGGAGATGTGGCCCCTTATTTGTGTGACTTCAAGGCATAGTTTGCTTTGGGCCATTGCAAGCTTCGTGGCAGCTCATTACTCCTCTCTGTGAGGGCATTGTCAATAATCTCATGAGCATCTGCGGTAGCAGTCCCTACAGTATTTTGTTGTTACTTTATAAACACAGAGACACTTTGTCCTGAGTCAGGAAAATACATTTTAATGTCAGAGGATGAACAGTTAAAACAGAGCTTTATTGGATTGTTGATTTTTAAAGCTATCCATATTGTATATAGAGTGGTGAAGTTAGTTTTTTCCGTAAAGGAAATTGCAAAAAGGTTGGAATATAAGAGAAGCACATTTTTAATGAGTCTGATTCTCTTTAAGAGTGGGAAGTATATTATTTTTGTAGATGTTGTTATAAAGCACATGCCATATTTTTATGTTGTCTCAGGCTTACACATGGATGTTTACTCATATTTTTCTTGCCTTGTATACCAAAAAAAAGAAAGAAAAAAGAGGCACTTTATTACTTCAAATTGGTAGACGTCTATTTTGAATTCTCATCCGAGAATCTGGGCCAGGAAATATTCTGACATAATAACCTTCATGCTCGCAAATGCAGGGGAAACAAGCGTTCATTTTTATAAGTCAGGGGAAAGGGGAGTGGAGTGTGGAGTAGCGGCGTAAGCCAAGACATTAGCAATCGTCCAACTATGTTGTGGCTTTTGTTTATTTCTGTCAAAGTAAACATATAAAAAGTCAATAGAGACCCAGTTGGTCAGATTTAACCTGACACCGTCAGTGAAAACCACCATGAATGAAGAGAATGCCTCTTAAAAACAGTGGTGATAAATCTCTATGGGATTGTCTCTCAGCCTACACCGAGCACACACTGAGGGGAAAATCAGTATTGTTCTTATGGTGCTGACATGTCACACTGTAAATAGTCCATTTTAAGCTATGGTCTTTATTCAGAGAATGAACCCTATGAACTTTTCAAAGAGAAGAAGCATTTATTGTTTTTGTCTTACTGGTTTAGACAAAATATTCTAAGATAAACCAAAGTGTTTATTTATGTCATTTGACAAAATGTGTTAAGTATCCTTAAAATTATGAGGATTATATTTATACTTTTTATAACAAGCTTGATCGTTTTCACTGACCTTTTACTGTTAATGTACTGTCTTGTTCCATACATCATGCTGGATAATAAAATGTATTTGGATTTATGACTGTCAGATTTCTCATTTTAAGGGCCTGTTTAGTATTTCTCATTATTTGTATAAAACCAGCATTTATTTGTTTTTTGAGGGGACACATGCTTATGTGTGTATGTAACTTGTGCTAGTAAAATAGTTAAACTATGCATGTTTCAAAATCGAAACATTAAAAATATATTTTAAAACACATACTCATGTATGAACATGAACAACTATTTAATACCTGCAATCACTGAAGAGGATTAATTCGAGTGAACTAGTTGTAGTTACATACGTTGGCCACTAGTTGGCAGACGTGCCTGGCAGTGGTTCTAGTTTGTTTGCATTTGTTGCAATGGCGACCATCACTGAGCTCAAGTGCGGTAAGCGCTTATTCTCACTTTCATCTTTTGTGGTATATCTATCCATTAAAACTTCATCTCATCCAATTAATATCATATGGCATGGACAATATTTCAGCTGTCTTGGATGCGGGTTTGGTCAAATCGCATTTTCTCCACCAATCTTCAATAAGAAATCTCACAAGTGAGCTAAATGAATGGCCAAACTTTTAGAAAAGGTGCTGTCGTTAACTGGCCCATCCTTGTTTATACTATTCACATCTGCATTTTAATTCGGTTGGCTTATTTATTACATTTAATGCACAAAAAAAACTAATGTTTTACTAATGTCTTTTAACTTACTAATCGGCTACGTCTTGTAGCTAACAGATTGTTAGCACTGCTATCCCTTTTATCACAAACTAATAAGTATACAAGTAATAAATGTGTACATCTAAAATGCTTCAAATCTATTACGATTTGAGGTATACTTTCTAATTACTTCATTACGAAAGTTTGAATCCCACGCATCAAGTTTTTTACTTAAAATAAGTACGTAAATTTTAAATTTGCTAATAATTGAGTGGAGTGTTGTGTGTGTCATCTCGCTTTATTTCAGCCAACCAAATTAAATGCGCGTTAAATAATGAGTTGTATTTGTATTACTTGGAAAAAACTTGAAAGAAAAAAAACATGTGAATATTTCAGCTGTGAGGGAGACTTTGGAGTCCCGTGGTGTGCTTGGCCAGCTGAAGGCTCGTATCCGGGCGGAAGTGTTCAGCGCCCTGAATGATCAGGCGGCACCGCGGCCGCCGCTCTGCCACGAAAACCTCCTCATCAACGAGCTCATCCGGGAGTACCTGGAGTTCAACAAGTACAGCTACACGGCCTCAGTGCTTACAGCAGGTAGGTAAAAATATTTTTTTAAAAAGGTGTATATGTACATATATGCCAATTTATATAACCTAAATGTATTATTTACAGGTTTGCGGTTGCATGATGTGCAATGATGATGATGATTCTGTTTCTGTGCAATGTCAAAATAACCAGCTAGTGTTGCAGAGCAAAGTGAACCATTTCTCTGAAATGTTTGTTTGTTTTCTCAGAGTCAGGACAACCCAAAGATCGCTTGGACCGACAGTTCCTGGCAGATGAACTGAAAGTCTCAGAGGATGCAAGCTCCAAGTCGGTGTACGTGTCTAAATGAGGATTTTGACAAATGCATTTAGAGTCTGCAACTGAACTGAGCTGTGTCCAAAGGTTTACATAACTCTCTGGATTTTTATCATTTTGTGGATAATTGTTTCACGTTATGATGAAAGATCACTGGTTTCATTATTGCTTTGTATAAAGCAGCTGATTTGAATCAGTCTACACTACTTTGAGGAGTTTCTTTGAACCAACAGGGAAACTAAAGAAGTGTGAAGAAACATGCTTACCAGCTGCTTATAACTCCCTTCCTTCCCATATTTTCTGAAAAAAGGAATTCTTTTCTCCTTTGCAGACCTCTTCTCTACAGTCTGGTGTCTCACTTCCTGAACAGCAGTGATAAGGGAAGGAAGGTCTGTTTGCGGGGGGCTACCATCAGTAACACAGCTTCTGGACCTGATGTCCAAAAGTAATTCCTGATGCTGATGAACTTAAAAGATGCCGTGGCATTCCTGTAGATAAAATATATCTGCAGCATCTTGCTGAACTCTTGTATACAGTTTTAGTTTTTCCACAAGCGTTGCTGCATGGAGTGAATTAATTTATTTTATTTATGGGAGATAAATAGCTGCTGTCTTTTTCTGAATTGCCTAAAACCTTTTCTTTCTCTGTTTTTACACTGCTCTTCATAGTGATGTTTCAGGCTGTAACCTGTGTTGTCTTTTTGTGATGTTTTTACCTTCATTGATGCCTTTTTTTTTTTTTTTTTATAAAAATAATTTTTTATATAAATATTATTTGCTGTCTTTTAGAACCTTACGTTTCTGTCTATATTCCAGTGTACATTTGTGGAAAGTGTTGTTTTTCCTATGGACCATGTGGTGGCAGTGTCCTCACAGAAAAGGCTGAAACGTCCTGCAACAGGACAGCTGCTGTTAAGTCATGTGTATTTATACCACCTGCTTCTAATAAAATCCTCTCCCACACCTTTGGCATTTTGATCATTTTTGTAAAATATATTATAGTTTTGTTTTTTTGTTACGTTTGTGTTTATAGTCTGATTTTTTTTAAATGAAATCTTTCTTTTCCCTGTTTATATTCAGCATTAATGCAATTTACACCCTCTGGATATCCTAACAGTATAAATGTACTCGCAAAAAATAAATGATTATACAAATATTTTTTTCAGTCAAATAAATGAGCTATTAAACAAACAAAACGTGACTACTTTTTCAGACAGCAGCATTAGGGTTTGGACCCTGGTGGGGTGGTTTTCCCTTCATTAAACTATTCATCTTCACAGATGCTGACTTCCAACCACTCTGCCTCATTCAGTGTCATTTACCTGAACTGGTCTAAGTCACATGATCATTTACTTTCAGTGCAATTTGTTCATCAACATGTCATTTAGTCATGTTACGTAACATCCCACTTTATTTTTAGTCTGGATAAAAAGCATTAAAACTAACGTTAGCCCCCGTTAGGTCTACTGGGTTGTCCTGGATGCGTGTTTTGCAGTGTTGTGTGTCATGTAGGGTAATCAGCAATATCAAGGCCCCAGAGGAGATGGTACTCTCTCCCTTCCTCTTGTCTCTACTCCACTAATTTCCACCACAACTGACTGTGACAGATGCATCAGAGAGGCTGATGCTGATGCTGACGCCTGCAGGGCTGTGGTGAACAACTTTGTCCTGAGCTATGAGCCAACCATTGCAGCTTCAGGAGGACCAAAACACCTGCGGCCCCGTTTCCATCCAAAGGTGGGTGTAAAGATAGTGGAGGACCATAAAAGTCTTGGATAAGACATTGAAAGGAAAATAAAATACTGAATGGCTCAAGAACACCAAAATGCCTCCTTTGTATTCTGAGGTATCTGAGGTCTTTCAGCACATGCTGGACAATGCTTGGGATGTTTTATGAGTCTGTGGTGACTGGTGGCTCCCCCATGCTGGGGAAGCAAACTGCTGGTTCCCGCTGCCAAAAGACTCAATAAAGTGATCAGCAAAACCAGCAGTGTGTGGATGAAACCAGAGCTACTACGACCATCTAACCAAGGCAAGCTTAGTCTTTGCTGGTTTATTGATACTCAGAGGTTTCTTTTTAGAAATGGAAAAAAATTTCTGTACTTCTAGCTGGAGGTTTCTTTATATGTTGTATTGATCCATAAAGCAATCAAACTCCAGCGAGCTGCTGTTAATGGGCCGGCTTTCATCAAGCAACTCCAAACGTACCTGATTCCAGTAAAATGGCTCTCTTCTCGCTCTTCCCCAAGCATAACGATCCATTAGTGTGATTGGTCAGTTGGTCGGACTCTGAACAGGCATGCTTTCTTAGCACCAGACTTTAGAAATGCAGTAAAAGGAGGAAGTTAACTGGTGAGATATGATTGTTCAGCTGAATGCTTTCCTGTAGGCTACTGATTGGTTTAAACATGTGTAAAGAGATGTCTGCATCAGCTGCATTTTAACTGCAGCACAAGGGATTAATGTTTGCCCTTGGGCTCAAATTAGAAAGCGATCGCATTCCATGTGAGTCAAATTTATCCACGTACAAGTTTTCCCTCCAACAGACCGCCATCTATGGACACAGAGGAGGGAGAAAACATTGGGAATACTGTTAAACATGTATGTGGAGATTCCTGCACTAAGATTTTATTATGAGAGCTGAAGAATGGTCATCAATGCTGGTTTAGTTTGATTAATGAAAAGCGAAAAGTTTCTATTTTGTGCTTTTTCTATTAGAGCCCAACCTTTTAAATAGTGTAGATTTAATATATTATAAAGAGACTTTGTGATTAAGTTGTGTTTGGATTCACTGACTTCTTACAATCGAGAATTCATCTATGTTCTCTCCCATTGCCTCCTCCTCTTGTTTTTTTTTTTTTACAGCTATATTAATGACTCAGAGAAGCTGCTCACACATTTTTCTACCATCTCTTTCCTGGAGGAGTTTAAAAGTTTGGCCAAAGATTCATTTAATCAGGACACTGTGCCCCCTTGATGCTTTTTTCCCTTGCTATTCATGCTGCATGGATCCCTTCACACACATTTTCACTGATCACAGTCACAGTGTGACGAGTCGTAAAGTTTATTTATCAGATGTTTTATTTTACACATAAAACAGGGCTTACATTGTGCAGTCTTCCTTAGAAGTCTTTCTTGTTACCTTCTCGTATCAAACACTAATAAACAATTCATCCACAGCAGTTTTGTGCAGGTAAATAATAAGTGTTATCCCCATAGAGGCAGCTTTGTTTGAACAATGATTTTGCTGATGGACCATATTTAGTCACTGGGACATGGCCTGGTTGCTTGAAAGTAACACAGAAAGCTGCAGAGATTCCACACAGACCCCACTCTCCTTATATGGCACACACATTAGCCTCCCAGTTCAGTGTGTGTGCTGCTTTCTTTCACTCCTCCTCCACACTTCCCTCCTCATCCCTCCCTCTGTCCCATCTCTCATCATGTCCCTCCTGAGTAACCTCCCTCATGGATGCAACTCCACCTTCATGATGTTTGCCAGAGGGAGCCTGAAGCCTCTCCATGTTGGAGTTCACACACTGTTTCACACACTGACATACCAGTGAAGCTCTGCCTCTGGCACAGAACAGGCCACAGCTATCGAGCAGCGGCGTGATTTATTGGCACAAACAGAATATTGTCCTTATATAGGAAGTTCCACTGAAAAGAAACTGGAAGCAGGGATGCAGAGGGAGTATGGCTCATGTACAGAGCAGTAGAAAACACACACTGGGTGCATGTGCACGCACAAGAAAAAAACAAAAAAACTCACATTTATTATGTGACGGAAATTTCCAGAATGATTTCAGTAAAAGGGGAGTCCTGTGCTGCAGACAGCTGGTTTGCCTTATGTGGAGAGAGAACATGTTGCATAATGTACAAACCTACAGGCTTTAGGACTGGGGGACACATTTAGGTTTTACTGTCTCTTTATCTTACGTAGGCCTTTTAAACGTTTACTCTGTATTGTATCTTATTTGGTATTTTACTCTGGAAAACACAACACATAGGGTTGTAATTTTGTCCAGCCTGCATATGATGTTTTAATTATCATCATCAGACATTTCAAACCACATCAAATTCTTTTACTCAGTTTCCAACATGTCAGACTGTCATGTAAAAGGTCTTTAGCAACACATTTTCTGAAGGTTTTTCTGAGTCTGTCTTACTCTTTCAGTTATTCTAAATGCAGTTATGGTTCCTGACTATTAGCAGAAGGACTTTTTGTGTGCTAGGAAACTAAGCAATGTTTGTATGGACACACATCACACACATTAAAGAACCAGTTTATGATTGTCTTGTTACTGGTAACCTGTTTGTGATGGCAGTGTGAGCTGCTACACATTAAAGGCCTGGAAGCTGTTGTTTAGGTCAACTTTATAAATACACACTTTATCATATCTCAAATTATTATTAAAAGGTTTTAGCTCTGGTGTTAGCTGAGTGGGTTCACACAATTTATTTATTTTTTTTTATTTTATTTGTTGCTTTGTCAAAAATTTTACATAGTTTCACTTACTTTCTTAGCAGCTTCCTTTGAGCATTGTACGGATTACTTGAGTTTATGTTGTAGTTTGTTTAAATGAGAATTTTGATTTACCCCTCAAGTGTCAAAATAACCTGATCAGATTTGTGTTACTTTTGTTTGTTATGTCCATTTGTGTTTCAGTGTCCTCTTTAATGGGCCTTAAAGTTATACTATCAAAATTTTGTTTGTTATTTAGGTTCAAATAAACTTAAATTGATTTTTTTTTATAAAGAAAAAAATTCCTCGTGCTCCTCTGGTTCTTTTGGCTCAGTCCCTCACACTCTTTCTAAGACACTATTTGCATTTCTTGGGTTGGATTGAAAAACAGATATAAAATAGAAATGTTCCTTTAGCCTATATGTCAAAGTCATTTGACATATAAGTCAGTTAAAGGTTTGTCATCTGGATGGGACAGAACATATTATATATACAACATATTGCAATCAATCACTGATTTAGCAATATGCTCTTTTTTTCTTTAAAAAAATAATGAATGAAAAAGAGATTTTTTTCAGAATGGGGGTTGGAAGAACATCCCTCCATGCTGACTTGAGAATGTTGTTTACTAAAGGCTCAGCAGAAATGTTTTTCATTGAAAGGTGGCGTCACTTTTAAGATAACAGGTGACACAAAACCTGGGCTGAAAATCAGCGGCAACAAGCCTGAAGGGATGGATTCTCCACAGAAACCATCCTTGAGGAGGCATTGGATCATCTTGACTCAGAAAGAACCAAAAGGCAGAAATTATCCAAAGAAGAGCTGTGAAAAGTCCCCCCACAGACTGAAGAACTATTCCTGAAGAATATTTTTAAACTATTAGCCTATAAATTGAAACTTTTTAGATCTGTCAAATTCACTTTGTGATGTTTTGGCCACTTTTTTAAATCAGTAGGGGAAAACCCCGAAGCATGCTGACGTTTTACTATCATGTTTCTAGTGCGTTTTTAATTTTATTTATCTATTTATTTGTATTTAGATGCTGGATATTATCCCGTCTTTTCATACCATCGTCATCTAGCCCCTCCGCCCCATCATCCGCCCCTTTCAGCTCCTACTTCCTGTCAACGCGCTGATGAGCGCAGTGCGCATGTCCGCTGCCTCCTGCTCTGCTAATGGATGCTGCCTGCAGCTCAGCGGCGCTGGAGAGGCGGGGGGAAGGTTTGCGCGTGCAGCTCCACCCTCGCGCTGCCGTGCGCAGTTTAAATGGTAAGGCTTTGAAATTGACAGGGGTCATTTGGACTGTTTGCTTTTGGAGTACGTGGTCAACGTCTTCTTCTCAAATCCAACTTTCCAAAACCTGAAGCTCCTCAGATTGCAGATCTTTCCACGCTGCGTGAGTATAAAGTTTACTGGGACTATATTCCTCTCTGAACGTGCACCTGTCGGAGCGCAGCTCTGTTTATTGGTCCTCTGTGTGATCAGCTGATGACGTAGAAGTTGGTAACCTTTTACAATCATTTGACAAGATTATTAGTTTTTTTTTTCTGGGCATAAAGCCTGTTTTCCAGGTTGACAAATAAACTCATTAATGTGCATCTCAACTAAGCCATAGATGGTTGTTAATACTATTTAACTATTAAAATGTGGGGTATTGGAGGGAAAGTTTATGCTGTAATTCAGCAAACTATTTTTTTCAGCAAAATTGAGACTCTGCAGTACAGTACAGAGAAACAAAAGGGAAGTTAAGTCTTATCTTCTCAGCAGAAACATCTACCCTAACCACTGTGTTTCCTGTTCTCCAAATATGGCTGTGTTTAGTTGCCTGTCTCTCTATAAACTGCTCTTTTTGTTGTTCTTTCTAAACTTTTTTATTAATTTTCTTCTCATATTGCACCAGTTAGATAAGTGATTTCTGACTGTCTGCAGAAAACTGTCCCATCTTTGTGCAGTTTTATTGCTTTTTGCATCAGACTGATGGTTCTGGGACATTCATACAGTTAAAGGATGCTGAGAAACCTTTTATTTAAAAAAAAAAACTTGATTCATTTTGATGTCGTTACTCTCCTCATTACACAAAAAGCTAAGATATCATTGCGGGTTTACATGGAGAACGATAACAGCAGGAATGTTTGTGAAATATCGGAGACAGGAAATGAGTTGGATCATTTACTGACCCTTCAGGTCAAACTCTCTCTCCTGCAAATAGAAAGGCCACAGAGTCTCTGGAGAAACATTTCCACTGGTTTATTTTTTTTCCACAGAGAAATAGTTATTCTGTTTATAGGACTCGTCATCAATTTGCACCTGTTTTTTTTTTTTTTTTCTGGTTTCTGATAAACAGGATGTCAGGGAGACGTTTATTACCTCACAGCGCCACAAAGCTTTATGCTGAATAAAACAAAATTATGGGATGCTGTACAACGAGTGAGGCTCGAGTGTGATTGTTGATTAGGAATATTGTATTTTACTCATTTGTACAATGACTGTTACTTTAGTTGTAATAGATAGCAGGTAGTTTATCTCATGTTGAGCAAATATGTGTTTTAGAGCCTTGTGACGAGTCTCTTTGTCGTATTTAAAGGTTTTAAAGGCTCTGAGTCCCTTTAAGATACACAGGCAACAATATGTGCTAGAGGAAGGTATTAACTGGATTCTGGGAGAAGTTAAAAGGGATGAAGAGGACCATCTTAGTTGGCTTCTCATCATCCTTAGCTGATCCCATTGTAGTTTACCAGAAACGTGTTTGAGTCATTGAGTCGGACGAGTGATTGGACTTCTCTACTGACTTTGTAGGTTAGAATAAATTGAAAGAGGTGTGTTTTTGTTCCATCGTTTTCTGCTTGGTTTTGTTATCTGTGGGGTGCATTTATAAGCTTTCTCACTGCAGTCAGTTAGCTTTTTTAATGCTAAGGTCACATCTAAAATGTGCAAAGAGATGGAAGAGGCTCAGAGTAACAATCTGCATGCAGGAAGGATTTACTGTGTGTGTTTCAGGATGTTTTTAAGCTGGAGCTCAGAAGCTAGAAACATATTGTTTTAGAGTTTTACTGGAATTAGTAAAGCAAGTTTAGATGGTTTTATCTGGGAATTTCTTATTATTGAGAGAAGTGACAAAGCAAACAGTGAGATAATGCTAATCCAGCAGGGTGTTAATTTACATGAACAGGAGCAGGTTGACCCACCCCCCATACCAGCACAACGCTCCCCACAGATTAGAGGAACGATATGATTCCCTCACAATGAGGACCAAAACTTTAGGCTTTATCTTTGCTTTGTTACCTAACATGTTTTCTACTAAACTCTATTTTCATTCATTTTAATTAACAATAGATTTAAGCTTTGTGTATATATTCCTGCACCTTTTACTGCATGTATTTCACATGACGTTCTGCTGCAGATAGCTCCCCCAAACCATGCACTTGTTCCTTATGTGACTGCTATATGTTGCATTTAAAAATGAATGCCGCCAGGGCCCCACGTGCAGCATGATGGTTATAAACCCCGTGCCCCCTCTGCATCCTTCCCTCGCTGTTATCATTTTTCAGTAAACGATGAAGCCCGCAGAAGACATACTATTCCCTATATGGGCTTTGTTTGGGAGTTCACTAGCCTTACTGTTTAGGTCTGCAGAAAAAGCCCTGCTCCAGAGAAGCGGTCCATATATGGTCATCCCAGCATGAGACTGCAAGCTCCTACCAGGAGTCAGAGGGAGGGAGAGGGAGAGAGAGAGGTCAATAGACGTGAACAAATAGATGTCATTAACAATGACTCAATCGGTGAGTGTGTGTTGAGTATTAATTGTTTGGCGTTTCTTCAGCTGAAGCTGGTGACAAAATGCCGTGAAGTTTTTCAGGATCCGTTTCGCAGCTTCCGTCTTCGTGTCTGCCGCTGGAAAGGGAATTGTTGCAGGATTTCCCTTGTGGTGTGTGTGAAAGCGTGGGGTTGAGAGAGGGTGGAGGTCTGTGAGAATACACTCTGGAACTCCCCGATAGAGGAAACATGTTTAACTCTGAGCTACACCCACAACTAAGCTGTAACTTTACAAGCATGTCACTAACTCTGAGAGCCATCAGCTGCATTGCGCACAGATTTGTGCTTGTCCCTACCCAACAGGAAACATTGATTTTAAAAGGTGAAAGACTGCAACAATGCTCCCTATATCCATCTTTCTTGATCTCTTCTTTTGTTTTCTTCATCAGTTGGCAATCCACCATAAGCCAAGATGTCTAAGAAGACTCCAGCTGAGGATGAGAAATTCCTCTATGTTGACAGGGACCTCATGAACAGCCCCATGGCTCAGGCCGACTGGGCAGCAAAAAAACTGGTATGGGTCCCATCTGAGAAGCACGGCTTTGAGGCGGCTAGCATCAAAGAGGAGCATGGTGAGGAGGTGATGGTGGAACTGGCTGATAATGGGAAGAAGATAACTGTCAACAAGGACGACATCCAGAAGATGAATCCACCCAAGTTCAGCAAGGTGGAGGACATGGCTGAGCTCACCTGCCTGAATGAGGCCTCTGTGTTGCACAATCTCCGTGAGAGATACTTCTCTGGACTTATTTATGTAAGTATGCAACATGAAGGGGGGGGGAATGTTCGCTCCTAAAATCCTCTGATAGAAACAAGAACACACATTAACACTAACTATTCCTCCTCCTACTTGTCTTCTCAGACGTACTCTGGCCTGTTTTGCGTGGTGGTAAACCCCTATAAAATGCTGCCCATCTACTCAGAGAAGATCATCGACATGTACAAAGGGAAGAAACGACACGAAGTCCCCCCTCACATCTATTCCATAACTGATAACGCCTACAGAAACATGATGCAAGGTAGATTTTCAGCTCCATGCTATGCACTTGTTCTCTGTTCCATTCAGAAGGTGTCATTCACTGGTTTGTGGGATGGCTTCCAGCATCCGTTAGCAGGAAGTAATTAGATCAGCCAATGAAGGATAAGCTTTATGATTGGCATCGGTATGGTTAGCTGTGCAAGATGTTTTTGTTGTGGTGAGGAGTACTGCAGCAATGTAGACCTTTGAGGTGATGAGGTGGTTCATGACTCCCACAAACTGGGCTTTGATTTTAGAGACATGCAGTCATTTCACACATAGGTTATTGGTATTTCAGAGCTCCATCTTTCCTCTATAAACTCTGTGAGGTGGCTTCATGCTCAGTGGAACGTGAAAGTGTCTGAGACGGAGTGGGTTTTTGAGTCGGTGTCATGTAGAGGTGACAATTGTGGCCTTGGCAGAGTAATGCTTACAGTAAATGACTCTGGGTTTCTGAGCGGCTCGTTTCCCATAGAATCTGTTTGCTGCGTTTCCATGAGGTCTTGCCCACTGAATTTAATGTTGACATGAGGATGTTCTCTCAGAGGAGTTGACATCTGGATTGAGAGATGGGCGGAGGGCAGTAAAGCATTTCCTGTCTCAGAAACCTCCCCTTCCTCTTTTAAAATACTAGCTTTTCTATGTTTGTTTTTTTTTCTTTTTCACTGTAAATGAAAGATCTCCTCTTTGCTTTGGGGCAATTTCGCATGTCCTATTAAACAAGTTTGAGATGGCTTCCTCCAAAAACAGTATGTTTGGACAGGAGTTGCAGTAAACGATATTGGCGTTGTTTGATGAAGATGAGGAAAGAAATCAGGCGGTTCTATGTAACTGCACACATCTTGCACATGTAGACGCAGCCGACATGATGATGGATTTATCGCAGAGAGGAAATGTGCTTTCTACAGGATTAATATTTGTGATGGGAGTTGTGGTTGTAAATGATGACGTGGTATCATATCCCAGCCTGCTGTTTTCTGTAGGCATCACTCATGTGACTTGATGTGACTTGAGCAAACCATGAATGAGATACAGATAACTGTGCAGCTATGTAAGGTTAAGATAAGACTAACCCATCACACAATAAGGGTTTTTGTGTGGGACAAAGAGGAAAAGTGTGAGGAATATGGAAGCATGCAGGTCAGCGTGCAGAGTTAATCTCAAACTAGCAATCTTTGCATGAGAACCTCTGGATTAGTGTCCTCTGTTATCGCTTTCTTCTTTATTATGAGCCTCTGTGGTCATATTAAAACAAATGACTGGTTGGATAATGAACTGAGACTTGGGCTGCTTCTGTTAAAGGATCAGAACAAGGACATGAAGTAGTTGCATATTATTTGTGATGAGGATGAAGAACGCTGTCACAGCACAAAGGTATTCCTTTCACTGCAAAGACTGTAAAACTTGTTTTTATTAATAATTCATTCACTCACATCAATTCGCAACTAAAGCGAAACACATGGTTTTACTATGTGGTTTTGATTCTAGTATGTTATTCATTAGTGTTCCCGTCGGTTTTATGGGCTGCATGTACAGCAGTAGGCTAACATAAGTGTGATTAGAAAAGATGCTGTCTTTTAGGCACATTTACTTAAATACAAGCAGTATA
>JBAMIG010000004.1:20664555-20686199 GCA_037177335.1 Kiunga ballochi
TGTGTGTGTGTGTGTGTGTGTGTGTGTGTGTGTGTGTGTGTGTGTGTGTGTGTGTGTGTGTGTGTGTGTGTTTCAGCGGACCGAGTCGTGGGTCTCGACACTTTAGCCAAGATGACAGACAGCTCCATGCCAAGCGCTTCAAAAACCAAGAAGGGCATGTTCCGCACTGTAGGACAGCTTTACAAGGAGTCCCTGGGGAAACTCATGACCACGCTTCACAACACACAGCCCAACTTCGTCCGCTGCATCATCCCAAACCATGAGAAGAGGGTATGGATGTTCAGAAAAGCATCAATTAGACTGTACAAAGTGCAGAATGAATGAAATAGGATCTTCTCAGGCAGGGAAGCTGGATGCTCACCTGGTCCTGGAGCAGCTGAGGTGTAACGGTGTGCTGGAAGGAATCCGAATCTGCCGGCAAGGTTTCCCGAATCGTATCGTCTTCCAGGAGTTCCGCCAGCGGTGAATGTCAAATAATGTGCACCAGGTTTCACATCTCCTTTCCACCCTTTCTGTATTCAGTGTCTCATCGCTTTATCTTTCACAGCTATGAAATCTTGGCTGCAAGTGCTATTCCTAAAGGTTTCATGGATGGCAAGCAAGCCTGCTGCCTCATGGTGAGTGCACGAGTTCAACACGTGCATGCGTTCTAAATAAATAAATATTCATTCATGTTGGTTGGTCTCCTGTTTGTGTAGATCAAGCATCTGGACTTGGATCCCAACCTGTACAGGATTGGACAGAGTAAAATCTTCTTCCGCACAGGAGTACTTGCCCAGTTGGAGGAGGAGAGAGATTTGAAGATCACTGTTATCATAATTGCTTTCCAGTCTCAGGCGAGAGGCTTCCTGGCCAGAAAGTATGAACATAAACCTCTCCAAAGTCTAACTGTTTTGCTTGTGATGGATCGTGCTCCTCAGAGTTTCTTCAGTTTCATGATGACACTTTGCTTCCTGTTTTAAACAGCATAAACCAAAAAAAAACGGGTGTATTGAACCGTTTTTATTGCTGTGATTTTAAAGGGCGTTTGCTAAGAGGCAACAGCAGCTGACAGCCATGAAGGTGATCCAGAGAAACTGTGCTGCCTACCTCAAACTCAGAAACTGGCAGTGGTGGAGGCTCTTCACAAAGGTCAAAGAGCCACTTTGATTTATATATTCAGTTTGTCTGCTACCATGCTCAATGTAGTATTATGTCCTCCTCGGAACAGGTCAAGCCTCTGCTGCAAGTGACCCGGCAGGAGGAAGAGATGGGTCTGAAGGAGGAAGAGCTGCAGAAAGCCAAAGAAGTAGCCATAAAGTTTGAGTCAGAGCTTAAAGAAATCGCCTTAAAACACAATCAGGTGAAGAATGGAACATAAACACTTTCCCCAAATGTGTTTTTCTTCTTAAATCTGGGTTTAAAACTGATCATAGATAATTAAAGTAAAGATGCAGCAAGGAGTGTGCTGATGCTTTGTGTTCTATAGATTGTCGAGGAGAGGAATGCGCTGCAGGAGCAGCTTCAGGCAGAGACGGAGCTATATGCAGAGGCTGAGGAGATGAGGGTCCGTCTGGGAGCTAAGAAACAAGAGCTGGAGGAAATCCTGCATGAGATGGAGGCGAGACTGGATGAAGAGGAGGAGCGCGCTCAGGCGCTGCTGCTGGATAAGAAGAAGATGCAGCAGCAGATGCAGGTCTGCATAGCTCTCGGTTTCATTACAGAGCTGTTTTTACTCTCTGGTAGCTTCTACGGGACAGGGGATGAAGCTGCTGTAGAATTGATGGATTAGGTTATTTTCTGTGCAGGAACTTGAGGAACATTTAGAAGAAGAGGAGGATGCCCGTCAAAAACTGCAGCTGGAAAAGGTTACCTGCGAAGGGAAGATTAAAAAGCTAGAAGAGGACGTTTTGGTGATGGAAGACCAGAACAACAAGCTTCTTAAGGTAAGTTTAGGATTTCTCCATTCATCTGGGATCGTGTTGGCTACTAAAGCAGCTTCTATATGATGTTTTTAGGAGCGTAAGCTGATGGAGGAAAGAATCGCTGACTTCAGTGCCACCCTGGCAGAAGAAGAAGAGAAGTCGAAGAACCTCACTAAGCTCAAAAATAAGCACGAGTCCATGATTTCTGAATTGGAGGGTAATCATCTCTCATGCATTACCCAAACCATTTCTGCCAGCGCAGTGTGAGCTTCTCTCATGCAGAAGAAACAGCAGATGTTTTGAAACTTTGTGAATGTCATTTCTGCTGTTTAGTCCGTTTAAAGAAAGAAGAAAAGAGCCGCCAGGAGCTGGATAAATCAAAGCGCAAGCTGGAGGCAGAGTCCAATGACCTACAAGAGCAGATAGCCGACCTGCAGGCCCAGATTGCTGACCTCAAAGCACAGCTTGCCAAGAAGGAGGAGGAACTGCAGAATGCCTTAGCGAGGTCATGCCAGACACTTATTATTCAACTACATTTCTACGGTCATGCATGCTGCATAACGTCACAGTAACTTTTTCTTTTCTTTCTCTTAACTAACAAGCATCTTTGCTATTCACTCGCTCAGGTTAGAAGATGAAACAGCCCAGAAAAACAACGCTCTGAAGAAGATCAGAGAGCTAGAGGGACACATCTCCGACCTACAAGAGGACCTTGACTCTGAGCGAGCAGCCAGAAATAAAGCAGAGAAGATCAAACGGGACCTCGGAGAGGAGTTGGAGGCCCTCAAGTCTGAGCTAGAGGACACTCTGGACACCACTGCCACGCAGCAGGAGCTGAGGTACGTCACGATAAGTATGCAAATATGTATTTAAAGGATTTTATGGAGTTAAGTCATATAAAATATGATGATATTACAGCTCTGCTGGTTACAGATCTTAATACTGCATAAAAACCTCTGCCTCTTTACTAACCTCTTTAGAGCCAAACGTGAGCAGGAGGTGACGCTGCTGAAGAGAGCCATGGAGGACGAGAACCGCACACACGAGGCTCAGGTTCAGGAGATGAGGCAGAAACACACTCAGGCTGTGGAGGAGCTCACTGAGCAGCTGGAGCAGTCTAAACGGGTAGGCCTGCATTAAAACACACATTATGCATTGTGCAAATGTCCTGAGCCACTTCTCATCACGGGATACTTTACCGTCGAGAAACCACAGTATCTTAAAGTCTCCTAAGGCTTTCAGTTGTCCTCCTTGGACACTGGCAGCTTTCCTTCTCATTTTCAGTCTAGTTGTTGTGCTTAAAATGTCCTGTGACTGTGACATAAGACACAATTACTGATAAAATAAACTAAAAGCAAAGTCGGCAACAAAAAACTCGAGCTAAAAATAAAAGATCTATAATGCTACAGCCAAAACATGGACCCGTTTGTCTGCAGCAACCCACATTATTTAATACGCTAACCAGATGGACAACCCTGAGTCTACAGCATATGAAACAAATCTGTTAAAAAAAACACAAGTTCTGGGAATCAACAGTCAAACCAGCAGCAAAAGTGGCAAACTATATGTCACAGACACAGCTGCCCTATTCCTGTACTACATGGATCCAACTTCATCATCACCACGGTGATTGGCCTCATCAGCAACAACAGTGGATGGGCCTACAGGTTGGAGGCTCAGCACCTGACCCCGTGGTGCACGGACAACAACCTGCTCTTTAACCCTAACCAGGCCAAGGAGCTCATCATGGGCTCCAGGAGGGAGAGTGGAGCCAAACATGCCCCCATTCACCTCATCAGGAAAGCAGTTCAGCATGTCCCCTGCTTCAAGTTCCTGTGGATCCACATCTCTGAGGACCTGACTTGGACCACCAACACCTCCGGCCTTGTGAAGAAGGCTCACCAGCACTTCTTTTTTCTGAGGACGCTGAAGAAACGCCATCTGTCTTCAGCCATCTTAGTGAACTTTAATCACTATGTCATTGAGAATATCCTGACTAGCTGTGTCACAGTCTGGTACAGGAACTGTCTCAGACCACAAGGCACTGCAGCGAGGGTTAAGAACCTCACAGGGACTCCACTTCCAGCATTAAGAACATCCAGAGGAAACGCTGTCTGTGTCGAGCTGGCAGCATCCTCAAAGACTCTTCCTACCTGCACATGGACTGTTTGCAGTCTTGCTTTCAGCCTCATGACTGACACAAGCAGGCTGAGGAACAGCTTCCTCCCCAGAGCTGCCTCCCTGCTTAACTCTATTCCCCAGTAACTTACCCCACACCAGTCTACATCCCATCACACCAGTTTTACCATCTTTACAATAGCTTCCAGTCAGTGTAAAGATTCATTTTAAAACCCTGCTGATTGTTTATAATAGATTTGTGATACAGAAAATTTAAACCAAGCAGAACTCTTGGATCCAAAGACACAGGCCAGCTGGTTCAGGTCAGACTAAACATGGAGAAGCAGCATTTAGCTGCTAGGCTGCTATAAACCAACATCTTTCCTTATCTTCTCTGCTTAGGTGAAGACAAACCTGGAGAAGGCTAAACAAGCCCTTGAAAAGGAAACCTCTGAATTAACTATGGAGGTCCGCTCGCTGACTCAGGCCAAACAGGAAGGAGAGCACAAGAGGAAGAAGCTGGAAGGTCAGGTGGCAGATCTGCAGTCCCGCTTCAGTGACAGCGATAAGCAGAAGACTGAACTGGTCGAGCGCTGCTCCAAGATCACTGCAAGTGTCTCTCAGTCGCTCTTCATCACTACAGCATGCGAGTGCCACACATGAAAGCTAATATGTTCCTCTCTGGCAGGTTGAACTGGAGAGCGTGACTAACCTACTGAATGAAGCAGAGGGCAAGAACATCAAACTGAGTAAAGATGTTACCAGCCTGACCTCCCAAGTCCAAGACACACAGGTAAATTATGTGCTGGGACATTCAGAGCGGCACTTAAACATATCTACAGTCCTAAGAGACTTAAATCCTTAACCACTGAGCTGCTGTGCTGCAGGAGCTGCTGGCTGAGGAGACGCGTCAGAAACTGCAGTTCTCCACGAAGCTGCGGCAGGCAGAGGATGACAGGAACAGCTTGCAGGAGCAGCTCGAAGAGGAGATGGAGGCCAAGAGGAACGTAGAGAGACACGTGTCCACTCTCAACATCCAGGTCAGAAGACATATTAGTGGTTGTTTATTTGAATATTTGACATTTTAGGTAAAACAAGAAAATGCAACCGTAAGTAAAGAGAAATGTTTAGTTTCACTGTAGGTACAGAGAGGTAAACACTCTCAGTTAAACAGAAAACGTATCTAAAAGTGATCTGATCTCAGTTATCAGATGCAAAGAAGAAGCTGGAGGAGATGTCGGGAAACATCGAGCTCTTGGAAGAAGGGAAGAAACGCCTGCAGAGAGATTTGGAAGCAGCGAACACTCAGTTTGAAGAAAAGGCCTCGGCGTATGACAAGCTGGAGAAAACCAAAAACCGTCTGCAGCAGGAGCTGGAGGACACGCTGATGGACCTGGACAACCAGAGACAGATTGTGTCAAACCTGGACAAGAAGCAGAAGAAGTTTGACCAGGTCAGAGAAATCTGAAGAGAAATGTAGCAATAATTCAACTGCTGATTAAGTTTGATGTGGTGAAATGTTCACAATGCATGAAAATCACCTGTCAATCAAAGAAACAGGTTCTTCAGTAATGATTTTAACTCTCTAATCTGATGTCCAGATGCTAGCGGAGGAGAAAAGCATCTCCAGTAAATATGCAGATGAGAGAGACAGGGCAGAAGCTGAAGCCAGAGAGAAAGAGACCAAGGCTCTGTCTCTGGCAAGAGCTCTGGAAGAAGCCCAAGATGCCAGAGAAGAGCTGGAAAGAGCCAATAAAACCCTGAGGCTGGAGATGGAGGACCTCATCAGCTCCAAGGATGACGTGGGAAAAAATGTTAGTGCTGAAGAATCACTCAGTCTGTAGAATATTAAGATGAGAGGTAAATGAACTCTGAACCAGCAGAGCATTTCAGTTCATTTACAACGCTTATGGCAGGTCCACGAGCTGGAGAAGTCCAAACGAGGCCTGGAGGCCCAAGTGGAGGAGATGAAAACTCAGCTGGAGGAGCTGGAGGATGAGCTGCAGGCGGCGGAAGATGCCAAGCTGCGTCTGGAGGTCAACATGCAGGCGCTGAAGGCCCAGTTTGAAAGAGACCTCCAAGGAAGGGATGAGATGGGCGAGGAGAAGAAAAGGCAGCTGGTTAAACAGGTAAACGGGTTCCTCCTGCCTGAGAAAGGCTGTTTTATTCACCCTCAAACAGCGGCGCACTAGTTTGAACGGTCCAATATGCATTCTTACGGCAGGTCCGCGAGTTGGAGACGGAGTTGGAGGATGAACGCAAACAGAGAGCTCTGGCAGCAGCGGCCAAGAAGAAGATGGAGACTGACATGAAGGATCTGGAAGGACAGATTGAGACCGCCAATAAGGGACGAGAGGAAGCCATCAAGCAGCTCCGCAAACTCCAGGTGAGTGAGAAAGGTGTAGCAGCAGAGTCAGCAGGGCTTTCACACACTCAAAACTACTTTATATATTTGCTGTAAGAATTTGGGAAAACCTTTTATTACTGAATCATTTCATCATTTGTTTCCGGTTCAAGTCTAAATGTAAATGAGTATACCATAAAAAAAGCTCTCACAGCCTTTATTAAGCTGCTTTAGCTGATTAACAAAGTCCTTCCAGTTCCATTGAACTCTGACTGTAGCTAAAAATGCTGTTTATTTTCAATATCTGTTGTTTGCTTGATGTTTTCTTTAAATATAAAAGCTGTATAAGCATCTTCTGGGGTTTCTTAGGACTATGAGCTTATAATAAATCAGAATGTGCACTGAGGAGCTAATGAACACATTATTTGTCAACTGGTTTCTCCTCTTGTATGAGTAGTTTGTTGTGTCATCTCTCTCCATCTACGCGTTTGTTTCTCTTGCTCCTTCCAGGCTCAGATGAAGGACTACCAGAGGGAGTTGGAAGATGCCCGAGTCGCGCGGGAGGAGGTGCTGATTACGGCAAAGGAGAGCGAGAAGAAGTCAAAGAGCCTGGAAGCTGAGCTCATCCAGTTACAGGAGGTAACACTGCAGATTTCTAACAAGATAAGTGCTTCAGTGCCGAGCGAGGCTTCAGATAAGTGGATCTTTAATCTACTTATAGGAACTGGCTGCAGCTGAAAGGGCACGGAAGCAGGCAGAAGCTGAGAGGGATGAATTGAACGATGAGCTGGCGAGCAATTCTTCTGGAAAGTGGGTGGAACAGTGATGCCGTGTGGCTTTATCTGTGAGGCAAACAAAGAAAACATCTGATGGGGACATTTCCTCCTCTGGTCGTATGTTCAGGTCGGCTCTGGCGGATGAGAAACGACGTCTTGAAGCCAAGATTGCCCAGCTCGAGGAAGAGCTGGAAGAGGAGCAGAGTAACATGGAAATCCTTAATGACAGGCTGAGGAAGAGCACGCAGCAGGTGACCGGGCTGGAGGAGCTGCTGGAGGCATGACATGGCAAAAGAAAAGGCCTCAACCTGGATGTGTTCTTTCCTCAGGTTGATCAGCTGAACATTGAGCTGCAGGCAGAGCGCAGCACCTGTCAGAAGAACGAGAGCGCTCGGCAGCAAATGGAGCGCCAGAACAAGGAGTTGAAGGCCAAGCTCCAGGAGATGGAGAACCAGGTCAAGTCCAAGTTCAAGTCCTCCATATCCGCTTTGGAGGCTAAAGTGGCACAGCTGGAGGAGCAGCTGGAGCAGGAGAACAGGTCTGGGACATAGAAGATCACAAAGCTGTCTGATATAAACTGCTACTCTGTTTCATCTCTAAACCTGAAGTTTACACGTGTTCAAGTGAGATTATAATGGAAATTTTACCCATCTTGTCTCAGGGACAAGCAGGCAAGTGCCAAGAGTGTGCGTCAGAAGGACAAGAAGCTGAAAGACCTGATGATGCAGGTGGAAGATGAAAGGAAGCAGGCAGAGCAGTACAAAGACCAGGTAACAACATAAAGCGGTGTGAGGCAACACAGGAGAAATGAGTTTGAGTCATAAATTCTCCCTGTTCCCACATCAGGCAGACAAGGCCAATGCTCGCATGAAGCAGCTGAAGAGGCAGCTGGAAGAGTCGGAGGAGGAGTCTCAGCGTGCAACAGCGGCTCGCAGGAAGCTGCAGCGGGAGCTGGACGAAGCCACCGAGGCCAACGACACCATGAGCCGCGAGGTCAACTCTCTCAAGAGCAAACTGAGGTAGGATCAAGCGCCAAACAAACGGTCCGTTTTCATGTTTCTGTTCTGGCTTTTTGATTTGTGTGGTGCTTCAGAACAGTTTCAGCTGGAAGAAAAATGCCAGCTTGATAGAAACACCACACACAGCAGTCCTCAGACCACCTACAGCACCGTGCACAAGTCTTGAGCCATTCCTGATTTCATTTTTCTGTATTTATATATCTGTATATCGGCAGAAAGTAAGGAATGGATACAGCGATTCACTGAAACATGTCCAAACATAATTAGAAATCTGGTCAAAAAGATTCTAAGGAGCTTTAATGTTCACGTGTGACCCGGTTGTCAGTCTGAATCCTCTTAGACATGTTTTATTCATTTAGTATTTCTTTAGCAATATCTCTCCAGGTTCCTTCACCAACAGTTTTTCTTTAGATGTTTCTGCAGATGATCGTTATTCAATGAGGTCCTGATCCGGTTTGATCGAATGATCTTCAGCCCTTTCTCCTCACTTCCCTTCCTTAAATCATTCATTCGTTTTCCGTACCACTCAGTCCAGCTGGGGCTCACGTAGCTGTAGTTGCATCCTGAGGATGAGTGACTGCTCTGCACTTTTCCCTCTGGCCTGTGGCATCATAACTGCTGCATTTTGCTTTGCAGAACAGCATATACAGTCAACTGACTGTGCTGAAAGTGCACCTTGGATTTTTTTAAACAACTAATTATCAAATGAAGAGAAAAAATGGAGAAAGGGACAGAGTGTAAGATAAGACTGACTTTTACTGCCTTTTTTTTTTTTTAAAGGAAATTTGTAATAAAAGTCTGGCTCCTTAGAAATAAGACAAAGAAATGAGGTGTGGCTCAAGCAAATCTATTTAATGAGGAATTTAAACAAATCCTAAAGCATTTTTCTGAGCATTTGTTATCTTTAAGGAGGAAGATTTATAATAGAAAAAGCAAAATAATGTCCATCTCTATTACAGAGGCAACCCTGAACCTAAGGAGTAACACAGCAGGTACCTCTGCACCTAAAAATGCCCCATCACCATTTCTCATTCATTTACAATGACTTTTCATCCTCCATGCACCTTTAACTCTCATTTCCTTCATTAAAGCTAGCTGAGAGAAACGCGGCTCATCGGCTTCCAGTAACATACCGAAAACAAATAACCTGAATTTTGCTCCTTTTTTCTGATGGCCGTCTTCCTCTCAGTGCTTGGTTTAGATGCCATAAACCAAACTCATTTTCCTGTGCAAGGACTGAAATGAGTTACAAAGTTAACCAGCGTGCTTGAGCTGTAACCGAAGCACATTCTGTTGCATTCTGCATTTCATCGATCCTCCCTGCAGCGTGCAACACCTGACTGGTTTTTTCAGACACCTCAACCAGCACAGATCCTCTAACTGCCATGATGTGTGTCTGTATCCGTGTCGTCTGTGTGAATCTCTGTGGCTCTGCAGGCGTGGAAACGAGCCTTCTTTTGGCAGCACGCAGCGGCGCATGGGCGGAAGTCGAAGGGTGGTTGAGGATGCCTCAGAGGAGGAACTCGACTCCCAAAGCGACTTCAACGGAACAAAGTCTTCGGAGTGAGGGGATGTTGAGGATTTCTTGAAATACTGTTCAGGGCAACATCTGCCACTTAAAAAGTCACCTGCTTTGCTTTTGTCCACATCGCTTCATAGCTATATTTCCTCTCATTCCCAGTAGTGATGTTATCTTGGAGCACATGTTAAACACAAAACATTCAGGTCTTTCCCAGAAGCTGTTCTGGTGGCTCCGCTGATGTGATAGCATTACCTTACACTGTTTTTTTTGTTTTTTTTTACTCCACTGAATGACTGACTTCTTTCTTATGCAAGTTTTGTACACACTAATAGTGATAATCTAACTAGGTGCCTCTGATTACCACCCACCTTAAACGTAAAGCAGAGAATCCACAGATGTGTAACTCCTATCAGCCTGTGACTGCTGTTACCGTGTCAGAGCGGCACTGAACCGGGTTCAGATTGAACACCAGTCATTTCTAAACCTAATCGGTGTTGACATTTGTATCCTGAAAAGTTTTTGCCCCAACAAAAATCACTATTTTACATTTTTTGCACCTTTAACTGTGCCCTTATATACCCAGCATAAACAGGAAATTTGTCATGTTTTTATCTATGTAGACTACTCTCTTGATAAAACTGGTTGGTTTTGTGTTGTACATGTCTGAAAAGCCTGATTAGTCACATTTACAATGAGGTAAAACCTGTAAGGATGGTGTTTTAAGAAGGCTTTCGGGCTGATTCTGCCCACATTAGCTGCATTATTCATTTAACAGAAGCTATATTAACAAGGTAAACCTGCTTGTGAAGGTTGCTAAACAGGCTTTTTGTTCAAAGCTTTAATTTTTTTAGTCTGGTAATGACTAAATATCTGGGTTTTGGGTCACATCATTAGGAAAATCATGATTCAGTTGTTGGTACAATCATTATTTCACCCATTTGCTCAGATATATCAAAGAAAATCTCATCTGATAAATTTAAATATCAACCAATGTTTACATGACACCTTTGTATCTATTAACTGTTGAACACCTGCACACGAAATAAAGACATTTAAAAAAAAACTTTGACTTTCTTTTAATGTTTGCTTGGATAAGTAACTAAAAGGATTCACAATGCCCCCATTTGTTCAGATCAGTAGGAAAACTGCAAACCAGTAGGATAACAGACGGGTGTAGTACCTCAGGCACATACAGAAGCAATTAAAGACACTTAGAACACAAAACAGTGTCACAACACGTTAGCTCCTCTTAGCCCAAGACTAAAGCAACAAATACAACTTAAGTTCTACTGTCAAGAGTTAGTCCCTTAGATTACAGTGTGAATATGTAACAGTGTCATCTGCTGAATGAGCTGATGGATGGCAGTTTATGGTAACAGATTAACCAGAAACATTTCAGGAAAATGCATGACGATCTCACCCAATTTACCAGAAGTCCTTTTAAAAAACAGGAACGGTGTATTCAATATAAGCTCTAAATTCCTGCAGATATATGCAATAGACTGTGCTTATCTTTTATTATTGCTTGGTATTTTCTTCCAAACGCTGGCCATGTAACGCTTAGAAGGCAGAGTGGATTTCCCAGACCCATCAGAGAAATATTATATACATTCAGTAGTGCTCAAGTGTCCATCAAGAATCCTCAGCTTAAAAATATGTAAAATAAAATAAAAATGGTTTGTTACACTAGATCATAAATCACCAGCACATCATCTTATCTCTGAGGCAGAAATCCTAAAACTACTCGTCACATTTATTTTACTTATCTGCAAAGATCAAATAATCTGAGTCTGTATAATGGCAGGAAACAAGTACCCAGAATGAAATATACATTCCCTTATTTTAAAATGTCTGATACTGTAAATTAAAAATATTTTGAAAAAACACACAGAATGAATTAAAGAGATTTTTCCCAGTTTTGGTTGGGAGCTTAATAGCTTTTTCACTTTTGCATCAGAAAGTTGTTCACTTTGTCACCGATTGCTCAAATAATATTAGAGTTGTTTTGGTCATTGCCATGGTGGCTTCCCACCTGATCACCTGTGATCTATTCCACACAGGGACACATGCACAAGCCTATCCCCACCAGCTTCCTGTGGAAGGAACAGGGTACGTCCTGGGCAGGTCGCTGGTCCATCGCAGTAAAACCCAACCATGATCAGCAAAACAAAAAGAGCAAAAACAACTGGGAAAATAACATCTATTTTCATTTGACATGTGTTGATACCTTGATAAAAATAGTGATGTTTGTGAGAAGCTGCAGCCTCAGAGTGATAATCTGAATATTTCCCTGCAAGAAAACAAGGAATTTTTATGCAACACTAAAAGAGGGCATGTGTGTGAGTGTGTATTCAGACCAAAATTTTAAAAAAAGAAGATATAAACTAGTTAATATCACAAAGAAAGCGGTAATTATTTTAAGCCAAAGAATGAAAATAAAACATGTTATAACTGAATATTATTACTGAGCAAATCTTCCTTCCTTTTATCACAGCTTTGGTCATAAAATGCTAAATTTCTCAACTCATGGCCAGTTTCTTGGTCCCAATAGAAAAGTAACATTTCAGTGCATTTAACTGGTCCTTAACTATTACTGAGCAAATGCAGCTACTCTGTCTGGGTTCTGCCGTGCTTAGTTCATCACAGAAAAGTCCGACACTGCACAGTGGAAAATATGGTGACGGGATCTTTACTCCTACATGTCACACAGGTTCTGCTGTTGTGATATGATAAGGCAGCAGAAGTCCAAGTGTGGATGGATGGTGCTGATCTACTTGCTCTGAAGACCTTGGTGCAACACATGATGCTTTCTTGTTACATTAGTTCTGCAGGTTAAGAGGCAACGAGGGACGACAGCCTAGTTCAAAGTCCTGTTAGTAATCTGGAGGAAGGTGGTCTCTCACCATGTTCCCCCTCTTATAGCAGGATCTTGACCCCTCCCTGAGGAGAGTGGGGACCCTGTGAGAGCCCTCTCGGAGGAGCTGGTCCAAACTCTAACCGCTTTACCAAACTGAAAGTCGAGATAAAGCAGAAATGCACATGAGAAATCCATTTGTGAGCAGTTCTCTGAATAAACCAAACCAAATGATGTTTTTGTGATCTTCTCCCTCACCTGTCGTACTGAGGAGGGCTAAAACTGCTGGCCTGGACCTCAGGACCTGCCTCTGAACCTGAAGGACTACCGGGCCCAGGTAGGAGTGTCGGTCTACTCACGGTGGTGTCGTATACAAAGTCCCGGCAAGATGCTAGTTTCGACTCCAAATTCTGCCGATGACCACACAGAACATTTCCTCAAACATTTTAAAAACCAAAAACATACTTTTATTTAAATACAACTAAAAAAAACTCATACCCCAACTTTTCTCAGCAGCTCCCCCACAATATTTAGTGCAGATATTCTAGCAGATGTGGTGAGAGGAGTCCCTGTTAGACCGTCACCTGAAACAAAACATAACAGCAGCTTAGCAAATAGGGAGAAAAGGACATTTTTAATAACCAGTTTAAGTTATAAATGTCAACTACCTCGTCTGATACTGGCGTTAGGAGGCGTCATGTACGAGTTAATAGGTTTGGAGGGTGTGGCGGGGATAGATGTGTTCACTGAAGAGGAGCATGGATGATCGTGATGATCTGCATCCTTGCCCAGGCTGCTGGACGGTCGCCTCTCCTTCTGCCGTACAGCCAGCTCCTGGCGAAGGTCTGTGACAAGAAAAACCCTGTAAGCCAGCGTTTATGAAATATTACCACACTTCCCATTACGTATTACTTAGCAAAATAAGTCAAATGGAGAGAATTAAAAAAATGGCTACAAGTGACTCTTAATAGTTTGATAAATTAATCCACACAACAGCTAACCAACAAGAAGCTAACCAGAAACATGGTTGGGTTTAAATCCTCCTAAAGAGGCTGAACTGTTATAAACATGTAGTTAAATAAAATGAATAAAATAAATTATTGAAACAACAAGACCTGACATTTTACTCATTCCTTAATAGAAACTGAATAAAAACACAAGATTTATTCATTTAATTAATTAATCCATTATCAAAATTCTCTAAGCAAGATAAAAAAAGAAACCGTGAGAAGCCAGGGTCAGAGGCTTGTCTACCTCTGGCTTCGTCCTTAAGTCTCTGAACAGATTCTAGTAGATTCTCTTTCTCGTCCAGCTCACTCTCCAGGAAGGCATTTCTCTCGATGACCTGATTCATTCGTTGTTCAAAGTCCTCCAGAGACATGATGGTGGCTCTATTACAAGCAGAAGACAGGTCCGTGCAGATTAAGCCGCTGGAATTGTGCATGTAGATCAGTGGGTCTACATTTATGACCTCACAGCAAACCATATCATTTAGAGATGTTCCAGCAAGTTCATAGCTCAATTCATGCTAAATTACAATATTTTATTTAATGTATCATAGTGTAAAATGTAAAACAGTTTGACTTTTTGTTTTCAGTCTCTGTATTTCTTGGAAATCCTCACCAGCTATGAGGAAGTAAATACTGTCAATTTAAGGCTAAAGCCTTAAAGAATGTTACATAAATCATCACAATACTAATTAGGGAAACAGAAACTAATTTCATTAAGGACAATTTGTGTAAATGCAAATTAAAAAAATACAAAGTATTCTGCAAATACTGATGTTGGACTTCATAATGACTGACCTCTTGGTCCTCTCTAGGTCATCGTTGGACTGCTCCAACTCCCTGATATACTTCTGCAGATGATCTCTTACAGCTTTGGTCTCTGCCAGTTCTCCTTGTACTGCTGAAATGTGTCTCAAAGCATCAGAATGCTGGCTCTCAAATTTCTCCTGTGAATAAACGGCACACAAATCAACACACACTGCAGATGCTGCGAGGTCATGGCAGGTCAATGTAGCCATTATAACATTTCAGGCTTTATATGGGACATTTAATGGTTTACTGATGCACATATCCTTTTAACAAAGTGATAACACTCTTTATCACTTTGAGATAAAACCGCCTCTCACTGTCTCAGTAAAATAGCAGTGAGTGGCTTTATAGTGGAATAAAACTTGCTCAGAAATTGTGGATATGAAGAATTAACTATTAGCTTTAACTTCAGCTTCACATAATCAGTTGTAACTACAAGTTTGGCCATCTATAACAACACTTGTATTCAATATAATCAGATAAGTCTACCTTTATACTTTCCAGTTCCATCCTAAGTCTGTTGTTATCCAGCAGCAGGTCTTTGTTTCGACCCTCACATTGCTTCAGCTCCACTTCCAGCTCTGCTTCATAATCTCGACTCATCTGCTGGAATTCCTCTAGCTCTCCCTGAGACTCATCTGCCCTGGAGACAGAAGGATCTTTAACACCTCCATAACATGGCTGTGCTAATTGTTATTTTTATTTAAAAGGTAGCTGGTTGAGAACCAGTAAGTCCAAAATAATTACCTTTGCTGGTGTCTGTGTGCCTGCTCTTTCCAGAACCCCAACTCCTCCTCTAGAGATGCAAATGCATGTGCTGCTGGCTCCACCATATTTGCTGCTCTGAATAAGGGTGAAGCGATGTGCATAAAAATAGACCTTCATTCTTCTTCTATCCAGTTTAAAGAGACATCTTCACATTCAAACCTCACAGCCGTTAACCAAAGCACACCAGGTTAGCTAGAAAAAGCCATCTCAAATGTAGCGTTTGTCATTGTTACATAACTGTTACATATTTATAGCTGTTTGCCGATGACAAACCAAATGTTTTTCAGTTTTGTCACTGTGAGGATCTAAAGAACGTTTGTGAAAGTCTGTTCCTTAAGAGTATACTCGCAAGTGTTTAGCTAACTCAAAGCTAATCACGTTAGCTTAGCGGCTATATCGGAATGTACAAATATAAATATAAACTTATAAAGCAAAATAGAAGACTCACCTGAACACGGGCTAATTATTACAGCATACTTAAGAGAATAGTTTGTTTTGATGATAGGCTACATAGATATCTAAGGCTCGGCGTAGTGGGACTTGTGCAAACTAATCCCTTGCAACGTCAGGCTCACAGTTGATTTTGATTCACCAACCAAATACAAACGAGACTTGAATTCTTTGATGCCATTGGCAATAGGCGATGACGTAGGACAAATATCAACCAATCAGGCTTGCTGAAACCAAGTAGCCGTGGGAAGGCGGAGACTGTTGTAGACCTATACAATAAATATACCTTTATTAACAGGTATACATCTATGGTTGTAATGCTTATCGTCACGACAGAAAGAGTTGGTAGTATGACTATTTTTTAACCTTAATTATTTAATCTAAACAAAAATCCTCTAACAGTTCCCTGAGGGTTTTAATAATGTGATAGGTTTATATATTATACAATTGTGATCAATTAAACAACTGTGATCAAAAGCTGTTTTTTTTGTTTGTTTTAATAGGAGAAAACATTTGGGGGAACCTCAAAGTTTGATGTTTCACCAAAAAGCACATTTTTAATTCATACATTACCACATGCACTAAACTGAACATGTCTCATTCCAGATCATTGCTCATCACATCCTGATGACAGGAGGAAGGATGTCAATCTCATAGGAAGCTACTTATTTCACGTCATTAAAAATTTAAAAAGCATTTTTCAATTCTGGTCCTCAGGGAACACTATCCTGCATTTTGGTTCCTTCCAACTCTAGCACGCCTGATTCAGGTGAATTAAACTGCTCGTTAAATACTCTGCGCTCTAACAAGCCATTCAGTTGAATTATGTGTGGTAAAATAGTGTTACCTCTAAAACACGCTGGGCTGTGCTGCCTGAAGACCAGAGTTGAAAATTATTATTATCAAAACATCCTTACAATGTATTCATAACCAGAAATATTTTATTATTCCCAGAGGAAAATTTAGGCATTACAGTTCTCTTTAAAGAAAAAGCACACAACACACACTGTCTCCATGCACTGGAGGCAGACAGTGCAAACTGCCTATGTGTCAATCATCAAAACAACATGCATGTCTCTGCACTGTAAAAATATACCTTGCATCAAGGCAGAAAAATAAAGACATGCTACAAACATTTTATGCTAACGCCACAAAGGGAGGCACCAGCCGACTTGCATGTTTTTTTTCTGGTTTGTCTTCATCTTCTGCTGCATCACCATGCAATCCCTTAATGGTAAAAGCCCATTTTTGTTTTCAGCTCACTTTGGATGGATAATTCTTGTTGTAACGTCCTACAATATCAAAAATGTTAACTGGGTTTCACTGTAGCGTTCTATCCTTGGAGATAGGCGGTTTAATAAACTGTTTAAAGAGTAAATAACATGTCTTACTTTGATTAAAAGATAACTGTGTCAAACATAACGTGCATCTTTAAGAACAACTATATGATAATAGCACATTTCTTGTTGATAAAAAAAATAAAATGTTTAGTGTCAGCAGCAAATTCTAAAAGATTCAATGTGTCTTCTGATTTATCACATGTATCAGGAAGCTGAAATGGTCAAACTTCCGGCAGTGAGGCCATCTTCTATTTTCCATCAATAACACCGTGCTGTTGGTTTGTTAGTTCATAGGCTGTAAAAAGAGGATCCGAGCTGGCTCAGATTTCTTCTTTTACCTGCTGGACCTATCCTCACCACCTAAATGATCAGAAACAAGGCAGTTTTATATGAAGATAACACAAGATTAACCCCTAGAGGGGGAATTAGTCGTGAAAACAAGGTTACATTAAACTAAATCTACATTTTGGATGGATTTATAAAGTACCTATAAACAGATAAAGGTAATTTCTTACCTCAGTTTAATTACACGTCAGCCTTCTTTGTTTCTTTGCTATTCTTGTGTAAACACGTCTTTTGACTGTCTAACACATCAGTCTTTACCTGACCCAGAGTTTGTAGCAAGCACATAGTGTCAAATCCCTCTCCGCCTGCCTGTTGCAGCAACTCCAGCACCTGTGAATGAGATGTAAAAACTTTATTTAAAAGAAAAAGCAAGAGAACAAACTGTTAACTGGTGCGTTTACCTGCAGGCACTTATAAGACTTCAGTTCGCTCAGGTTCTCTTGCAGGAACAGCAGATATATACTGAGATCGTTGTAAACAGGTGTGACCTCACCCAAAGCACCAAATCCAGGCAGCATTTCATAAGGACGAAGGAAGCCGGAGCTCTGCTTGGCTGGTCCGAGAGCAGCGTACACCACTAGCGGAGAGAGGAGTATGTACACACCCAGGTTGATGTAGCTCAGCAGCCTGAAGACACCCACTGCCACAAGCTTGCACTGAACAGCAGATGGCACCATGCTGTCGTTCCTCAGCACACCTGTCCGCAGGTCACAGGGAAACTCGTCGGTGAGAGAAGCAAATAGGATGTAATAAGTGAGAAAGGAGCTTGCCAGCAGGAGGGTCAGCAGGGTCAGACCCCGACAAGCCATGTACTTAACCACAAGGCTGTGAGAGAAGCGCTTAGTCTTCAGATACTGCTCCACTAAAGGGTATTTAAAGCATCCCTCGGTCAGTTCCAAAGCAGAGCTGCAGGAAAATAAACAGAAATAATACAGTAACATTTTGTTTTACTGACTTCTTCAGTGCACCTGAGTTATCACATAGTCTAAATGCTGAGACCATGCTGTTGTGGATAAACTCCTATATCAGGGTCATTTTCTTCATGCTGTCATTGATCTGGGTCAGATTGACCTTAGATCCTCTCCTCTTTCCTGTACTTCCTTAACCTTAGAAAAGTCCTGGCCGTTTCACTGGATTCTTATCAAACTATTGAGAATTTCCGGGATTTACCTTTGGCCATCTTCCGAAGCATCCTTTGCATCTAAGGAAGCCAGATTCCTGGCTAGTTTAATGGCACGATTATAAAAGCGGTCCAGCTCCTCCATGATGAAGCTGAGGTCGGAGGAGAGGTGCGGCGCTGCAGTGAAACGCCACAGCAAGGCAGGGATGTACATGAGGATGGCCAGAGACAGCAGGATGTATGGAAAAAACTGAGGATGTCAGAGGAAACAGAACAGGAAGTATTAACAGGAAAGAAAAAGCAAAGGTTTGATTTGAAGAATTAACTTTACATATTTTACTTTAAGATTAATCTAATCTAAAGCAATAATCTCACAGATTTGTCATGTAATCTTCCAAGTAAGGATTTCAGTTTTGTCCATCTTGTTCAGGAGCAAAGAGGGTTGGGTCTGACTCAGCAGCTATAAGGCAATGATCAGCTAAGTTCCCATGCAGGGATGGTGAGCCGCTGAAATACCAGGCATGCACAAGGAAGGATCCCAGAGACTTCTGGCTATTTGGACATTTGAGAAAAAAAAAGTGAAATATTTTTTCCTCCTTTCAGTTGGCTTTGCATTTAGTCTTTTTTTTTTATCTCTCTTTTGTCCTTGCTCATACCTGTTTTTTGCTTCACACCTGTTTTGTGTTGAGTTGAACCTCCACACCTGGCTGTAGTCAGCCATCACTCACTTTACATTAACCCCACTTTCTGCTATTCTTTTGTCCTCGGATGAGAAAGGATGAGTTTGTTTGGGGCATGCTTGAATTGAGTCGATGCCAGAGAGGAAGTTAGAGTTCTAATGTGGTGAAGCTCAGTCATCCAGGAGGTGCTTGGAGAAAGGAGCTGTCTGGGGAGTCATCTTTACCCAGACTGTGTCTCTTCCAGCCAATCACAGGCAACAAGGAGAAAAAGGATGGCTACTGTTTTTCTCCTCTACATTGTCTGTTCTTCCTCACTGCTTCCTCACGTAAATGACCTGTTTATTTGTTTCTTGCCTGTTTAGTTTATTCCTGGATTTATTAGATTTTTTTTCTCTTGTGTTTAAATCCGCTGTATGGACTACAAGCATGTACATCCTGATAAATCATCTGACCGGCATCTATCACATGTATTTATATGGATTTATCTGGTGCAGTACTTTTATACGTTTGTTTGTGCCTCATAACAGCCAATACTTCTTAAAGTGTGTACCTTGTGCAGCCAAAGAGGTGAGCTGTCAGCTTGTTTCTGCACTGCAGCCCAGCAAAAAGAGTCCACATATGCAGCTTGTCTCCAGGAAAAGTTAGTAGGGGCAAAGCAGCTTATCTGGGTACCTGTGTAAGAGGGGGACAGATTAGGTAACAGTAGGTTCCTCAATGATACTGCAAATACAGAAATAAAAAAAACTGTCTGCCATCACGGCCTTAATTGTTTCCTTGCAATGAAGCCCTCCCCAATTACAGAGCATGAACAATCAGTGACCTAGATTCTCAGCAATAGTTTTTATGTCGGCTTCTTTTTCCAACAGAATCTGAAGGTTTTGGAAAATGAGTGATAAATAACCACATTTCAGCTTTTATTCAACCATTTATTCTGAGCTCCTGTTGTGTATGTATAAAACCAGCAGGCATTAAACTGATTTAGCTTAAGTTTTATACAATTTAGCTTAAGAAAATCAATTAATAAAATAAATAAACACTGCTGATGCCTGCTACAACAAAAAAAGACAAAAGAAATGAAAAAATCTGACATTTGTAGAAAAAGCATCATAATGTTTTATGAGAGAAAAAGCTGAAGATTGTTTAGGCTGTCATCAGATGTGACACAGAGCTGAAGAAACTGCTAAAACAGGTAAATGTATACAAAGCACCTGTTTACACTGTTTGAGCAGCACTGATTTACTCATAAAACAGTGTCAACCTGAAACTATTAATGAGACTTTTCCAACAGAACCTGTTTGCTACATTGTTTCTCTAAATTCAGCTTAACTTGGAACTGGTGGTAATAATCAGCTTATTACTCAGCTTTATGGGAAATGACAGCATCTCTTTATCTCACCCATTATGGTTTCTGAGCTGCATTAGCTTGGGAAAAATCAATACAAGATATTGACCGCAATGTATACTTCAGCAGCTGAAACATAGATGTTCATATTTCTGAAGCCAGGTGGTGAAAACATGAGTCTGGGGTTTAACCATGCCACCCAGCTTTGTGAAATGTGGGCACACATTAGCAGCAAATATTAGGAGCCATGTCGTGTGTGTGTGTGTGTGTATCTCTGTCTTTAAGTCCCAGCAACTGGGCTGTAAGGAGAGGCGTCTCTGCAATAAGCAGCAGCTGCGCTTTGTGTTTCATATCAGGGCGTAAAAAGGGTGGAGACTAACCACACCTTCTCAGCTTTTCTCACCTCTAACATCACATTGCTTCACCTTCCACTGCATGTAAGTCACAGTAAACCTGAGTAACAACTGGTTTCTCCACCTGAAACAGAAGATGCTCAGAATTTAACCCACCTACTGACACTTCTTGAGCGAAAGCGAGCGAGATGAGAAACAAAGGTAGTCCCACCGCCACAAACGTGACTATTTTGTCCACGGCTCGCTCCAGACGCGTCCCTTTGTACTTCGCCTCCGTGGCATCCTTCAACAAAAAATCGGAAAAAACGTACTCCGTGGCTACGCTGGCTATCGCCATGACAGACGGGAACAAAAAGCCGCTCCTGCCGGATTGGTATGAGAGGCAGCCGACTTTCAGTTAACTGGAGCAAACTTCTTCTGAGATGCACTAGGTTGGAGAGAAAACAAAGAAATGTTGGTGATATATGAAACGCAAGGGTAGAAATATTGTTTGCTTTTTTCTGTTGACAACAACGGCACAATCGTTGCACCTGCTGTCCCGTTACTGAGTCCAGGCATGAGAAGCGTGGGTGTTATGTGACCACCAGCCGCTAGAGGGCGCTGCTTTCCTGTTTAGCGCACCTGTTAAACTAAATAACTAGATAGCGACCATGATGTGGAGTAACTGCATAAACTGCATAAAATGTAATATCTATATCAAGCCAGTATATCAATTTAATAGTGTCACTTTGCATGTTCTGTAATTAGAATGAGTATATAACTATTAATATACTGTGCATATGTGTCAATAGGCAATTTAGAATCTTTTTACCAATATTAAAAAAAAAAAAAAAAGTCAATCTTTTTGACATTCAGGTTTTTTTTTTTTTTGGGGGGGGGGGGGGGGGGGGTC
>JBAMIG010000004.1:20686963-20697931 GCA_037177335.1 Kiunga ballochi
CCCCCCCCCCCCCCCCCCCCCCCCCCCCCCCCCCCCCCCCCCCCCCCCCCCCCCCCCCCCCCCCCCCCCCCCACCTTTTTTTTGGTTTTACAGTACTTTTTATTCTTTATCGGTGTAGCACTAAATCTGAATAAATAGTGAGCATCTTTTAAAAAAGAATTTAATCACTGGGGTGTAACTATGAAACAGCAGTCCGGTTGTTTCCCAAAAAAGAGTTGACAAATTATATTAGTTGTGTATTTGAATGTTGTTTATTAAAAATTGTACGACATGTTGTTAGTTCTGCATTGTGCTCCTTTTTCTTCCAAAGTCGTAGCAAACAATGTCATTTACGTCAGCTGGTCCTGCTTTCTGGCAGATTCTGTTACAAAAAATGTGCGCGTTCCTAAGGTGACGGACAGAAAGGAATAGAGCTTTGAGGAAGATGTGAAGAAGCGGCAGTAGCAGGTAAATGGCTAAATTACGCACTGCTGTGGAAATGAGCAATTTACCACGATTTTCTTTATCGTAAACATACTTAGTAGCTGCGTAAGATAACAGCTATTTATATGTTTGTATATGGCTGCTGAGCTAAAGGAAAAAGTGTTGTTAGCAAAGATGGCTACATGCAGGTAATGTTAACTTTTGTTAAAGGTCTAATTTCGGTTAGCAAGCAAGCTAGTTAACAAACCAGAACCGATATAAACTAAGGTAGCTGAAAAAAGAATTCTCACTACCTGGTAGCTAACTTATTGTTAGATGTTTTTTTTCGGGCTTGTTTTTGTCAAACCAAACCGAGCTGTCGCATCCGCTTTATTAAAACAATTCAAGTTGCAATGTTTTGTCAACTTTCAGTGTAATATTCTGGTGATATATTGTTAGCTATGAAACCGCGCTACGTCATGTAGACTTTAAATACCAGGTTGTAATAAACAAGTCAATAAGAGCTACAATCACGCCCACTTTTCCGTGCAATACAGCGGAAGTTGCGTTTACCAATTGCTGTCTTTATTCCGTGTAGGAAAGCATGAGAGAGATGAGAGATGAAGGTATGGTGAAAGGCATTTGTGGTTTGTATGATGGAAGGACTGGGAAAGGAGAACTCCATAAGCAACTCCAGATCCATCCCATGGTCCAGTAAATCCAAAACAGGGGGCTCGATCCTACCATGGAAACTCAAGGATTGCTTCTCCTTAAACGAAACTACATCAGCTCCCCAAACAAATAAAGGAGTAAGTATTCATTCATTTGTGGACAAATCTGTAATTTGCACACATAATTACAGATTGAATGTTATGTTACTCTAAGAGTAAACTTAGAATATTTTAGGTAAATCCTTTGAGCATTTGTGTACGGTTTATATACAGGTTTCATGGTCCGTTGTCTTTGTTTTTCTTTACAAATACATGCTATACTTTTCTGAACAAATGAAATCTTTGTGTTGAAAAGTATATTTCAATAGAAATGTAAAATGGTGAGAAATTTAACATCTTGGGAACACGATTATGAGAGGTAGGCTAATTGGGCTGTTTTTAGACATGCATTTGCATATAATGGGATTCTGAATGCATGTAAGGATGTTTGGACCCAGTGTTGATGTGTCCTGATGATCTTAACTCATGAAGATGGCTCCAAAAACGGGTTAATTGCATTCAGGGAATGTAATGGGTTTTTAAAAATCCTTCCTACTCTACAGGATTTAAAACTTGCCAATGCTTGTTGTTGCTTACAAGTACCATTTTCACCCATTGTGTGACGGCTGCATACTTCCTCTGACTAGTGTGAAGCTGTTCAATGTCTTCAGTGTTTTTTTCCTAAGTCTACCAGACTAACACTTCTCTTTTTTCTGTTTTCATTTCTTCTTAAATGTGCAGAACAATTACATGGACAACAGAAAAGTACTGGAACTAAAGGATGTCCCTCCTCCACACCACACTTCCCCCTCTCAATTATCCCAGCCCTTTTCTCTGGCCTCTCTGCCTCCTCCTTGCTTGCCTCCTCCTCAGCCGTCACAAGACTTCCACCAACAACCACAAGAAGGGGCTTGCCCCAAAGTAAGCATTTGTACCCACTGTGACTGTTGCCGCATGGATGGCTATGGTTTGCTGGGTGGACGATGTGTGGAGGATAGTAGCGGCATTGCTGGCTTTGTTTCATGTCGTACAGCCTTGGACTCTCTTGGTACACGCATCAGTAGTAGCAATAGTAGCATGTCTGGGACTTGCTCTGTTGCATCCTCAGTGCATCAGATTAACTGTAACCTAAGCTTTGGTAGTGGCGTTGACATTCCTGATTCCTTACTCAATTTCGGTTGTAAACCTTGCCTCCCATCTTCTGTTGCTACCTCTCAGCCTCTTTCATCACAAGCCTACCATCCTTGCTGCTCAGGACCCCTGCAAACCTGTGCCGTTGGGCCTCTTTTATGCAGTCAGCCCAGCCTCTTTCCATCATCACCTTCCCTGGCTTCCTCTGTTTCCTCTTCTCTGTCTGCACCTTTGCAAAGCTCTTGCTTGGTTTCTTCTGGTTTGTACACTTATGGTGTGGACTACAACCCATCACTCAGAAGATCCCAGGGAAACTTGCACAGTGATCACCCAGTTGTCACCGGTATTACTACTTCAACCACCCCAACACACTTTTGCTCTAATCCTTTGCACCTGAATGTAGAACGCACAGTTTGTGTGAAGGGGGCACACTACTGCCAGGAATGCTCATTGAAGGTTGGTGGTTTTCCTTCACCGTGCTTTTCTTTGAATGTGTGTGTGCCTGTCGTACATGTTTAGGTAACTGTATTCTGAACCCACTGATAACAAACTTAACCCTGATATTATAATCAGCAATATCTTTTTATTTTATGTGGCATCATATCCCTTGATGTTTAAGACATTTCCCTTATTTGTAGCCTGTGAATAGTCTGACTTCAGGGCCTGATAAGGCATGGCCCAATGTTCCTATGCATCAGACTGCCTCTATCCCTGCTCCTATCTGTAATGGTTGTGGCACATCCTCAAATGGCAGTGTCATTCTGTCATCGACTAACCTCAGCAAAACTGGGCATCACTACGGTTAGTGAACTTCATAACCCAATTTTTCACCTTCCACACTACTGTGTTGAATTTTCCTGTGTCATGAGTCAAATTTCTGTGACTATTTGATGTATTTTAAATGGTTGTTATTAGGTTCTCCAGAGAGTAGTGGTCCTGAGAACATCCCACCAGTAGGTGTATTTTGGGACATAGAAAACTGCAGTGTGCCCAGTGGACGCTCTGCTGGAGCTGTGGTCCAGCGTATTCGCAGCCGTTTTTTCCAAGGACATCGTGAAGCAGAATTCATTTGTGTCTGTGATATCAGCAAGGAGAGCAAAGCTGTCATTGAGGAGCTCAACAACTGCCAGGTATCAGGAAAAATAAAAATATCCTACCATGTCTGCATCACTTAAAGGTGCTCAAGTTTGGTTGTAAGACTAATCACGATAATTCAAATTCTATCAAAGTAGCCAGAATATATTGGAGGTTAAAAGAATAATAAATTTCCTTTTGTATCAGGTCACTGTTGCACACATCAATGCCACATCTAAAAATGCTGCGGATGATAAGCTTCGTCAGAGCCTCAGACGCTTTGCTGAAACACACGCTGCACCTGCGACTGTTGTTCTCGTATCATGTGAGTTTCTAAGACAAGCTACAATCAGCCACCACAATGTCATATATCTGTCTGCGCTTAAAATCTTGTCTTTTCATTGTCAATAGCGGATGTGAATTTTTCTAGCGAACTCAGCGACTTGCGTCACCGACATGGTTTCCGAGTAATTCTGGTCCATGGCAACCAAACATCTTCTGCTCTTCTGCAGCATGCTCACCACCATGTGGCTTTTCAGGAGATCACAGCTGATCTTCCACCACGAATGCTTGTCAAAACTCAGGTAGGCCTATCAGAAGCTCTTATTGAGGCTCTATGCATTTTATTTATTTTTATATGTTAGACAAGGTAAGTACATACTGCTGTTCAGAGTAACGAATGAAATTATTGTAGCATGGACTCAGAGTGTGAGGTAGTTTCAGCTTTATCTTTAAGAATGGTTTCTTTTTAAATGCACATTGCTGACAGAAGGTATTCAGACCTTTTGCTTTTTGCAGAGGGGTAGCACATCACCCCTCTCAAACAAAACAAGAAATGGCACAGTTTTGCACAATGGCCGGGGAAAATTGTGACACGTTGCCACAGTCTGGTGGGTTCTGCTCACACTTGTTTGTTTTTAGTTGTGGCTAAACGTATGATCTGATGAAAGCACTGCTTGGTTGTGCAGACCATTTTAAAATATTTTTTATTTCTACACAGATTGTTGTTTTCATGTATCTTAAAAAAAAAAGCTGGTTCTTGGTCATAATAACCACTGTCTCCAGCTGATTCATCCCACCTTGGGTTGCCAGATCCTGGCATTATATTCATGGTGAAAACCATGGGGGAGGATTCTCCTTTCTTGCATATTCATAAGTCAGGCTTTTCATTTTAGCCGTCAACAAAATAATGGAAATATAAGTTGCTTTGATATTATGGAAAAAAATTTTTTAAGTGAAATACAAACCAGACAGGCGCAATGTCTCTTCCTCCCCTCCTTCAGCCAAGTTTCAACCTCCTCTATGTGCACAACCTCCCTGTCATCTGTGACAAGAGCCTGCGGAACGCAGTGAAGCTCAGGCTCCGCCGCCTATCAGACAACTGTGGTGGCAAGGTGCTTGGCATGTCTCAGGGCACCGCGGTCCTTCGTTTTGGCAGCCCTGACGCAGCAGCACGGGCCTGCAAGCGAATGGATAATGAGGATGTGTTTGGCCACCGAATCAGCCTTTCCTTCTCTCCAAGGCCCAAAGGCGATGCTGAAGCTGAGCTCAAGCCTCAGCCCCAATACTTGCCTCAGTTTCATCCCCAGACCTACCAAACCCAGGATTCAATGTTCATTCCTCCCCCATCCATATCCTGCTTCTCTTTCTTACCTCTGGAGAAGCCCAGGTCACCCAGGAGGCCGCGGCGGGCAACCCGCCCATGCCTCACCCCTGGCCAAGTGCCGGAAAGGCCCTACAGCCCTAAGAGGGGGTCCAGTGGACCTCCCGGTGGTGCTCCAGCAAAGCCCCTTCAGGTCAGCAGACTCCTCCATGCCTGCTTCCCCTCAACCGCCGTCTGTTGTTGTCTGGGCTGGCATGTATATCGCTATAATCTCCCCCCATCAGTCTCCATCTAATTGCTGCTTTAACTAACAGCTTGCTCATGCTCACTTGCCTTCATCTATCTGCCTGTGCTTGCATGTTGGCATGTATAATTTGTCTCCCATGACTCATTTATCCCCTTGTCTTGCATGTTGTTGGTCATTGTTCATATACGTGCATGAGTTGCTATATAGCTATTATGCTTTGTGTGTCCAGTATGTCTGTACTGACATCTTTTTACTTTGAGAAGCCAGTTTTTGTCCACTGTACGAATTGTTTTTCCACTTATAGTGTGGTAATTTGGTTTATGATGGTTTCAACTATGATTAACTGATGATGGGCGTTTGTGTGGCTTGTCATGTTCCTACCTTATCACGAGGAAACCAGTCTTAAAAGATGTGGAAAACTGGCCCATAAATCAATAAAGTAGGGATCGGTTGAATTTACTGTAATTGCATGTAATACAGTAAATTGAAGTAAAACAAAGTTCTTTAAAAAAAAAAAAAAAACTATTTACAGGATAGTATTTCCCATTTTGTCTTGCTTGGCTAACTCATTTTAGTGTGCATAAATCCATAAAATCAGTTATTTTATTTAGTTTGTGTGCCCTCCTAATTTCTTCTAATCATTTAAATATCCTATCATCTTGTATAAGCCTGTGAAAACAGGTGAATTTTATGCAAATGCAATACTAATCTCATCCCCCTTCTACTTAATTCAGGAGCTGGGTAACGCAGAAGGCAAGTCCAGAACGGGTCTACTGCAGGTGGATAAAGGGCGTGCTGCTTGCTTGTCATCCCACAGTAATGGTGAACCAAAAGCACTGGAGTCTAAACCAGGTCCTGCTGGAGAATCCGTATACAGGAAGAGGTACACCAAGGGGATGTAAATGCAGGAAATCCTGAAAATAAAAGTTATCTTTTTTTCATATCTTCTTTGCTTGTCAGATATTAAAGTACTGAATCAGTGGTTCTTACCTGGGTTCACTCAAAACCCAGGGACTGAGAGTTAGTCTCGGTTTTGACAGAGTTCAGGGCTTAACCCGACTCGTATGATGTGATTACTCATTTTACTCCTTTAGATCTTAGTAAATTCATCCATGCCCCTGAGAACTATCTCATATATCATAAACTATTTTTCAGGGATGGTAGTAACCATGTAGGGGATCTACAAGGCTTTCCTGATGTTTATAACCCTGCAGTAACTATAAGCATCACATGCTGCACGTTGTGAGAGGCTCATCTGTGTGTTTTTGGTTTTTTTATGTAAGGTACCAGTTTTCCAGTTTAAGGATACTACATTACTCTGTGTCCTCCAGGCTACAGCTTGTCTAATCTGTCCCCGTCTCAGAAAAGCAACTGATATGGATACACTCATTAGGCCCTATTTTCTTTTTCCCTGCTATCCCATGCCACACTTGCCATGCTAAGCTACCAGGCTTGTCTAAAAGGGTGCCATATAATTTTGTGATGTAGCTGTAAAACCTAAATATTTGAAATGATGCTGATCTTCCTCCTCCTGTATAGAAGAGATGGCTTCAGTGTACCTGAATCGCCTGCAGAAAAAGGAGACGGGAGTTCTGGGGAGTTCCAGATCAGCACACCGTCTGCTTTCAGCAAGTTGAATCTGCACAGGAGCTTCAGTCCTCGTGTTTTGTGTCAGGGCTCCTGGTCCTCCAGGTATCAATGCCGATAATTATTCCCAACCTCTGCAACCGCAGGCAACATTGACTAAATATCTTTCATTCTTCCAACAAAAGGAGTGCTTCTCCCTGCCTGTCCAGTCGCTCCTCGCCTCTTCTCGCCAGTCCTCGAAGCCCTTGTTCTGAAGGTCCTCCTGAGCCCTTCTCAGAGGGGGCAGAGATCCAGGTGGCCAACCTGGACTACAGAATGTCTCGTCTGGATCTGCAGCAAACCCTGCAGGACACCTTCTGCAGATACGGACAGGTAAAGCTGCCTCTGAGGATATTTAACAGATTCTGAATAAATCAAATGAGTGTTAAGTGAAAATGCTGTGATGACTTTCATTCTGGTCGGACTTGTTTTGTCTAGGTGAAAGCTGTGGAGCTGAGCCCCCACACTGACTATCAGCTGAAGGCCACAGTTCAGATGGTTTCCCTGCAGCAGGCTATTCGTGCTGTTAGTGGCCTGCACCGTTATAAAATTGGAAGCAAACGTATTCAGGTTTCTCTGATCACTGGAGGCAACAACAAATCTCTTGCCTTGCTTAGGTGAATACACTGGTCGTACATAAGCTTCAGGTCTTTTGTGTTTCAGCCTTTTTTAGTTAAGCTACTTTTTATCACTTTACAGCACAGAGATCATCTGTATCCTTCAGGATGCTCCAGCCAATTGTCTTCCCTTATTCAAGTTCACAGAGATCTATGAGAGGAAGTCAGTACAGCTCTAAATAATCAGCTTTCAAATCTGACAAACCGTCCATGTTTTGTTTTTGCATTTACAAAATGATAAACATTTATTACTTCGTTTCTAGATATTCCCGTAAACTTGCGGTTGGCGACCTGTACAGGCTTCCAGATGTGGTTTCAGTGAGGGAACAGGGAGGCTCAAAGCTGGTTTGCCTTTTGCCCAACAGCCAAATTCGCCAGAGTCCCCTGGGATCCTCTCAGTCCCAGGAGTGCTCATCCTCAACAAGTGGGAGTCCTGTTGTGTTTGAAGAGCTTGAGTATCATGACCCTGTTTGCAGGCTGCATTATGGAAAGAAGGACTTCTGGTATGGAAACAAGCAGAAAACACATAGTAGGCCTTAGCTGTTGTTTCAGGATACTTCACTGATTGGACGACGTGTTTTTTTTTTTGCAGTGAAGCAGACTTTGACCCAGACTCCTATAAAATCCCATTTGTCATTGTGTCTCTGAGCACTTTGGCTTCTGAGGTCCAGAGTCTGTTGCAATCACATGACGGCACTCTTCCACTACTCAGGTAACAGCCAGCTCCTACGTCTGCATCGATTCAACCCAAAAAACGCATTTATTTAAAGAGTTTTTCTTTTCTTCATGCAGTTTTCCTGACTGCTATGCAGCTAACTTTAGCGCTCTGCATTTTGGCAATGAAACTCTGGAAGGTGGCGTTCCTCTTGAGCATCTGATTACCTGTGTTCCCAGTATCACAATTGTCACAGCTCAGAATGGTTTCAAAGTCATAAAGTGGGTCCACAACAAACCACCAGTACAAAACTCTGGTAGGAATTTACACAAATATAAATTGGAGTTTAAATTTGAAGTGAAATGTGTGTATTTTCAGTGCTACTATGTCTACAGAGTTTCAGGCAGTTGTGTTGTAAAAAGAGTTTTTTCATGCAGAGCCCTGGATTCAATGCTGCAAGAGTCCAGTTGGCAATCCACAACTCATCCAGTTCAGCAGAGAGATTATTGACTTGTTGAAGAGTCAGCCTTTTTGCCTCATGCCTATCAGCAAATTCATACCTTCTTATCACCATCACTTTGCCAAGCAGTGCCGTGTCTCTGACTATGGTTTCTCCAAGTTGCTTGAGCTTCTGGAAGCTGTGCCCCACGTCTTGCAGGTACTGCAGCGATTCCTACCTGTGACACTCCCTTCAGTTACCATGTCCATGTTTTTGGTTTTTTTACATTTAAAATGTTTACAATGACTTCTGTTTCCAGATCTTGGGTATGGGTACTAAGCGTTTACTGACGTTGACCCACCGGGCCCAAGTGAAGCGCTTCACACAAGACCTGCTAAAACTTCTTAAGTTTCAAGCCAGCAAGCAGGTGGCAATCAAAGACTTTATGCAGGCCTATCATTGGTCAGTAAATATTGAAATTACTAATGATTTAATTATTTGTGGATTTTCCCTCATGAATGTTGCTTATTGTTTGTGTTACCAGGTGCTTCTCCAGAGACTGGAGGGTAGCAGACTATGGTATATGTGACTTAATGGATCTACTGGAAGAGATCCCTGACACCACTATCACCATCAGACACGAGACCACTGACATGGTCATCTCTGTTCCTAAGAGGGGTCAGTAAGATGTTGTAGTTAAACAATAGATTTAGTTATGTGAAGGGAATTATAAATACTAAATGAGCTGCCAGAGGCTAAAGCAGGAGTTTGCTTCATTTTAATTCAGTTCATTTTACAAACATTTTCCAGCAATGAGTGAAATATCATTTGTAGGAGTCATAAGTTCTGGTTTTTATTAGCGTAATCATTAAAGCTGATTTCTTTTACTTGCTAGAGCGTACTGTAGAGGAAATGGAGCGTACCAAGCAATTTGGGAAGGAGGTGGTGGATCTTCTCCGACACCAACCTCACTTTCGAATGCCCTTCAGTAAGTTCATCCCCTCTTACCACCACCACTTTGGTCGACAGTGCAAGCTCAGCTACTATGGATTCACAAAGCTCATGGAGCTCTTTGAAGCAATTCCCGACATCCTGACCGTAAGTCATTAATTCCCATAAATGGATGTACTGATGTTTAGCTGTAGGATGTACTGTTTCATTAGATTCACAAAGACATTCACACAATTGTTTTTCTCTTTCTTATTCTTTGTACGGTGTGTTTTTAACAGAGCAAATCTTTGCATACTTATATGCTATCATAACTGGTCATTTAGGAGATGTGTGCTGTGTGTTTTTAGTTTTTAAGGGTTACAAAGTTTATCAAGCAATGTAATAAAAAAAAACTGTACAGAATGGGGAAATATGGAGGATCTGCTCTGAGTCTAAGCGCTACAGAGACGGTTCACTGACAAGGTTGCTTTTTTAACCTGTAACATGCTCTGGAACAAAGATTGCTTTGTAGTGTGTCATCCTAACACACTTTCTCACATGGAAATGTATGACCTTCACAGACATTATCCTCCATGAGTTAAGATGTTCTCTGGTCATCTGGGAACCTTCTACTAGTATCTGATAAGGTTAGGTCAGCCGGGTCAAGCTGACCTTTAGGTCAGGCCTCTACCAGCTTTTATGATGTCTGTATTCTGCATCATGCAGATAACATTATTGTTCAGAGTGAATAAACCAAAATGTGAATAAATCTATGAAATTTTAGACAAGCTATACTTCAACTGACCAAAAGTAAATCCCACATTTTCTCTGATCCTCATGGCTCTAATCATTCTGAAGCTAAAGACATGTTCACATCTCTCTGTTTTAAGGTGCAGCAAAGTGGAGCCTTAAGTCCAACAATACTTTGTGTTTTAGTGACGCGTATCTAAATGACAAATTTCTCCTTTGGTCTCACTATGTAGCTATAAACATTTAGGTTAAAACGGTCCGTTTTTTATCAGATCTCTTTACTCTAATAAATAATAATAAATTATGCTCTTTTGTTCCTTTTTTAAGGAGTCTTCTGATCACGGTTGCAGAATTTCTTTTGTGTACGCCATTTTACTTTTGAACAATTTGTGCAAGCGGCGGCGTAGACGGGAGCTTCCTGTCTGTGCAGCAGATGTCGAATGTCTCCATCATAGCAATAGCGGTGTCAGGGTGTGTTTTGTGTGTCTCATTAAAAACACACACATCCATATACAGGGATGCAGAGGACAGAGATTATACTGTACAATGACTCCTGTTCAGAAGATTTAAATGTTTTCCTGCACATCTTTATTAATCAGGACAACCTCCAGTGCAGTTCAGCCAGATTGAAATGTATATTTATGGCTGCCAATTCAGCTGTTTAAATGTTTCACCTTTTTTTTTTTTTTTTTTTTTTTTTTTATCTTTCTCCCCTTTTCCACCACCTTCAACCCAAACCCAATCCCAGTTCCGACCCACCTTCTTTCCCCCCCCCGCCCTCCAC
>JBAMIG010000004.1:20728226-20755838 GCA_037177335.1 Kiunga ballochi
CAACTTTTAGGCGGGCTTTGTTTACACAGTTTTTCAAAACATATTTTTGTACATTATGTCAGAAAATTAAATTATAATAATATTTTTTAAATTTAGTTTCTGCTGAAGATTTGCAACCATTCTTAAAAAAAATTGTTTTTTTCTTCCACTTGATTTTTCAGATTGATTCCTTCATTATCACACTAACTTTACTAAATATGTGCCATTAAATGCTCCCAGAACCTTATGAAAGCACACTTTTAGACAATGACATAACCAAGGAACAGAAAGGGACTTTAAAGCAAGCCTCTAATCTCATATGTCCTGAATAAATACACTAGCGTGGGTGCAGCTGATAAAACTTCAGGTGTTTTCTAAGCTGCCAGGCTGAACATATGCTGAAAATCTGCAGCTTGTATCTATGAAGAGATCAATTAACTGACAAATAATCTAAATTAGTTCATTTTAATCATATCATCATAATAACAAATCTCCTTTGTTTTTGAGTTTTCTGTACAAAAGAAAGAGCACTTGTGCACTATATTTATGACTTTAAGCGTTGTATTTGCTACATTTGATTAATGCAACATGTTTATTTTTTAAATATTATAGTTAACTGCTTATACAGTCAACTCACACTTTTTCTTTAACATTTCTGAGCCAGCAGGGTCCATAACTGGGTTAAAAACTACAACATAAAGCATTGTTTAAAGGGAGTTTTAGATTGTAACCAGAGCAGCAGTAGCTCAGAGAAAGAACTGTCATTTTCTAATTGATCGGTGGTTTGATTCCAGGCTTCCCCTGAACACGTACATACAAGTGTCATTGCATTTCCTCCCATTATGTCCCTTTCAGGGTGTGTGAAGTGGAGTGACCAGCATGACTGAGAAGTCATATATATGTGCAAGCCCATTTGTATACTTTGTTAATTATAACCATCATTTTGCAGTTGTATAGTGACAATAAAGGAAATTCAGTCCTTTTACATAACATTTATTTTATAGCCAGTACGACATGTTCACAGGTTACATTGAATGCTCCAAACAGCTCTGTTACAACTAATGAGAAGGCCAAATATAAGAAAAACATTCAGCGAGAACTTGTATCGCAGCACACTCGTACACATGCAGTTTCTAAAATATATCCACAGCCAACATCCTAATCATTCCTTTAAAAAGGTGCATATGTACACAGTAAAGGGAAAAAACCTAAAGGTGTTCATTGTTTGTGTTTTGTTTTCCTAAATAAAGTGCCAAAATAACCATATTCTTCTCTTAACCAAGGTCATCTCCTGTAATTATTCTTTCCCTGCAGATGAAACTCTACTCAGTGAATCAGGACTAATGTTTGTTTGGGCCTGTATCTGCAGATCATGCATATCTTCCAACAATTCCTTACTTATAAGATTTTATCGATCCGGTAAAGTTCTGGAAAAGCTTGAATCTTACAGTCAAATAAAGGGATTTTGTTCTTGACTATGTTTTACTATATTAGACAGAATTTGTGATTATGTTTGGTTCTTGTTATTATTTGTTGATTTTCCAACTGGACGAGTAAATCAAAGCTTGTGCTTGAAGAGGATTAAGCAGTTATTGTTTATGGGCTTAAAGAGAGCAATAATTAACCTGTATCTACTGTATTATTGGTGAAGACCTCCTACCATCTCATCGGTGTGGAAAAATAACTGGCAGCCACAAACAGAAAGCCTTATTTTTCCACTGGACTGACCAGGTGAGCTGATTTATGTTTCAGCTGAAGGACTGGCTCCAAGTTAAGACACAAGAAAAATGAAGCAAAACAGCAAAAGGGTCACAGCGAATCAGTTGAGCTGCAAGGCAAAAACCATTCAGAGGGAAAGGAGTAGGCCTCTATGACTGGACAAACCTCTCCCAGACCCCAGTCTGGGCTCTACGGTAGAACTGTGGCTGACCCCCTGGGAACAGGCTGTCAGAGTCGGGGTGCTCTAAAATGAACCGGATGGTGGACTTTATGTGCTTAACAAAGTGTGGCGGCTCCGCCTTTGGAGAGGTGGACAGGTACTAAATAGGAGAGAAAAACAGCCAAGTCACATTTACTTTATGCCACTTGTAACATGCTGATGTCACGACTGAATCAGAATTTAGGAGAGTTCGTTCGATGTTGTTTTACCTTTAAAATTATGTCGTCACTTTGTGACAACCAAAAGGCAAAATTCAGAGTACGAGACCACTTGCATGGACCAATTTTAACAAGACCACGACACGAGTCATAAACATCAGCCATCTGCAAAAACAGTTACCCAATTAAAAATCAATAATTGCCAATAATTATGGATGGATGGATGGATGGATGGATGGACGGTCATTAAATGTGAACTATTCAGGAACAACATAAAACTTCTCAGTCAATGAACAGATATGTTTAGATTAGTGAGTCCTCAGGCCTCCTGCTCTGCATATCTTAGAAGCAACCACTTTAACACACCTGAATTCAATAAATGTCTCGTTAACAAGCTGTAAAGAATGTCATGAGCAGGTTAATGGATTTGAGTCAGGAGTGTTGGATAGGAACATGCAGAGCAGGGGCGTCTGTGGACCAGAATTAAGAATTTAGACAAATAATTTTCATGTTTAAAGAAAACAACCTTGAGCTTTGGGAAACTATAAAATTTAAAAGAATGAATGAGCAATCTATTAAAATCAAAAAGAATTAATGTGCACATAAACGTGCAAAAAAGCCTCATTATCTGAAATACCGGTCCGCCTGTGAAGGTCCGCGCTGATCGCAGCTCCTCTGCAGGCCCTCTATGAGTGAATGAAGCTGGGAACACGTCCCCTGTTTTAACATTTACACCTGCAAAAGGAAAAAAACAAAAAGAGCATAAAATTAGAGATACTATGAAAACAGTGCATGTCTTTAACATTTTGTCACCCACCTATTCCATAAAGTATAGGTTTATGAGCTTCTTTATCAACAGTGTCATTCATTTCTGCAACAGAAAAGCTTTCATTTTACTTAACTGACTTAATGTTTACAGAATGCATAAAAGCATTTAAAAAGGATTTTAACCTGTGATGCAACACGTTTCCAGATGAACGTCTTCTTTCTGTTCCTGGAACGCTGCTAAAAAATGAAAGAAAAAAAACTCATAAATGTGAGAAAATCTGAAATAACATCTAGTACATGCATAATATTACAGATTATACCTAGTATTGTAAGGCTGAGTTTATGGGATGTTTCCAATTCATCTTTAAATCCTCCAACTAAATGAAGCTCAAATCTGCATGTTGGAAAGGATTGGAAATGTCAAAATGTGCATATGAATTAAAAAATATGCATTTATCTTTTTCATTGTGTGTGTGTGTGTCATACCTGCCATCCTTACAGGTGCTACTTAATGATGCAACAGCTTTCATAAACATTGAGACTTCAGACAAAGTATTGGAGCCATCACAGTGAGCGAGGCAAACAGCTCCACTCCCTACAAACAATACATGTATAGCAAATGTAAAGATACAGTCTCTCAACATCAAATTAAGGATGTGGTATAGATGCAGTGTTGTTACCAGAATGTCGGAGTACAACCACATGACATGTGGTTGCATCATCTGAACCAATGACGGAAACGCTGCCTGTGAAAGATCAGACAACGAAGCATATCACTGTTATGGGTCAGCTATGGTGTGTATGTACTGTATACATATTACTAGATTTCCAACAGGACAACAAATCATGTTTATAAGTATTAACTTCACATTTAGTCAAGTATAGTGACTCTTTCAATTACTAGATTAAAACAGATACCATGTTAACGACATGCCTGCAATATTTTTCCTGGAACAAAATCCAGATTTGCTCACATGCGTTTTCTTGTTGGGTGCAAATAAAACATACATATGGTACGATATTTTCATATTGTCAGCAAATGAGAGGACTGATCTAAAATGTAGCATTCAGGTTTATATGACACTGTGATATGATCGGACATTGCATGATGGCAAATATGGCTCTGCTGATCCTTTTTCAACCAGTTCAGACACAAATGACTGAGGTTTGCTGGTGTGTTTGCACTGAAGCTTCACTCACAGTCTGCTGGTGTTGTTGCAGCAAACTCTCTTTGCTGTACATACAGGAAGCACTTTGGATCCACATCAACACAAGGCCTGCAGCGAAATGTTTTAGCATTTTCCTGAAACACACATTTTTTTAAAAACAAAAGTAAAAAATATATAGCTAAGTATGGTCTGATATATGCATGCTTTAAATCAGCCTGATTACTTTGCATCATGCAGTTTTTCATCTAATGGTAGCAAACATTTCCTCTCTCTTTTGTGTCATTTAGGAAGCAGAACAGCCTGGTTAAAATGGTTTCTCAATTAAATAAATATACGTCTCTTATTTAAACTAGTAGTATTATGTTTGTGTAGTTTTTTAAATAACATTTTACCCTTAAAACAACAAGATAACCATCGTCTGGAATAATATGGTGTCACACTTTCACAGAGAAAATGCCAGTCATTTACAAAAAATTATTATATGAAGTTAAGAGGATAACAATAACAAACCTGTAGGTGTGGATATTTGTCGAATAGTTCCGCTGTTGTGTTTATTGGATCAATTTCTTTACGTTGAATTAACAAAGGCATTTCTTTCAGAAAGATCCACTTTAAAATCCGCTAGTAATCATACTACAATAAAAGTCAGAAACATTATGGTCTCGGCTTTTTTCTCACACTAAAACAAAAGTCCATCGCTCCAACATCCGGTTTGATTTCCTGGAGGACTAGTCTGCTTCTTCTTCGTGTGAATGGGAATGTGGGAAGATAAACCATGATCGCCACCTACTGGTTAAATATATACGGCTTTCTATTATTGTTGTCAGCCCACGAGATCAGTTGGGAGATCGAAGATGTGTCTATAACAAAAGAAAAAAAAAATAAAACGTAGCAGTGAGGACTGTTCTAAAGTTACATGCATTCATCTAATATTTAATAGTAAAAGTCCTTTATTTCAACGATATTAAGTCATCAAAGCCGACGGTGTTTACACAAAGGCGATTCACTATTGAGTTTAAGTGAATTTGCGTGCGTTGTCACCCTTCTTGTAAAAGTACTCTACGTAAACCTACTAGTTGAAGTAACGCCACTAAAGAGGGCAGGGAGGGAACAAACGCGGCTGTCCAAGCTACGTGACGCATATAACTATTCTTTAAAAATACACTTTAAAATGATATTTTAGCAGTCTAGTGTATGCATAACGATATACGTTTGCACACTCTGATTCTTACGGGTGTACATTTAACTTATTTTAAGTATATTGTGGAACAAACGATAGTCACCCGCGGGTTGAGGTATCGCTACTAAAATTGAATAGGGAATAACGTTTTATATCAGACATGAGAGGTGGTTCCTCCTATGGAGACAGAGATAGAGATCGTGGACGAGACAGGTACAGTTTTTTATTCTTCGTAACAAACATGCGCTATGTGTTGGATTTTTGTAACAAAATAACTAAACATTTCGGAAGGTTTGGCCTGAGGCCTGTGAAGATAACAGATGCTAACCATTAAGTCTCAAAAATATTTAGGCACCCGGTCCTAAGTGGGGAATTTAATATTGTATAATTTGGGTTAATGGAAATAGTTTAAATCATGTTGCCACCAAAGTTACTTGTTGACCAGAGATCAAATCTAATACGTCAATCATCACGCCTCAAAATGGCCTGAAGATGGCGCTAGCAATGTTAGCATTAGCGTCTGTCATCTAACTCCTATCTCCTATTACACCTATGAAAATATTATAGTTCATAAAATCTTTTTTTTTTTTTTTTTTTTACAAAGAAATGGTTATTTAAATTGATCCACAAATACACAATGTGCACATCACACTGACCTTCCATGAATGTGAATCTTTTTCAGTGTTTTTCCTGAATGTGGAGTCGTTGATTATTAACAAAAGTTAATTAGCTGCCCATTAATCCCCATAGGTAAACTCTTTGGAGGGATTTTTGTTATGAGGAAGATAAACTGCTCATTTTGATGCGGGGCTCAGATTTAGAGAACAAAACTTTATTTACATAATGTTTTATATTATTCACCATGTAGCATCAGTGCTTAAAAAAGCAGAGAATAAAAAATCAAGTTTAATCACCACCAGCAATATGAAAAACTATTTTAGAGCATAATTCATTTAAATAAAATATACAATCAGATCTAATAAAGGCAACAGAAATGTGAAATGCATTAGACTGTTCATCTGCACTGTAACAGAAACATTACAACAATAATAAAGCCTTGTAAACATCGCACCCTTCTCTACAATGTTACAAAACAAAAGACTGGGACAAGGAAGCCAGATTAGCAGCCATTCACATTCACTCACTTCATTTCAGAGCTCACAGAAGAACCTGGAAAACAACTAAAACATTATAAATAACACAATTTATATGGTATATGTTTCATATCATACCTCTTAGGCCCCGGTTTGGTGGGGGCATGGGTGGTCGCGGGGGACCTCCACCAATGAAGTTTGGTAATCCAGGTGATCGGCTTCGTAAGAAGAGGTGGAACCTTGAGGAATTGCCTAAATTCGAAAAGAATTTCTACACTGAACACCCTGATGTGCAGCGTATGGGTCAGGTATGCCTTTCTAGATCAATTACTTATTTAGTTGATGAATATAAGTCATAATGTTGGGCTTAAGGTCACGACTGCTGTTGTTTCCGCCTTTCCTCTATATTCAGTATGACATGGAGGAGTTCCGCAGGAAGAAGGAGATGACCATCAGAGGCTCTGGCTGCCCTAAGCCTGTCACTGCTTTCCACCAGGCACACTTTCCTCGTGAGTCCATCTTATCTTAGGCTGCATGCACACAATGTGTTTTTAAAGCTTTCCTGGATCCTACTAAATGCATTCCTAACCTGCTTTTGTCTGACAGAGTATGTGATGGACGTGCTTACGCAACAGAACTTCAAGGAGCCCACAGCAATCCAGTCTCAGGGTTTCCCTGTGGCGCTGAGTGGGAGGGACATGGTGGGCATTGCACAGACTGGCTCTGGAAAGACACTTGCTGTAAGGATGGATTATCTCCCATTATTGTTATGGCTCTTGTTTGTATAGATTTTTACAACACACATCTTTATTATCAATGTTTAAAGAAGAAAAGATAATCACACAAAGGAAAAGCTCACAGTATCAGGACCAGTACCAGTATTTTTGAGCATTTAATTGTTTTTTTTTTTCACTTGTCTTGAGGTGGAATTATGAATTTATTTTTGTCTTCATTTCCCCCCCTCTGCAGTATCTTCTTCCTGCTATTGTTCACATCAACCACCAGCCCTATCTGGAGAGGGGAGATGGGCCTATAGTGAGTGCAAACCTTATATGTCCTGAATCGATTGTTGTCTTCTACATCTAAATGTTTGTGTGGTCATATTGAAACTATGACTCATTGATTTTTCTCTTCAGTGTCTGGTTCTTGCTCCAACCAGAGAGCTAGCTCAGCAGGTTCAGCAGGTTGCATATGACTATGGCAAGTCTTCCCGCATCAAAAGCACCTGCGTCTATGGTGGAGCACCAAAAGGACCACAGATTCGAGATCTCGAGAGGGGTATTGCAACTTTAGCGCTTTGCAGAGCAAGCATGAACTAAAGCAAAATACTCAGCATTGTGTGTTTAACTTATTGTTTTGTTGTGTATGACTGCAGGTGTTGAGATCTGCATTGCCACACCTGGTCGCCTCATCGACTTCCTGGAGGCAGGGAAAACTAACCTGCGCCGCTGTACCTACCTAGTACTAGACGAGGCTGATCGCATGTTGGACATGGGGTTTGAGCCGCAGATTCGCAAGATAGTTGAACAAATCAGGGTAGGACTGAGGCTCGGGGGCTTTTAAACGTATCGCTCTCACATCATGTTGCTGAATGTTTTCTTCTTTTTTTCTTAGCCGGACAGACAAACTTTGATGTGGAGCGCAACATGGCCAAAAGAGGTTCGCCAGCTTGCTGAGGACTTCCTAAGAGACTATATCCAGATTAATATCGGAGCTCTGGAGCTCAGTGCCAACCACAACATTCTGCAAATAGTTGATGTTTGCATGGAGGCTGAAAAGGACCAAAAGTAAGAATAACTCCTGCGAAAATGTGATTTCTGACGGAGCACGCTTTGGATCTGTCGCACAGATGCACCCGAGTTCAGCTTTTAGCATCTCTCTCTCTTTTTCCAGGCTCCTTCAGCTTATGGAGGAGATAATGGCTGAAAAAGAGAACAAAACCATCATTTTTGTGGAGACTAAGAAACGATGTGATGATCTCACTCGGAGGATGAGGCGTGATGGGTGAGAAATTATCGGCGGTTATTTTTATCTCTGTATTGGGAGGAAGAGGGGGAGTATTTGGAAAACAGCATCCAGCACATGAACTAATCTGGCTGCTTTAACGTGACTCTAGGTGGCCAGCCATGTGTATCCATGGGGACAAAAGCCAGCCAGAAAGAGACTGGGTACTCACAGGTAACATGCTACCACTCTGTCTTCCATTTATTACATATTTTATGTATTTATGATCATAAATACAATGTTTTTATTTTAAAACAACTTGCTTTTTTATTTAACCCCACAGAGTTTCGGAGTGGCAAAGCCCCGATTCTGATTGCAACGGATGTCGCATCTCGCGGGCTGGGTATGTCTGCACATTTTACACTGCATTGTCTGTTAGGGTATCCTTAGTCCTACAATTCTTATGCACATAATATTATATATCCAGAACAGAATAGAACAAGTGAGTAGTTTATATAGTTGATGCATTTAAATAAATTTAGACTTTTTTTCTTTTAAAACATTTGCAAACAAGTATTTTGTTTAGTTAAGTGAGTATAACTAAAATACAAACCACTATTTATGTAATTAATGTATTTTGTTATTATTATAATGTATATTTTTATAACTGAAACAACAGAATAAGAAAATATTTGCTTTTGTTGTTGGGAGGTAATAATAGCTTTATTATTCTGCAGGTGTGAATTTAGGTACTTTAGATTAATAAAAGATGAATGACTTCCCCTTCAGTGTCGTAACCTGACAGTGCAGTTGACCATTACATCCAGGTTGGAGGCTTCAAACCTCCTGATCCACTGGGTTTATAGTCTGTTTCTTGTTACTGCAGTTTAAAAGCTTCCTTCAAGCTGGGCTCTTTGGCACGCTGCCTGAAAGGAGGGATGTGTGGGGCAGAACCTCCTTTTCTTATGTCTCCTTGTGTTGTCAGTACAAATTCACTGATCATGTCATTGATAGATTATACATTTATGTTTTTTTTATGTTTGTTTCCAGAAGCACGTCTGTAAATCAGTGATAGCTGCGTAGTTAGATCCACAAAACATTTCCAGCCTTTGGTCTCCAGTTTCACATCTCATCTGTTAGCAGGATAAATTGAGAAGGGGGGATAAGCACAGTGTTTTAACTTGTCAAAATTTCTATGACTGTATCCTTTTTTCTTTCCCCCTCTTCTCCTCTCAGGGTTTGGCAGCACATGGCAGCTGTAACAGTCTGTGCTGCTGTCACTGCCCCCCTCAGTCACATTAAAAGTAGAAGCTTTGCTCGATTTAGAGGGATTAAAAAAAAAAAAGTCCCTCCTATCCTTCATGGCTAAATAAGATCCCCCCTGCCCAGTATTGTCAGTTTGTAAATCCAACGAGCCTTCCTTGGGAGCAGCCTGAGGTTCCTGTATGTCTGCCCATCGGTCCGTCCCAAAAAGCAGACAGACAGGGGAGAGAGAGTTAGACGGGCTCGTCTGGATCCAGTCCTGGCCAGGGTCTGAGGAGGGTCCTGCAATGCGGCGAGAGAGCAACAGAACCAGCCGTTGTGTGTCTCTTGGGGTTTAACGGTTCTGCTCCCGTCTGACGTTGCTGGTGTGAGCAGAAGGTGAGGGATGAATCCTGTCTCCCTCTCCTCAGCCCCTCCATTTGAACCAGGACTGATCAGGGGGGACTGACTACCTTTGTAAAAACAACATGAAGGGGGTAAGTACCTCAGCACCCCTTTGTCTTAACTCTTCCAGAGCTCACCACATATTCAGCCACTGCCTTCGCTTGTTTTTAGTTCCAAGTAACTTATTATTCCAGTGTGGTAGATGATTAATAAATTGCTTCCCTCTGTCATGGTGGAGGGGAGATGGGAGACTTAATGATCAGCAGTGCTGTCAGAGCCCTAGGTCCTCTGTAATGAGAAACAGACTCCTTGGCCTTGCACATTTTGAACAATTACCACATTGCTGCAAAGATCACTGAAGCTTTATTTGGTACCCTTTTCAAATTTATACCATATTCTCTAAATATCACGTAAGTATAGTAAAACTGAGTAGTCAAAGTGGTGACTACTCGATGTGTGGACTTTTGCTGTGTCTCCTAAAGCAGGTAAGTCACTTTAATTTGTTTTAGATTAGAGGATTAAAACATTTCTTGGAAGTTAATTTGAATAAATAAAACCCTTCAGATTTCCTGAGAAGTATGAGTATAATTTAAATCTTGTTTCTCTGCTCTGGGCGCAAACATCAAGTATTTTCTATTCAAAGATGTGGAAGATGTCAAGTTCGTCATCAACTATGACTATCCCAGCTCCTCGGAGGATTACGTCCATCGTATAGGACGTACGGCACGCAGCACCAATAAGGGCACGGCCTACACCTTCTTTACGCCAGGAAACCTGCGACAGGCCCGAGACCTTGTCCGGGTGCTGGAGGAAGCCCGTCAGGCCATCAACCCCAAACTGCTTCAACTGGTGGACTCTGGGCGCGGAGGAGGAGGCGGTATGAAGAACCCGCGTGTGATTTCAGACATATTTAAAAAGAAAAGCTAACTTTTGCTTTTATTCAGGTGGCAGAATGCGTTACCGTGGCAGCAATTCCAACAACCCTAACCTGATGTATCAGGATGAGTGCGATCGGCGCATGCGCTCGGGTGGCAAAGATGTTCGCAGCAGCTTTGCCCGCAACAGTCGGGATGAAGACCGCTCCTCTTCTTCCTACAGGGACCGGAGCCGGGATCACAGGAACAGCTACAACTCTGGTTCAGACCAGTATCAGAGCTACAACAATGGTGGCGGTTACAACTCCCGCGGTGCAGTCCAGCCCGGCGGCGGTGGGGTCATGAAGGATCAGCCGAACCAATCACAGGCTCAGTTTGGCCAGGCTCCTCTTCCTCCACCAGCAGGGGGGCCGCAGCCTTTAATGGCTCAGCAGTTTGCCCCACCACAGCCCCCTCTTATGGGCTTCATGGGACAACCACCATACCCCTTTTCTTCTCCTCCCCCACCTCTACCAGGCCCTCCAGCTCCCCGGAAGTAAAGGCATCTCTGCACAGCTGTGTTTTTCCTGTTAAGCAGTGTGATGTTTAACACACACAGCATGGCGTTCTGCTTTAGACTGAAACTTTCACCTTCCTGTTTTCATTGAGACAGGTGGTCAGGAGGTTTAAGCTGGTTAGGATTTAGCTAGAAAGGTTTAAACAGGAGGATCACAGCTCTGCAAAAGATCAATACAGACGTCACATTCCTGATTCCTTCATTCAAACTGACTTATTTTTAACATCAAGTTTAGCTTTAGACACCCTTTTCCTTCCTTTTCTCCAGTTAAAGAGACTCTTGTACTAATTTAGATACAGCTGATTGTGCATGCCTTTGTGAAACTGTCAGTCTGCTTGTTACGTCAGTGTTATTTTTACATTGTTTTTCTTAATAAATTAAGACATGTTTTCTGCAAATTACTATCATTATGCCCCAGGAATTTACACACCATCATTTATACAGTGAAACACTGGAACCTGCTGACTCCCACCAGTCCTGGTTGCTGTGGGGTGACCCTGCCTGCAGCTTCAGGTCACGGCTGGAACGTACGTTTATGAGAAGATGAAGGACTTGTGTTTAAGTTTTGGTTGTCATGCTTGTCAAGTATTTTATCCAAACTGATGGCAAAAATAAAGATGAGCTGAAACAACAGATCAGACATATTAGGAACCTCCCAGAAAAAGAAATAGATTAAATTATTCCTGGATAAAGCTGCAAGTACACACCGATGGGATGATATAATTCACAATTATAAAGCAAATATTCTTTGCAGATTTCCAAATTTTGTTTAGTTAAATGGAAAACCTTTTACATGCTGGTTACATTAATAACAGCATTAATCTACAATATTTACAAACTGCATGAATGGTTTGTAGTTAGGTTGTTGCACAGCTTATCCAAGAGGACAAACGCATAACCAACTATAAATAATTCATAACATCTATAACAGATTAACATGTCTTTTAATCAATTTTTGATTCGGGTTCATGTATCAGATGAAATTAGATGCAAACTCTATTAAGTGTACAGCTCAATATAATCCATCCCACACAGGAAAAATCTCCATGTCAGCTGATAATTAAACAGATTTTCATAAGTTGCTCTGATCCTCCTTTCTGCCTCAGGCAGAAACATCACTTCAGTTTTAAACTAAAATTAAATGACTGATTCTTTAACATTTAATGTGTCGTTTTTTTCCATGAAGGCCATAAACAAAACATTATATACATAAAGCCAAAGAAAATCAAATCCCAGGCACAGGTGGTACAAAAAAAACCCAGATATATGCAATGACTTAACACGTCCCTTATCGAGTCAAAGACGAGACAATGGACCGAGAGGGAATGACTTTGTGCAAAATAGAAACAAAATAAGTGCACGTGAGTAAACTGCAAAAGGAAAAAACCTGCATGAAACAATAAAGTATGGAAAATGTACAAAAGTGCTGAAAGTATAAAGCAAAGGGTGGACAAAAAGTGGCCTTTGTGAGTGTTTTACGTGTCACAGGAGCAAATAAAGGTTCAGTTTCAGGGTTCTGGTTTTCAGTATACCGGCTCAGAACAGCAAAGCAGGTTTAATAAGCAGCGCTTTTCCAGCTGTGCCAAACCAACATCTGTGTGAAAATGACTGCTTGCACACAAACACACCATCTCCACCCAAATATACGGAAATAAAACCAGAGCAGGGCCTAAAAACCGTGCACGAGTTCAATGTGTGGTTACGGTTTTTCACATCAGCTTCCTGAATCTGAACCAATCTGACTGAAAGGAAAACCACTGCAGTGGTTTCACCTTTAGGGTGACGGTATGTTCACTTTCATTTAGTCTGGATGTGCTTCATGAACACTGCTTTTCATGTCCAGCAATGTAGCACACGCAATAAATAAGTTCAGGAAACTGATTCATGATGTAAGACTAAATTTCTTTCTAATAAAAAACACTGAAAGTACTTTTCCAACTACAACTTCAATGTATTGACAGATCAAAGGGAAATTTATCTCTTGCATAAACACTAAACATGCAAACTGTGACAACTTCAATGTGCAGCTAATTGAGCACAATTTGGAATCCCATAGTAGGAAATGTGAGAGTCTGATTTAGAAAAATAATATATAATTGACTCAATATGTTGCCTGCTTAGTGGCGTGTTCAGTGTGGAAAATAAAATTGCACATTCATCTCATTCATTTAAAAAGCTCATCTTGTTGGCTTCATATGAATGCACTGGTCTGATTGATGGAGAAGGGTTACGTTGCAACACCCTTCTGCAACATGGATGTGATCAAACAAGGATAAGAAGGCACATAGTAAACTGGTTTCCACAACTGCTTTCATCTGTGCATTTCCAGAAAAAGGGTGTTCAGAGGCAATCTCGCCTCAGACAGCACTGCAGCACAACTCCAACCTAAATGTAAAGGAAGCAGCACATCAGAGGACGGGATCGCAGTCCTTCCTAAAGGTTCCCCCATTTGCTTGGAGGCGGGAATTGGTCCACATCACCAGATTCATCGTGAAACTTGTCCCCCAGGTTGAAAGTAAGTTTATATCGCAAACGCACCTTTTCCTGGAATGAGAATAAAACAGCTGGCTTAAATCTCAGCTTGCTGTGACCGTGCCAAACGGAGCGAAAGAAAATATTTAGGAGCTTCGGTACCTTGTGAGGGTTTGCCAGTAACAAAATCTGTGTGATAGCAGCAGGAGGCAGGATGGGGTTAAAAGCTGGGAGCTCAGTACTGGAAGGAGGCTGCAGCTTTACCTTCATCACCTAAACACACAGCCTTCATCAAAGTCTTTTTACTGATATACAGCATTACCACAATTAGATCAGTCAATACTTTAATATAAAACCATCATAGCACAAATAAACCTGGAGTTATGTCATCACTGCCATCATCACCATAGCTGCATAAAACCATGCCTTACTTTTGGAACTGCTGCCTGAAAACGGATGTTGGTGACAGGAATGGGCGCAGAGGACAGCATGGAGATGATCACCACCAGTACATCGGGTCTTGATTGGGGACACTCGTGTGCAAAGGTGAACAAAACCCGGAGACTGTGTTTGTCGAATACAGTCACTGGTAACAAGCTGCCTGAAATGTAGGAACAAGTGCAAAAAAAAAAAAAAAAAAAGTTTTTAAATAATACATTATATTATATATTATATATTATATCAAGCTTTAAGCATAAAATGTCTTTTTTTAAAGCTCAATTCTAAAACTTGCAAAGAAAACTCACAAATAATTGTGCCCTTATGTAATAACGGAGCCCAAATGATATGACTGAGAAGGTAAATGTGTAAAAATGGGGGAATTTGTCCACAATGTGTAATATTGTCTGAATTTTCTCAAAGCATTCCAGATACAGATCAATACCAGTAAAACCACAGCTGCAGTGTCCCCAGATCACACCACAGAACTGCAACACAGCTTCAGCAGCTGTCACCAAATGTTAAACAAAATAAACTCTAAACATTTCTGTCCTGGTCCTCACTGCACAACACCAGATTAAAACTCCTCTTCATACAGTTCCTTCCACGCCTGAATGAAACATTCAATTTAATCAAGTGTCTGTGAAAACATCTAAAATATGCAGGTAGTGTGTCCTGAGGACCAGAACTGAGAAACTTTGAGGTATTTTAATCATGATCAGGATCGTTTAGATCTGTTACTGTAGATTATATTGATCACTAACAGGTGGCAGTAAATATGACTGACTAGCATGCTTAAAAATGTTAAGTTCCCGTAGTTTGACATTTACAGATTGTCACTGAACACATCAGAAATTCAGCAATCACAATAATTTAAGACCTGTGATTGGCTGGAAGTGTAAGTTTATTTCTGTGCATATATGTCATATGTGGCTTTTTTGTGTGTATGCCTGTGTGTGTGTGTCTCTGTGTGCGTGTGTGTGTGTGTGTAGAAAGAGGATAGAGCGAGTCAGTGCAGAGCTGATCTTGCTGCTGTTTGCAGACATGCAGTTTCTTCCTGTGGAAAAATCCTCTACAGTGCTGGATCACATGAGGCCATTCTGAATGCTACAACAGTTTAACCGTTGCTGCCGGTATGATGAATCAATAGGTAACCAGCATAGAGCATGGAGCAGCCGCTCTACCTGGATGTTTAAATAAATTATTAGTAATTCATCTTTGTGTCTTTTGCTGCACACAGAAAGTTCCTTTAAAAGAAGAAGGAAAATAAAATATCTTATGATCCAGCTTTCTTATTCTGGTTGTTTTACTCACTCGGTTTGATGGATTCCAGTGGAACCGTGACGTCTGTCAGGGAGATGCTATCGTAGGGGTCAGCAACTGCTAATGGACTTTTCTCAGCAACACTAAGCTTGGAGAGTAGGAGGACATCAGGCTGTTCTGAAGGGGTGATCAAGCTGACTGAAGCAGGAGCTGAAGGGATGCCGGCGGTGGGTGCAGGGGGAGCAACCATACAGTTGGTGGTGGATTTGGTCTGGAGATCTCGTAAAGTGACTCTAGACTGAGGCTGGAGCTTATCCCTGTGTCATTAAGAACAATGAGAGAAGCATGAAACAAGCTAGTTGCTTAATAAACACAAGAACACTGTGGTGGGAAATGATACAGTTCTGCTACCAGCTCACTCACCATTTGACCTGCTGACTCTCTGGAGGTAAGGACTGCTGCAACAACGTCTTGCCCAGCAAGTCCAGCTCTTCCATAGCTTTAGGAGCAGCAGAGCCCCTCCCTACAGGGGGAGCCGGTGGCGTTTGACTCACAGCTGGTAGCAACACAGCAGCTGGCACAGATGAAGCAGATGACACTGCAGCATCTGATGACTGGGAACGCACAGGAGGCTTGTTATTCAAGTAAAATGGACAGAATTAACATAAAACCTCACTAAAACTATTTATACTATATGCTCAGTAGCAAATATTTATTTGTCTGGATGCAAACATTCACATTATCTTACTTCGCACCTGAGGGATGATGTCAGAGTTACAGTTTTCCGTTACATTCAGTCCTAAAAAATCACAGAATAAATCAAATTTACATTAATTTATTCATGTTTTCATAGGAAATAACATTTAAACCTTTCCAAATGTATCCTGGTGTGAAATATGTGGAGGGTTGGGATGAATCTACTAACCCAGAGACATGAGCTCATCATCCAGAAGACTCAAGCCCACATTGTGAGTCATACTCTGGAGGCCAGAAAACTCTGAGTTGGATGGTTGTGTCTTGGCTGAAACATTAAGTCCACTCAGATCTAAAAGAGCTGAACTTTTGCTGCATAATTCTGATTCTGCAAAAAAAAAAAAAAAAAAGTGAGAATTATAGCAAACACTGATGGATGACAAGTTATACTTGTTACACAGTGACAGGGAATGCTTTAGATACCTACCTGCGTGTGAGGGTAGGTTTACGCCATCATTAGTCACCTCCTCACCCTTTACAAGCTGCCTGTACAGATTGATGACCTGTGTCAGGCTGTCATTTGCCTGAAGGATATCCGCTGCAAAGACAAAACTAGTCAGCAACACCACAGTGGCTGCGCTAGCAAACCCTCTGCATGCTCTGGCTTACCTAAAGCTTCATCATTATCCTCCGTGTCACTCGCCAGTCTGAAGAGTGTAGGCCTCATTTTTTCACAGCGCTGATAAAGATCCTATCACCAGACATGTTAGTTTTTAATCAAATCTCCATCAACAGGACTAAAAGTCTTTTAAAGAGACAACACAATACTTTTAGAGCCTTTTTCCCACCATTATTTATAACTTGTGACAAGTTATAAAGCTCAAATCCATACCGAAAAGAATGATTCAGTTAGAAACAAGCCATAAAGCATGTTTCACTACTGACCCAAGCTTTTCTATAATGACTTCATGCAAATAAAGTGAATGCTACAAGTATGGATCTAATTTTTATTTTTGATTTATTATTTTTAATTAATTTATTATTATTAATTAATTTATTATTAATAATTAAATTTATTTATTCATTTATTATAATCATCATTTATTATTAAATTTATTATTATTACTCATTTTATTATTATATTTTTATTATCTTTTTTTTTTCAATTATTATTATAGTGCTTGCTTTTATTGTTCTAGGTGCAGCATGTTCTAATGATGCACATGATGAAGTGAAACAAGTACTCAGGATCTAGAACAGAGATGGGCTACGTTGGTCCTTGAGGACCGCAGTCCAGCAAGTATTAGGACTTGCTTGCTGCAACACACCTGATACACATCAGACTTAATTAGCAGCCTTTGCAGAGCTTAATCTAAAATTTTGGACAAGTCAGCTAATTACTCATTGATATAAATCAGGTGTGTTACAGAAAGGAGATTCCTAACACTTGCAGGACGTCAGTCCTCAAACACTTGTTTCCCTCCATCATGTGCATCGTTAGAACATGCTGCATTCATTTGTCTCCTACATTGCAGGACCTGAAATGTGACTTTTGCAAACACATACATTGCTATGTTAATCATTAAATAATTTATTGTGCGGCAATAGAGAGAAACATTAAAAATGCAGAACTGCAGCCACCATGGAAACAAGTTAAAAAGCCCTGGTCTAGACCGTGGTGGCCGATGCATGAGTGAAGATGCTCCCATAACCACTTGTTCAAAAGTACTACCAGATGAATCCTGACAATGGCATCTTGAAACATATATGTGGCAACACAGAAAAAAGAATCTATTTGTGTCAAAGGAATTATTTCAGAACATTCAAGCAGTCAAATAACCTAATTTTATGAGCAGATGATGGTGCAGAACCTTAACCTGAACAACTGAAGCTACTACAGATCAAAACACTGAACCCAGAAGCTAATGTGATGCCTGGCCATGATGGCTGCTGCACTTCGTGCACTGCCCCTTACTCTGATGTACCCATCACTCTGAGACTGGGAAAGTTTTTTCCTAAGGTTTTAGAGGTTCCCGGCTGCAGCACACCTGATTTAGATTAATGGGTTAGCATTCCTGGACAAAACCTAACAAGCTATGGAGGAGAGACATTTAATATCAATCATGTGTTGGAGTAAGAAAACATCGAAACCTGCAGGACTGCATTTGAGGAAAAAATCATCATTTCCCTGAATGAAAACCTTTTCTAGTGCATCACTGAGCCTGTAAAGAGGTGCAACATGGTTTTATCAGGATGTGTTGAGCTGTGCAAACCTTAATGAGCTCCTGGTTGCTGTGGGAGCAGCTATCCTTACTGTAACCCTCCAGCAGCTGGCTCAGCAAGCTCACACTCTCCTTCACTTCCTGGATGGCGTTTACTCGCTTTGATACTTTCTCCACTCGCTTTTGATCCTGGGAAAAGAGTGGTAATTACCTCATTATGCCAGCACTGCCAACAATGTAAGGATTAATTAGGAAAAAATGGTAGCTTACAGCTATTTCTCATTATGTTAATTACAGTAACAAAACATCTCCATAGAAGAGTTTTCAATATAATACCAATGAAACTAATAGATTCAGCATATAAATTATTTGTTTGATTTTAAGTCATGGATATTTAGGGGATATTCAGTTCTATACACCAACAATGGGCAAATGGGGTCATGTTGTACAAATGTACAAACCTGAAATGTACATGCATACACTGCAAACCATGCATCCATCACCCACCATCCAAGTGGGGAAAAAAGCCACCGACTCACCTCTTGAACCATTTCTTTAATGAGCTTGTTTGCGGCTCTTAAATCATCAGGATGTGTGCTGTTCAGCAAGCGAGACAACATCTACAACAACAGGATGAGGCAGAAGAGCAGAGGAAAGAAAAAGGAAACGTTTGTAAACAGTCTCTCAATGCTTTTTGCAGGAGTTTCACTTTACATGACTTGATATTTTCCTCCCAGTGATTTTCAATATGAACAGTTAATAAACACAATTTTCCCACCAAAGGACAATAAAGGTTATAGATTATTAAGTCATGACATTACAAGCTTTCCACACAAACCTTGGATTTCTCCTCATCCTCAAATATAGCACCTTTGGCTCTAGGTGGAGGGGGTGGAAGGGGCTTGTCATCAGGAAGCGCAGGATCTTGCTTTACAATACCTGGAAACAACAGGAACATCTATTAACCTTACATTATAAACTAAGCCTTTAACAACACGCAGAGTCTTTACAAGCAAAAAAAAAGAACGCCTCAGTGTTTTCCAAAGCTATAGTTGATATTTTCTGAAATAATTTAAGCATTTTAAAAAGCAACTGCATCTTTTTCTTTGACAATATCCACAATAAGTCATATCATCAGATATCCATATGTTTTCCACCGCTTATCTAAAGTCAGGCGGCGGGGCCAGCAGCCCAGACTTCCCTCTCCCCAGCCACATTCACCAGCTCACCAGGGAGGCGTTCAGGAGGCATCCTAACCAGATGCCCGACCCACCTCATCTGGCTCCTCTCCATGTGGAGGAGATGCGACTACTCGCGTGAGATCTACCTGTAGATATCACGCTCCATCTTCCCACCACTTATGAACAAGATTCCTAAATACTTGAACTCCTCCACTTGGGGCAGGACCCTATCACCCACTCTTAGAGGTAGACTAGGAGACGTTGGCAGTCCGATTCCTGGCTGCAGAAGATCATCAGATATTATATTAAAACTACATTACCATAGTAAATCTCAAAAACTGGGGGAAGATGTTACTCTTTTTTTTGTGAAGACTGATTTTACTCATGATTCAGCTTCACATGACTGAACATCAGTTGGCTTTTCAAAAAGGAGAAGTGATACAACCTACCTAGATGTTACCAATAGCAGCAAATGGAGAACTAAAAAACATCCTATCAGCTACATAAAGGAACTAAAACCACAAAACACAGCTACTGCATGAGGATTATTATATATATATATATATATATATATATGTGTGTATATAAAATAGAAATGTATATATAATGATGATCAGGTTGATCATTTTTAAATGATGTGAGGTGTACAAACCTTGTTTCTTCAGCATGTGATAAGCTTCAGCTATCTTGGTCTCATCTGGGAGTCTCACAGTCCAGCTATACATCATTTCTAAAACTTTCTTCTTCACTGCTTCTGGAGCCCGGGTTCCTAAATACTAGAGAAGAAAAAAAACTGATCAAGAAAAATGCATTTCTGGTGATGTCTACACTGGTCGTGGCTCCATGCTGAATCAAACGGGCATCTTAAAATAAATTAGTTATACAGTTTAACATTCCTATATAATTTTTTTTATTATTTTGTGATGTTGCACACTGAAAGAATTTTTTTCTCTATTTTATTGTTAATAAAAAGTGTTTAAATGAGAATATTTAAACAAATAAAACAAGATGTAAAACTACTATTACCTTGGGTGAGACCACCTTGATAAGCTCATTAAGAAAGCGAAACTTCCCCACTTCCCCATGAAATCGCTTTCCACAGTTCTTCATGCACGTCTCGAGAACCTGGAGGGATTATTCAAACTTTTTCTTTCATTTCCACATTTTTAGATAAACATTCAGTACAAAAAGAAGCCTAAAAATAATAAGCTGCCTATCAGGTCTCACTGTAGGGACATTTCACCTTGTTCCCACATAATACACAACTAGTTTTCAGAAATGGTGTTTTTGTCACTGCAAGTCTTACTGTAAGTGCTTGCATTGCCTCCCACTCCTGAGGAGACTGGACTTTGTGGGCCAGAAGTCTGGTTGCAATTTGAGGCCTAATAAATAAACAATATCAACAGTTAATAATTGGATATAAAAAGTGATTACATTTCATGATAAAACCATTTACACAACATGCTAAACAATTAAGTCAAAGAGCAAATGATTAATTAACATGGAAGCAAGACTACTGCATTAAAACAGCAACTGGTTTTGGACCAGTCTCTCCATTTTAGTAATAAAATGATGTGAATCATCGTGATTTTATTATCTCACCCATCTTGTTCATTGTCCAGCTGATCACAAAATCCCTTGATACTCTCCCAGTCAGTCTCCTTGTTTAAGGGATTGGTGGCTTTATCTGTGTGCAAAGAAAACGTGTTATAGTGAAATGCTCTATTAGCAGTAGATAGGAGAAATTACATGCTTCAAAACTGTGATTTGACAGCAGCTGTTATATCTGGTGTCTTGTATTATACTGGGATCTCTGTAGCTGATGAAAAGACCAAGTTAAGAAATTTATACGTCCAGAGATTTTTTAAGGGAAAAAAAGACAAAATATGGAAAGAAAATGAGTGACACTGGTTTGACATGCTCTTCAAGGCAGCTCCTTGTTATTGTTAGCATTCAGCTTCATTTTATTTGATGTTTATAAGTCAGGTCTGTGTTTATCGCGAAGCTGAGACTGTCAACGGTGGACAAATAGCTCGAAGTTACAACACAGCGAAGAAAACATAACGTTTGGCAGCTTGTTCCAACTGCACTTTATGATTTGAGTCAGACATTTCTGACTCAGAAATCCGTCCCTGTGAATAAATTTGTTAATGACAACGGAAAATTCACCGATAGTGTCCCCATCATTACGTCTGTACAGTGTTTCAGCTATAGTTTTCCTTCAAAAGTTTATCTGGGGTTGTGTTAAACGTTGACTTACTGATGCGAGACTGCAGGCTAGTCTCATCTGAAGGCGCCGCCGCCATCTTTCGGGAATTCTTAATGAAGTGGTGACTATCGCGTGACTTTTGTAACATCACGCGAGACTTGGAATTGGAGTTGCGACTGGCTATCCAGCTCCCCCAGTTGGAGTCGAGAAGCAACAACAGGATGGCTTAGAGATGTGGCAGGCAAGCTGCTAATACAGTAGTTCAGCCAACCCACCGGAGACAGGGCTGATTTATTCAATATGATCGAAACCAGATCATTTTTTTAGATGATTTTACAACATAAGCATTAATAAGGCATCAAGAAAAGCGACCGGTACCTCAGACATTTCCAGCGTTTTACCGGTTACAACAACCAACAAGAAAAACAATCTCGTTGTGCTCCCTTTCAAGGAGGAAACTGTCACCTCTGTTTGATCGTGTGTGCATCATCGCCTGAAACATCCTGCTCCGTCCATACGACGCACGAGAAAGAAGAAAACCTGCAAACTTGGAGGTCGCAGTAGGCTACCATTGCTGCTTAGCTAACGCGGCTACGTAAAGAAGTTGGTTGGAAAGCCCCCTTTATCAACTCTGGATATTAGCCCGTGTTCTCTTCCACTTCAAATGCAGTCGCATCAGTCTTTATAGCTCCACACAAGAAATGAAGTTCATAGTTTTTTTTGTTGTTGCAAAAGTTAGCTAACATCTTGCTAGCCTGCAGCCATGCTAGTGTTTTTAACTTGTACATGAATGTAGCGTATCGTCTCATCGGGTGTTGCCTGCTTCTCCTCACTGCACCAACTCTGCTGCATGTGTCCTGAGACCCTGAGAAAAAAAAAGACATCTGGTTTATTAGATTTTAAAAACTTTACGTATTTATTTATCAAGTAATTATGGGATCACTGAAAGCTCTGCAGGAGTGGTGTCGGATACAGTGCGAGAATTACAACGATGTGGAAATAAGGGACATGTCAACGTCCTTTCGGGACGGAATGGCTTTTTGTGCCATTATACATCGTTACAGACCTGATCTCATGTAAGTAACTACTACGACAAAGCTACTAACTACCACCATGTTGGTTTAAACGTACTAATCAGGTGCAGAAATCACTTGTATTTAACATAAATGCAGTTTAAACTAATCTGGATTATTTTGTGACATCATAGACTCCATGTAAACAAAGATCCATTTTCTTGACTTAACACTAAATGTGCTTAAATTACTGATTAGATAACCAGACACTCTTGTTTAATTTTTAATCTTTAACAGTATTTGTGCGTTTATTGTTATTTGTAAAATAACATGTTATGGGAACATAAAAAATGCTGTGATATGAGAAGCCACTGTAATGTTATAAATTAATGTTGAGAAGCCATGTCATGTGTTAAAACAGCCTCATTGTGCATTTTGTGGCTACACAGAGACAACCCAAGATCCCACAAAACACAACAACGGGCTTGATTTATTATAAGAACAAGAAAGTGATGACTTACTATTGTTTTATTTTAGATAGAAGGCTTCCTATCATTGGACAAACTGAGAATTGGATCTGCTATATTACTGTGTAACACTGCCTGGCTGTATCACTTATATAAGAGGATCGTCATAAATTTGACTTTCAAAACCTGTTCCTTCATCATCTGCACTATATATATTATTTAACCATCAATTTTCCATTGTGCAAAAGCTCAGTAGTCAAATAACAGGTTATGTCATGACCAGTCATGCAAATGACCTTTACAGATCACATTAGATGTTTTTTTAAACATAAAATAGTTTCTAATAGTTGTCATAACCATTGCTAAGCTTATTTTGTTTTACTTTTTTTAAATAATTTTTTTTTTAACATTTAAATCTGAATCCCGTAGCTTCATAACTCATTTTAGTTCAGGGGCCACATGCATAACACTTTAATCTCTATAATAATACATGTTGTTGACCAGCAAAATAGCAGCATAGCAGTAGAGATAATAACAAAGTTAAACCTTTTACTTCATTTTAATAAAAAAAAATAGTACAGATTAAAAATGTCGACATATTATAAACCATAAGATCTGAAAACGTAAAAAACTGATATTTGCAGTTAAAATGCTTCTTTATAGTGACAATAAATATCACACAGAAAGTCTGACCTCAACGTGATTCACTTCATATATGGCGAGCCCTGTCTTGTTGCCGTCTTGGGTGATCATGTTTGTGACAACATCAGGATTTCCTGCTAGAACACGTCAACAAGCCCTCATTGTAGTAGACGGGTTGCATTAACTATGTTAATGCATGTGTCATTTCAGTGTTCTGGGTGACGGGGAATGTGGCAGGATGATTTTAAATGGACTTAGTCAGACCGTGACGAAATGTGATAAACATTCACTCGAACACCGAGTCGCACTTGACCAGCCAAAAGCACTCTGATCCAGACAGACAGCTCATCAGGGTAATCTGCAGCTGAGACCTCCGCCTGTCAAACTGGATTTAGCTCCGGTGCAGAGCCAGGCCATTGTACTCTAACCCGTACTCTGCAGCGAGTGTACTCCTCTAAATACATGGCAGTGATGCAGAGGAGCGAGAGGCTTTATCAGAATTCCTATAAGCCTCTGTTAACTTTCCCCCTGCCTGTGAGAGAGGGTGGAGTTGTGTTGGACTTGGGTTATAGTTGTAGAATAGATCATTTCAGACTTTTACTGTGATACACAGAAAACTGCATACCATAATCTATTTAGATAAAATTGTGTGCGTATATTCAAACTTCTTCCCTCCCTGCATAGATGTTTATCTATTCTAACTCTTCTGGAAAGCATGTTGCACATAAATGCGTATTAATTCCTGCTCTTTCCAGTCTGACTGAACTCCGTGTAGCAGCTGTCCTGGTTCATCCTGGTTTTTATCACATGGGTTTTAAACGGTTGACACACAATACACGCCGAGACACACCGCTTCTCAGCTGTACTCTTTCCCAAAATAAACCTGGAGTATCTGAGTCACGCTGGATAAGATTCGGACTTCTGGTCACACACTGCTTCACATGTTGTCAGTGAAGGTCTGCTGTTTAGTGAGTGCTGAGAATCTGAAACCCTATCCAGAAATTTTGGGAGTATTTTATGCGAGCTTGCCGTTTCAGCACGCTGCATCACGGTGGATTTGGTATATGAGAGTTGCTGCTCACTGTGGCCATGGGAAATAGATTAGAGAGAACAGAGGTCACTTTGTCTAGCTCCAACACGGAGCCCATTCACAGGATTTTGCCTTCTTGAAACTTCTGTATGGCTGCCACACGCCCTCATCAAGTTTTTTTTTTCCCCAGCATAGTGTTGTCCACTCCTCAGCACATATTTAGCCATGCACACAACCACACTTTCATCCCACAACTCCTCAGATGTTTTCCAGTTTTATTGCAAGAAATTTACTGGTGGGAGCCTGGTTTTAGTTCTTCACTCTGGGCATTTCAGAGCTGAGCCTTGTAATTATCAAATACCCAAATCCTGTTTGGCCCTGCTGCTCTTTCTCTCTGTTGTGGCTCTTTTTTCATATCACACATCACTTGGGTGAAGCGTAACAGCTCACTTTGCATAAGTGAGATTAGGTCTGCAGGCATCAGCTAAATTGAACCGCATTGTGTTGAACTTTACTGGCTGCATGCAGATACAGTCTTATCTTACATGCTTTTATTATTTATTATGTTTTTTTTTGTCATTTCAGAGAATTCGACTCGCTGTCTAAGGAAAATGTCTACGAGAACAACAGACTTGTGAGTTAAAAGTCAAATTATAAGATGCAGGTTTTACATCTATGATGCTTTCATGTTCATGTCTTAATGGGAGGAGAAACATGATGTCATTTATATATCCCTCACTGAGCTTTGGAGCCTGTTACATCTGTGACCTTATCAGTACACGCAGACTGGACTTGATGTTGCATATGACCATCTGTGTGTATGGGATTAAAATCCTGCCATTATCTGAAACTGAAAAAAAACTGGTTATCTGGTTAGTTATGAAATAAGTGAGTCAATTCTTTATTGTGTATAAAAGCACAGACAGCAAAGTTTCTCATGGAGTATAAATGGACCTTATCTGACTCACTTTAAGAGCAAGAACACATTCATCTCTTCTCATGGGCGATGTAACAAGCTTAACACATTCCCAGGAAAATGGTTGGATAGATTAAACAGGTGACCCCCCCCCCAATCCCAGTTTGAGAGTTTCAAACCAAAGCCTTGAGAGGACGCTGCCAAGATCTCACGATTGCAGCGGTGTGCATGAATCTCTGAAAACGCAAGGATGAATCGGAAGTTTGAAACTCCAAAAACACAAACCGGTGCTGCACCCAGAGCTCACATACCACACGCACCACCTGGTTTCAAAACATTTTTGCGAACGTGCACACGTGAGTTTTCAGATCTCATATTACAACGTTTCAGAATGTTTTTGTGTAAACTGGTGGCACCACAACGCCATGGCTGAAACTGGAAATGTCTCACGCAACAAGAGGTTTGCATATCTGAAAATGTCAGGCGGAAAATCTGCAATATGCACGTTGCCTTCATGATTATGACAGGATTTTAATCCCATAGGGCTCAGCGAGTGTTATTTAATCCCAGTGGGGTCTGATAAGGCCTCAGAGTGGGAAGGAGGAAGTCAGAATAGTCTGAGTCAATCCAGACACTGACCTGTGAAGAGAGAATTAAGACAGAACTATAAGATGTGTTTGGGATACTTTCACTCCTATTTCCACACTGAAAGAGCTCTAAGAGGTGAAATAAAAATATCCGTACTTCTATTTTCTGCTGATAAACACATCTTTAAAAGATCTTATTGTATTTAAATAAGATTATCCAGAACATTTTGTTTGGTTCTGTATGACTTGAAATGAAATCCATGAATGTTAATAATTTTATGGATCCCGTTACCTAAAATCCCTTTCTGATAAGTGAAATTGTGTCCCACCATTGGGACTGCAGCCAGTCGACGCTGTAAAGATGTGGATTGATCAATGTGCATGCTTAATTGCCATGTCAGCAGCTGAAATGATTTGAGTTGAATCCAGTCAGCAGCAGGGGGACCATGGGGCCCTGGAGCTGGTGAGAATAAGGTTGACTTAATAAAGACCTCACTGCTCAGCTGAGCCCAACTCTCTTTGCGTTTTAGTGTGAGCTTCCTGTTAGCAGCTCTATATTTTCCTACGCATATTACTTCTCAGTCTGAGTTAAATGATAAAGTTTGCTAATTAAATTACATTATTTCACCATCAAAATATATGCATGAACTGAGCTCCTGAGGTTGTGTGCATTCTTAAATGTGCTTTTATATAAAGTATAGTTATTTCCGTGGAACATTAGAAAATGCAATGTTATCATGTTTTTGATGGGAAAGGGATTGTCTAAAGGATCATCATTATAGTAGCAGATAAACTTGAGAATGAAGCATTTTTGTCATTTATAGTGCAGTGGATTTTGACTGAGGCTTAGTTTCTCTGCTTATGTGCAGCTTTACTTTGCAGGGCTACTGCAGAGCTGCCAGTTTGGTTATGTAATCTTATCCACACACTAATTTCTCTAGTGACTTTTAATGTTGTTTATCGTCAAAACATATTGTAAAAATGTGGGATAATTCTGGGATTGTGGGTCTGCTGATTGGTCTGCTAGCTTTAAATGCTTTTCACATGAATTCCTGGAAACTTTCAGATTAAAAGTTTGGTTATTTGTAAATAAAGGGTGAGAAGCTCGGCCATCCGGGAGAGACTCAGAGTAGAGCCGCTGCTCCTCCGCATCGAGAGGAGCCAGATGAG
>JBAMIG010000004.1:20755938-20769974 GCA_037177335.1 Kiunga ballochi
GGATAAGCAGCAGAAAATGGATGGATGGATGGTTATTTGTAAAATGCCTCAGTGGGTTGTTACAACCAAAGTATTAGTTACCCAAATTTTGCCAAATCAGGCTTTAATCTTTGTACAGCTTATTTTAATATGCAGAGATTGTGTGTGTGTGTTTTTTTTTATGCATTTAAGCTGCTTTGAGTTTCCCAGTTCCATTTGGCATCTTTCCTTGCTCTCTAATCCTGTGTTTGTTCTGTCTTTGCTTTGCTGCAGGCATTTGAAGTGGCCGAGACACAGCTGGGGATCCCAGCCCTCCTGGATCCAGAAGACATGGTGTCTATGAAAGTGCCTGACAGACTTAGTGTCATCACATACGTGTCCCAGTATTACAATTTTTTCAACAATAAGTCACAAGGTGAATACATAAAGATCTGATTTGAGATGAAACATAAGGTGGAAGCTGACATACTTTCCCTTTTGTAATGCAGCAAACCCCCCCTGTATGAAGAGGTTGAGTTCAGTCAGTCATAATGAGCCGGTTCAGAAAAGGCCTCCAATTTCTCTGGAAGACAAAATGATCCACACTGAGGTAAGTGTCCACATTCTTAGTGTCCATGTTGCTTTTCCCCCCTGAGCTCCATGGATTTTGGGTTACTCTAACTTTATAAGCTATGCATGATTCCTGCAGGAGCTGCATGTTTTAGGCTTCTTATATTTTCACCATGTGGAAAAGTAACGCCTCATGAAGGTGATCTTACTGAGTAAACTGCTGAACAGTGAAGTTTTTCATGATAAACTCATCCCTGTGCATGAGCTTTTTGAGGCGTTAACTGCATAAACCTGCACAATCCGGTCTTTTCAGTACAACAATGAAGACCGTTCACCCGTGGGGTTTTTTAATAGCTCCATCCTTGAGTGGCCATTGTGTTGCACTGCAGGAAAAAAGTAGTAGCCCATAGTAGAATAAGTCTACAAAGATAGCCTCTGTATCCTGTTTCTCTTTTTTCTCGCATGCCTTCAACTTCTTTCCTCCATCCCGTACTGGCACCCGCCTCATCACCCCCTCCCTCACCTCTACACCCTGCTTTTCAGATGGAAACTCATTCCACTCCCTCCTCTTCCTGTTCTTCATCCTCTCATCCGCTCCCCCCTACACTCTCTGGTCCTGAGTCTAGGCAGTAGTGTGGGGTGGGGGTTGGGTTAGCGGGTGACAGGAAAAACTGTTAGGTCAGTCTTTTTTAATCATCGTCTTGACATAAAAGACTAACAGTGATATTATCCTAACACACTGTGTGCAGAGTGTTGCTGCTTTTGACCCCTCTATATAACCCACAGCCCCAAAAAACCTTTTGACTGATTTCAATCAAGCCTGTAGAAGTCATAGTAAACACAGCAGACTACCTGAGTCATTACACTCTAAAAAGCTCATATTACTAATAAATACTTTATTATGACATACATTTTTTGTATTTATCAGATTGTTTAAAGATAAAATGAAACAAAAATCAATAAGCTGTAGGTAGGTAGGTGTTAGAAGCTAAACAGAGTGAACAATCCACTTCCTCAAATCCTGACTCCGTGTATGATTTCCCCCTCCATTACTCTTCATCTTGCCCCCCTTCCTCAATGTCTCCTGCCTATCCCCTTCCTGCAAACAACCTTCTGGTCGCTTGCACTGGCCAATCCAGTCTGCACAGACAGGTGCAGAGGCATCAGCGGCGATCAGCACTCTGAGCAGCACGTGCACTGCCTGTCAGAAGCATGTCCACTTGGTGCAGAGGTTTCTGGTGGATGGGAAGCTCTATCATCGAAACTGCTTCAGGTGAGATGGGCATCACTGACGGTGTCCTAGATTACGTGCTGGAGTATAACAATGTGATGGCACAGCTGGTTACAGGAGCGGACATTTAGTACGATTGAAGAGACGAGCAATATTTGAGTGGTTGCTGTTGGTCTTATATCCTGTGTTGTTTTAGGTGCACGGAGTGTCGCAGCACTTTGCTTCCTGGATCCTACAAAGGAAGTGAGTCCGGGGCTTTGGTTTGCACACATCATCTTACAAGGCATGCCTTACCCAATCAGAACGGTGGGCCAGATCTTAGTAAGAGACCAGCAGCGGTTCATCCTGTCAGGACTGGTCGCAGCGCAGTTCATCACAGTGAATCCTCTGAAAGCGATCAGGCAAAGACTCCTTCTGTGGGCCAAACCATTACCGATATACCAACCAGTGACACGGTCTCAGCTGCTCCTGAAATAAACAATGAAGACTCTCAGGATAAAACGAAGGATATGGACGGCAGCAGCGAGACAGAAGAGAAATCTCACCCTTCCTCTCCTCCTAACCCTTTTGAAGAGAGTGATGAAGAGAACAACTTGGAGGAAGAGGAAAAGGAAACAGAAACACCAGCTCACTCTAGATCCAGCCCGCCTTCTGCACCTCCTGTTGAAGCACCCAGTCGGCCGGTACCTGCACCCCGAAGAGTCTCTGAACCCATGGCTCTGCCTCGCCCTGCCCCTCGAGCTCGGCTGCCCCCCACGGCAAACGGCTACACTGTGGGTTAGTGTCTGTTGCAGAGAACCAGTCACATTACAATCACTTTATTCTAACATTTGCTCACAGTGAATCTTTTTTGTTAAAATCCCAGATGAAAAGCTGAAGCCTGCGACTCCACCCAAACCCAGAGAACGATCCCAGTCCCCTGCCAGGTATCTGAAGTTCTGTTACAGAACCAGTTCTCTTCTCTATTTCCGTTTCATGCACCTTCATCATGCCATCTGTTTGCTGCATCACCTTACTGTCAGTTGCCCCTTCGTGTTTTGTGTTGTTTGTTTTTCTCTGTGTGACCCCTCCATCCCTATCTGTGTCTCACTGTTCAGTGGAACCCATAAACCTAAAGACCCACCTTGGCTTGCCCTGGTCCAATCAGAATCCAAGAAGAAGAAAGCTCCTCCCCCACCCCCACCTGGACTGGCAACACCTCCAAAAACAGGCTCTATATCTTCTCCCCAAGGGGAGGGCTCCAGACCCAGCACACCCCCACAGGCCTCTAACCCATTTGAGGATGACGATGATGAGGTAAATGAAGATGAGGGTAGTGAAGGAGCAGTTCCACCCTCTGTGGCAGCGACTCATCCATGGTACAAAATCACTCGAGCTGCTGAAACGGCATCTGCAGAAACAGAAAGCTCGCCCCGCTCTGACAGTCCCGGGAGTGCTAAGAGCAAGAAAAGACTGGCACCGCGTGCTCCACTGCCCCCTGCTGGTAAACAAGGTAAACTGCAACCATAAGCTAGTCAGACAATAAACACTAAACTCATTTGAATGAGTTAGAGCAGGACGAAGCAGGAGCTCACTCTGCTTTGGTGCAAGCTTCTCTGCAAAGTAGTGACTGAGGTTTTTTGTTGCGTTGTGTGAGAACAACAACACAGCCAATGCATTTATCTCAACATTTTTATTCATATTTACTGAAAAATAAGAAAATATTAATGGAAATACTTTTTAAAAAGTTAGTAAACTCGACTTACTAGCTTTTTTTTTAACTGTTTACATTTAAGTTAGTGTGCACAGGTATGCTTCCTAACCTCACTCTGATGACATTATTCAGTCTAGTTTTCAGATGATCACTTTGGGTTGATTTCACAGGTGAAGGGAAAGCTGGTGTGTCACTACATCTTTCTGTGTGCATGAAATGTGAAATTTAGTCTGTAACTGCAGCTTTCAGCACGCTGTAGACGTTTTACCTTGTTGGTGTTCAGCTGTTATATTATCCTGTCCTCTGATCAGAGGCCAGTCTTCAGGTTGTGTTCAGGATTAGTTTGGACCTGAGTAAAGTTTGAATGCTCATTATTGTACCTGGAGCAAGTTTAAGAACAAAAATAGCCCCTTTTTCAGAAGGCAGTAGACTAAAATAAGAAATGAGGAGATATAATCTGTGAATAAATGTTAAAAAATAAATCCCTTTTTCTTTTCCCTCATTCTCTCTATTTCAATCTTTCCCAACTTCTTTGACTGTTTTTTTCTGCTTATTTTATTTTACTTCTTTTATTCCTAACCTTTCTTTAATCAGGCCACTCTCACTCTCAGCCCTCTTCCTGTTCTCCCTCTCCAGCTCTCAGTATTGAGAGTTTATCCTCTGGCTCAGACTACAGCTCCTCCCAGCTCGCTTGGGGTGGCGGTGCCAGCAACGACCATGAACAAGGCTTCAGCAAAAGCGTCTCTGAGCCTTCCATCTGTTCACCCTGTGACAACACGTCCTCTTCTTCCATAGCTGATCATACGCAAACTTCCCCAAACCCTTATCCCTCCTGTGTGCCATCAAATGTCAGCTCAGCTCCAGCCACCCCACAAACCAGTCGCAACTCAGAGGCCAAAGGCACCGGAGCCCCTCCACCACAGCGCACCACAACCCCCAGCCCCCTGGCAACACAGTCACACAAAAAGGTCCTAATAAAAACTAATATGAAGAACATGCACATTACATGAATACACCAACTCCCATCTCATTTGTTTTTCTTCCTCTTTGGCAGATTTGTAAAGAAAACCCCTTCAACAGGAAAGCGTCTCCCTCCCCGGCCAAATCTGGAACCAGACCTCCAAGAGGCCCTCGCCCTGCCAGACCTCCTGCACCCGGACATGGCTTCCCACTAATCAAACGCAAAGTAAAACGTTTTGCAGACTGTGTTTAAAAATCTTTAATCAGGTTGTGTATAACAGATGTTCCCACTATGGGAGTATTTACCCGGTCCAAACATGCGCAGGTGCAGTCGGATCATTACATCCCAGTGGAAGACATCCATGTGGAAATGGTTCGGCTAGAGAAGCACCTGGATGAGCTGGAGCAGAGAGGAGTGGAGCTGGAGAAGAAGCTGAGAGACAACCCTAATGGTACCACACCACTCTGCTTTGCATCATTTCTTTCTTATTAAATGGTTTCAGTTTGTTGTCATCTATAACCGATTCTATTCTTGTGCTCAGATGAGGATGAGGAGCACCTGCTGGTGGACTGGTTCACTCTGATTCATGATAAACACCTTTTAGTACGACGTGAAGCAGAACTGGTCTACACGTAAGTCTGGAGTATCGTTAAAAGTTTGTATCAAATCCATGCTGAAAATAAAATTTTGTGAGGATTTTCTCTCTGTAGGGCGAAGCAGCAGAACCTGGAGGAGAGGCAAGCTGATGTGGAGTATGAGCTGAGGTGTCTTCTCAACAAGCCAGGTGTTTACTCCGTGGTATTCTTCATCCTGTACCCTGATTTTACTTATATAAAAAACCTAAATGAATTCAATTATTTCCCGAAGAGAAATGCAATGGTTTCCAGGATGTAAGGTCAGGGAATCTGAGTCCTTTTGTATCCAGAGATAAAAAATGTTTCCTATCCTGATGTTTAAAACATGACACAAAACCTCAGTAGCTCAAATTATAGGAGGTAAACCGTGTTAATCCAGTTACACACTTCACTCTGTGTTGGTTTTAAGGCCATCCAGGACACATTAGACACCCAAACAACCAGTTTGAGTTTTACTCTGTAACTGGGGCAAACCAACAAGAAAAGCTGAATGTATTCAAGCTCTGCACCCCCCGCCTGGTTATAGTCACATAGATAAAATAACTGTTCACTACACTCCCAGAGAAAAATACAGCTTGAGTTGTAAATCAGGAATGATTCATCACATCCTTATTTATTCTTTATGCAGAGAAGGACTGGACTGCGGAGGACAAGAGTCGGGAACAGGAGCTAATGGCGGAGCTAGTTACCATCATCGAACAGCGTAACCAAATCGTTAACAACATGGACCAGGACCGGCAGAGGTAATCAATAACTGGCAGCATGGTGGTGGTGTGTCTCAGTGGTGAATGTAAAGGTTGATATTGTTATTGTTGTTCTATAATAGAGGAGAAGAAGAAGATAAACTTATGGAGGCCATGTTGAAGAAAAAAGGTACAAAAACCTTTAATATCAAGCAAATTTAGTTAAATAACCTGTTTATGTTGCATTTCTTGTATTTCTATTTGCTTTGAACAGCGGCTGAAAACCCTTTATTGATTTATTTTTCCATCTTTAGACTTTCACAAGGATCCAGACAGTGACCAGCTAAAGAAGAAAGGGGCAAAGTTTAAACCCATCAAGGTGCTGAAGAGGCTCAGTCATAAAGGAGAACCAGGAAAAAGTCCTCATAAAGGGAAAAGCTGAGGAGAAAAAACACCACCAGCTCGAGAGGACTTAAGCTATTTTAATAACACTACATATTTTAAAATGAGATGAGAAACAGATCTAGTTAAGAGGAAGACTTCTCCTTTACTGTCTCATGGGTCACTTGCAGCCATGGATTCACTTATTTATAACTCCCATATAACAAGCATCATTAGTGCTGATTTGCCTTTGTGTGTTTTTGAAGAGATACTCGTGCAACTTAAGTGCTTTATGAGCTATAATTGAAGCTTCAAAGTGTCGGGCCATGTTGTTCCTCTGTACTGAGGATCTTGCGTGTCTGCTCCTCTCAGCATTGCTCAGTAACTGCCCAAAAAGCTCTCATCCGATTGGTCATTTTATCTCTTGCCATAATGTGTCATGTGGTATTTTGAATAGTTTTACTGTAATCTTGCACTCCTTGAATACCCATCTTGCTTTTCCCCCATATGTGGTTGGAACCTGTGGTACTTGTAAAGGTTTTTGCTTTAAGTTGCAGCATCAATTCTTCAATCAGCAACGTGTATTTAAACACTTCTAGCTGCTATGTTGTGTCTTTCTATTTGCGTACACATGAGAAAGAGGTGTATGAAGATGCACAGTATTTATGATCTTTGCAAGTCAAGAAAGAAGAGAAAAAGTTTTGGGTTTAGAGAGAAAGTTATTGAAGTATGTCTGGTAGTTTTTATATGCTAGATCTCACTAAATAGACTAAGCATATTGACCAGCAGCAAACGTCTCCAAACAGTTCAACTTGTGGGAGCAGAATGTGGCTATATATGCAATCATAATTTATATTTTATTATGCCTTTTCTGTTTTGCCTTAAAATTAATAAGAAAATGTTAACATTTTGATACTGTTTATTGCCCTTTATTTAATGTCATACTGTGTGTGGATGAAGGTCATTACAGTTCATGGAAAAGTCTGTATGTTTACTCTGTTCCTGTTTTGTCGGGTAGATAATGTGTATGCTCTCCATTGCAAATGGAAATCTGTTTTGTGTTTCTGCTCTGCCTGATGCCATACCCTGAACCGAGGGCCCGATTTGTCTGATATACTGTGTCCTCTAACAGCAGCAGAGTACTGACGCTGGTAGGTAGAAGAATAAAATTAATTCCTGCAACTTGACTTTGTATAGTGTTTTAATTGCTGTCCAACATCAAATCATTCATCAGTCAGTGGGTTGTACACTTCTTTGCTGCATCTGTGTGATGAGTTTGATGGTCAGTGGAAGCTGTGTTCTGGTGCACAGTCCCTTTTAGCATCCTGCTTATCACTGCTAGCTTGATCCAAAACCTCCAGTTCTCGAAGTTTCTGTTATTGGATTAAAGACAAAAATACAATTTTAATAAATATTTGTTCCAGAGAGACAGAATAATCTGTATTGAATCAGAACTTAAGCATTATTTAAGTTGTAATTTATCAAACTTTCCTATATTAGGATTTATTTAATATTACGACATCTCTGTTTACCTGCACTATCTCTGTGTTGATGATGTTGATGTATTTCTGCTTTTGACCCAGTTCTGCCATATCTGCCAGGAATTGTCTTCTTTCCTCTATTTCATTTAGAACTACATTAAAAAAAACATTTTAACCACTGATAAGTTGAATAAATTGAGAACCTGACAGAATATGATGGTATGTTAGCGCACTGTTTTTTCTTTTTGTGTGATTTATTTATTAAAATTTTTTATTTAAATATGAAATTGTAACTTTATACATTGTCTGTTTCTATGAACTTAATTTTACCTTCCTGATAGCGATCTGTCTCACTTGATACTTCTGAATCAAGATATGCTGGAGTCTTTTGAGGCAATGCAAAGGTGGGCTCTTCTTTTCCTGTTGCCATGATGTCCTGTAACCTCTTCTTCTCTTTCTTTAAGTCTCCTTAAAACAAGTGTACACAAATTAAATTGTTAATCTGCTGTAAAGATGCAAATTCAGAATAATGAAAGGTTTAAGGAACATACGTGTAGGACCAGGGTAGAACTTTTCTCGCTCGTAGCTGTTCCCAGATCGACACGATTCAGCACTACGTTTCTGAGACTTGAGGGGTGGATGCTTTTGGACAGACTGACTCAAGTGAGAGGACTTGGAAAGGTTAGATGCCTGAGGCAAAGCTGGAGGGGAGAAGTTACATAAAATACCACGGTAAACATAGAAAATGTTGAAAAACATACTATTTGTAATTCTACAGTAAATCAAAAGCTGGGAATTGGAATAAAGATGTGAGAAGGAAATATTTCAGATTAAAACACTGAATATGCAAGAATAAAGAATTCAGACCTTTATATATATATATATATATATATACACACACACAACCATAAAAAGCTACAACTTTATTGTTACTAATAGCAATCAAACTTACTCTTTTGTCCTTTATCCATCTGTTTTTTATGGACATTGCCGATTCGTGATTCTTCTTTCATTACTTAGAAAAAGAAAATAAAGATTGTTGTGAAAAACAACTGAATGAATGAACAAACTGAATCATGCACAGATCTCCCCGCACACACTTTGGGATCAAGGTGAGCATACTAACTGTGATACCAGCGTAAAATCTCTAATTCCATCTCAGGAGAAGAAACACATTTGTATTTGGCTGAAGAGACATGGGAGCATATATTAGTAGATGCTGGAGAAACTGGATCAATGCAACTCAAGCCTGGACATGCACTGTCATCCAGACTAATTAGCTCTAATGCACCTCTAAACTTGAAAGAAGGCTTTGAACACGAGGTGAGCTGATCATCATTATTCTTTCCTCTACAATTACCTCAAGTGTTTAGTGTTAACTTGCACATGTCTAATAGTGCAAGTAATCAACTCACATCTCAGCATGTCCTGGGTCTCCTTGCTGCACGGAAGGGATCTGGGATTATTCCACATTCCCCTGCTGCTTCTGTTATGTAAGGCCTCCATATGCAAACCTAACGACACAAAAATATACATAAACCAAGCTCCAAGTAGCCACAAGATTCAGAATTTAAATCATGGTTTGTTTTATTTATCTTATTCTGAAAAAGAAGAAGAAACATTCAAGTGTCTTTTTGACACCCTAACGGAAATATGACATACAAATCTTACAATTATAATATATATTTATTAAATAAAACAAAAATATTTCTTTTGCACCCAGAACCTTTCCGGAAACTAAACTAGTTGTTCGCTAACACCAGATTGGCGTCGCGTGACCACTTAGCAACGTAGCAGCTAGAGAGACTAAACTGACCAAATAAGAAATGATAATAAAATTAATAATAATCAAAGGTTAATGCATATACACCCATTAATGATACAGAAAAATACACATTTTTAAGCTTTAACACAATATGTTCAAACCTTTCTCGGGAAAAAGATGCCTTTATAAACAGCAGCGAATAAAACTTACGTTAAATTACGTAAAAATTACGTTACTATAGCAACGACGTAACAGACCGTTGATGGAGCACGTGCCAGCGGGGCCGCCATATTGGATGGGTCTCTGCATTCAATTAACTAGATTAGATGTTTTAGATTAATTAGATGTTTTATAATTTTATTTCACAGCTGCACTGTTAAGATGATGCGTTGCAACTTTTCTTTAATCAAAAATTAGGTCCAGCAGCAGATGACTCAATGGGTTTGGGAGATTACAGATGGAGAAGGATAGAGAGGCTGTGGTCTTTCCTCTGAAGTTAGCCAGTCACAAATCAGATGACTCCATCTCACCGGCTTGACCTCCTGACTTACGCACTTTTGCAATATGGAGAGAGAAAATCTACTAAAGCGAGTAGGTCAATATACTGTGCACATTGGTTTGAGTTTTAAACAATTATGCTGTCTGGAGTTTTAGATTAAACAAATGACCCAATGTAAGCAGAGAGGCACCAGGTAAACCTGCACATTAGAAACAGAAGAAATTAAAATAAAATGTTGTGTAACCTAAACTTTTTAATCGTAAAGTAGGCTATTCTATTTAGTTTTAAAGCACATTGCTCAAAGTACAACTACAGTTTATTAGTGTTTTTTGTTAGTTTTGATCTCTCAGTAAGACATCAAGAAATGGAAGAAAGGGAAATGGTTGTTATTATTAAAGAAACACAAAAAATAAAGAAAAAAATTGTGACATTTTCTTCTGATCTTCAGACACATTCTCTAAATGGAAAAGGTACATAATAAATTTCTACAAGCTCCTGTAAGAGCTCACATGTAACCCAGACCACTTCTGCAACTGTTCTCTGTCACATCCAACCACATGGCTAAACATATTGTCAGACACGTTTCTAAAGCGGTTCACTTTCTGTGTAAATATGAGGCCAAAACATAGACTGCATATTTTTTATTAAACTTTATTTGTAACATCAAAAATTTTGTACAGTTAAAAAAATAAAATAAGAAAAGTCATTTGAACATAAAAAAGCATAAGACAACAAAGGCTTTATTAGTAAGAAAATATTTGTGTGGGAGATGTAATGTTTTTGTTACCAACCAGGAGAGACCAAATTTGAATTCAGTTAAAATTCTGAATGGAGGTGGTTCAGTAGGGTCCAGTAGGGTCCATGGGGTCCAGTAAGGTCCAAAAGGGGACACAAGATGGGGATCAGACCAGACGGTCTTGAAATAAAGAGCGGACCTTGGAATTGGTGACATTTGGTTGAGCTGAGAAGCAAAGCGGTCCGTTTAGGGTTTAGAGGACTTGGCTGAACAACATGAGCAAGCCGGCTGGAAAAGCATCAAATACAATGCTAAATTCTTTTAGGGTAACGGGAATCTTGTACTTAGTAAGACATTCTGCATAAAGAAAACCTTTATTATTAAGCGGCTAATAAACTTGAGTAATACTGTAAGTAAACCATGTATAAATAATGTCTTGTTTTTATACAGTGTATTTGAGTTGTTCCAGATGTAACTTTTGTGGAGAAGAATTGTGTTTGTAAATGAGAGACCAGGCTAATAATACCTGGTGAGGACCAAAACCAAGACAACCTTGTTGGAAATAAATTGCTTCAGCTTTGTCATCTATATTTGGTATGATTGAGCATATCATCTCTTTTTGGTTTATAACCCCAAAAAATATTGGTGGTATACACGGATTTAGGACTGCACACATTAGCAAAGTACATTTGCTAATGTGTGCTAAAGAACAGGAAGTGAAGCTAACATAATACATAAGCAGAACATGCTACAAAATAAAACAGGAAGTAACACAGCAACAGGCAATAGCAAAACTACAAAGCTAACAAAGACCCAAAGCAAAGGAGACATGCAGCATTTAGTATTTATCATGCTGTAAAAAATCACGGGACAGAGAAAAATGGAAGGTTTTGCAGGGGAGATGTGCCTTACTTACATGCAACCACAGCAGACCAAACAATCTAGAAATCCCAGTGCAGAGTGGTGTGGGTCATTGCAACCTCCAACCAAAACATCAACCGTTGCAGCGATCAGAACCTGAAGCAAACACAGCTTATTTGACCATCAACATTTTAGGAGATCTTTTTTATTTATTAACAGAAAACATCCACCAACATTAAATTAATTTCTGACAAAAATATTGAATGTCATCACATCCCATTTAAACACTGAGACACCATCAAACCATCATGTCTCCGGGTTTAATCCCGCCATAAACTGAGTTTTTACTTAATTATGAAATTTATAATGTCGCTACTGCGTTAACTTTAAAGTTAAATTCTGCTTTTCATCAGTAATCTGATCATATAAAAATGTTTTACATATATGCTCATAATTGTAAATTATATTATCTGCATGTAAAATGCAACATTTCGAGAGAGTATTTTATTTATGGTTATTTTATTGTGCCAATACTAAAATACGTCCACTAATGTGTGGTTTCTCTGACATCTCATGACCAAAAATAATTTTTCCTGGTTTACGTTAGACTCACTTAATATAGATAATATCCATTAAAATATGTTTCACATCTTCAAATATTTGAGTTTTATCTTCACAGACAAATTCTACACAAAATACAAAAATAATCCATCCATCCATTATCTACCGCTTTGTCCCTAACGGGGTCGCGGGGACAAAAATAATATAAACAGGTAAATAAAATAGAAGAAACAGAAATATTAATAACCTCAACTGAGCACCTTATTAGAAGGTGCAAAACATTTATCGGCCACATGTATGGTTCTTATATGATAAAGGAATTAAAATAGAAGAGAAAAATCATCCAGACAGGAAATTCAGGCATGAATTTTCACAATGTAATCCTGAAAAGTGTCTTTTGAGAAAACAATCATACATTAAACTGAAAGACTTTGGGTTTCAGGAGGAAACTGGCTGCCGCAGCCTTCACAGTGAATGCATGTAAAATTGTTCCTTAAGGGCAACAAGTGTTTATCTGTGGCGGGTTCGTCATCAGGGGTCAGCAGCAGCCAGAGCTCCATTATCTGTGTGAAGACAGCAGCTTGTCTTTGGCCCATGTAGACAGATAAACTGCAGCCAGAATATAATCACCTTTCACACGCAGGTCTTCTCAGAAGCTGTACATAGGACTCACCAGGAATTATACAGAGTGACCTGAGTAATTGAGATGCTTCGACTTTTAGCTGAAAAACAAAAAAGATTCGCTTAAACCAGATGTAATGCATTGAAATGATGTCTGGTGTGTTTGTATGTCGATGCTTGAGTTGCCTCACTTTGTTGCTGCGTCGTTAAACTCAAATTTAAAGTATAGATGAAGTTTTTTTTAATGAAAGACAACAGATGTTTACATTTATTTAGCTTTAGCGACATTTCACAAGTTAATATAAGTTTAAACACACACTGTGTATACTGTGGAGAAATAACCAATAGTACTGTTTAAAAATAAAAACTTAAAAAGAACAAAATCACCCAAACTGGAAAAAATATTGCATTATTACAATATTATTTGACTTTATTATTTTTTTAAATTATGATGTTTTCTTTTTTTATTATCTTCATATGTATTTATCCACTAGACCCAATCTTTCTTCCTTTTTTAATGATAATTAGTTTGGTTTTAAAAAGGTTTTTTTTTTACTTTTGCCAAAATTAATTATTATGTAAATGGTTAATAATAACAAATTACATAAGGAACTGGCTGTTTGTAGCTCAATATAAAAACTAAAACTTAGAAAACTTGTTCCTGAAAGGTGGCATTTGTGGATGTACTTGTCATCAAAACTATTTATGGTTACTGTTAAATCAATTAAAGTGTATTAAAATGTCTATACATTAGCCAGTAATGAGATGTTAGCAATTAACCTCAGTCTTCTATAAAGGTTTTTAATTTTAATGCAAATCTCTCAAACTAAGTATTGAAGTGAGATTGTTAGTGATTAGAAATGACCAACAAGAGGATAAAGAAATGGAAACAGAAATAATTTAAATTTACGCCCCACCTCCTCCTAACGGTCCAAACCTACATGAAAGAGAGAGATTTGAAGCCAGACTAACAACTGACAGCGATAGACAAGCGAGAGAAGCAGAGATAGCGGAGAACCTTTAAGAAACTTTACTTCCGATGGTTTTCACACTCTGAGTGGAAAATACATCACTCTGTAAGCTGAGGGTCATGTAAATAAAACCTAAAGGGAAAAGACGCCTCACTGCTTTTGTTACAACTGTTATCAAATTAAGAAGATAGATGGCTATTACGCAGGCTGTTCTCCCTTCCTTCAGCTCCTTCTCCAGTCTCGCTCAACCCTCCAACAATATGAAGGTAAGCATTTCCTTCACACTGAAGGAAACAAAACTACATTAAGATCAACTTTATATAATATCTAAATTATTTTTCTGACACACACACGTGTACACACACACACAAACACACCAGTAAAGCAACATAAACCTACCAGTAAAGCACCATAAACCCATCAGTAAAG
>JBAMIG010000004.1:20788300-20835011 GCA_037177335.1 Kiunga ballochi
GAATATATATAGCAAAACGACCAACATATTTAAATAGAGAAAATATGTAATAAAACATAAAATGGTTCCAAAGCATGAATAAATCAGACTTGTTTTTGTCTTTTCTTTAGCTCAGAGGGGATCTCGCCCTGGGAGTAATTCAATGTAGAACCGCCACTGTGTGACATAATCCAAGCATGAACAAGTCATTCATTTAGTAATGAGTAATTATTCCCTAATTGTCATTAACATAGGCTATGTAAACAGTAAGTCTGAAAATATACCCATCAACCGTTTAAAACCAAAACTCATACACAATTCAGATTATTTTTTCTCTGCATATGTATGTTTGGTCTTTGTGCTCAGTATGCAATCATCGTTGCAACCCCATGATTTTGCCAGAAGATGGCAACATTCAACAGAGACTCACCTCACCAGCATTGTAAAGTGCTCTTGAGCTCCCATAAAAACCAGTTCTAACTGGAGCTGTGGAGATCATTGTGACAGATAAACAGCAGCATAAGAGGTTTTTTGTACTTTGTCTCTTAGGTTTTTCACTTATCTCTCAAAAAGGCAGATTCTCTCTGAGGAACTTGCAGCCCTATATGTTTGTGTGCAATAAGTGATCTTTCACTATAGCCGTGCTTTGGGTTCTCTGGACCCCTAAGCAATAAGGTCTGCTTGTTAAAAGACTTATAAGGTCTGCCCTCGGGCCCCTGCTGGTATTTAATTACCTCCGCAGCCTCTCCGTTTCATCATGATGGAGATGACGGCTGCCATTGCCAATAGGTGAAAAAGGGGACTTCACTAGTCCTTAATTGGTTCATTTGCCTCTGCCTGCCAGGCGCAGATGGAGCGCTTTATTACTGTCACTGCCAGGTTCATTCTGCTATGATGAAGACCGTCTAAGAGGGAGAGCTTGACATCCTATGAGGGCATGATGACATGGCTTAAACAGTCTGAATGATCAAGCAACCAACTCTTAAAACAATTAAACAAGCTTTTATTATATTACTTTATTTTGTTACCAGTTTCTTGTTTCTTTTAAGCAAGACTTGCTAAAGCTTCAGACATCCTTAAAATAATTGGTAAAGAAAATTTGTTAATCAACCTTTAATTATAGTTTTGCGTTTTTTATTTTAGTCGGGGTAGGCATGCTGTTTTGTGTCTGTGTGACAACAAAAGTATATATCTGGTCTTGGAAAGAGCTGTAATACTCACAAATATGGCATAGTTGAAGAACATGTAACCATTATTTTTATAAAACACATGCATGCATAGATCCTCCTTAAGGTGCTCAAAAAATGCTTTCTGTTTCTTAGGTCTCAGCTTCAAAATGTCTGTTTGCTGAATGTGCTTTTAGAACATGTTAAAGTAGACTCCCCTTACTTCCAATTTAACAACATGTAATTAAATTGATAACTATTTCCCATTTTCATGCTCCTTTTTCAATTCAAGAACATCAGTTGGCATGGTAACCTCATTTGCCATCTGCAGGCCTCATTCATGCTGAAAAATGACACTCAGGGAGCTGTCAAGAAACAGTTCAGTATTCCTCAGCAACAGTGGGTCAGAGTGTGTCTGCTATAAATCTCAGCGCTTTGGAGAGTGCCTGGCTGTCTCTCTTTGAAGATAACAAATGGATGTTTTTGAAGGTTTTGATTTGAAGGGAGTATGGTTGAATTCCACCATCACACAATTCTGTCGTTGTTGAGAGATTTATCAGTGTGCAGGGTGATGAGTCCAAGACTGCATTATGATTTGGCACATTTTTCAATTATCAATTCAACAAAAGACATAACATGCAACATATGCAACATTTCGATTCATCTTAAAGGTCTGAGTGTTTATTAATTATGCTAATAATGTATGACTGCGGCATTTGTTTAACACCAGCAACCTCTTCCTGAAACAGCTCTGTAAAGTTCATCAATTAATTTAATGGCTCATACATTTCCTCCATTACTGCCATGTAAAAGTTAACATGCAGAAGGCTTATTTTCTACAACACATCAGCAAGCCTTGCTCACACAAGGACATTCATACTCGGGTACTTCTACCTCTCTTCAATTGCACAGTCATTTCATGCTGTGATGCCATTATAGTTAGAGTGTGTTCATTTAGTCATAAATAGGAAACTATTATTCATATATTTACTATTATATATATATATATACTATTATTCATTATAAATCATGTGAATAGTCAAGCATAAACTGTCGCAGTGTGACTACGTCACATGCTTCACGTTCTTAGAAGTATTGGGTAGAAGGCTATTACACACTGATGAATGATGTAATTTTAAGTGTAGCCACTTCTGAAGGTACATTTTTAAAATGTAAATTATAAACATTGAGCACATTCAGCCTTGTGATAGACTGAGGACCTGTCTAGGGTGTAACCCGCCTCTCGCCTAAATGGCTTCTGGGATAGGCTCCAGCTACCTGCAACCCTGCATTGGATAAGCATTAAGACAATGGATGAGCATATGTACAAATTATCTCAAATATGTAAAAGCAAAGCTAGATAGCAATAAAGATAATATAAAGGTTAAAACTCTGCAAAATAACCCAACGGGACATAAGAATCACTTTAACAGTAGAAAATCTAACTGGCAAAGAGACTATGTTTATATTTTTATTTCAATATCTCTTGGGAGAATATCTGGTTAAATAAAAAATGTTGATACAAAAGGATTTCTAACCAGAGACACAGGATTCATAATAAAAATCTGTCTACCAGTAACTATAAAGACACATGACTGTTGCTATTTGCATTGAAAATGTATCTGTATAATTTCCGAATTGGTATGTGGTGCCTTTGAATTAAACTTGTTTCGTACAAGTTGAAACTTTTATGAGCTTGTCAAGGAAACAAAAAGCGCCACATCATTTGTAAGATTATTATAAATCCTTTAGCACATTTAGCATGAGTCCAGGGTTTAAAGTTTAAGCAGGTTTGAAGGTGAAGCTAAACCAGCTACACCAACTGAGTGGCTTGAAGAATAATATTAAGAAATGTGTAGCTGTTTTACTTTAATTTAACAGGGTAGACCCATGCCTTTACATTTCAGAGTGTTACTTTTACCTCAGTGCAATTATTTAACCTCACAAACTGCAGAACATATTTATAGGAAGCAAAAGATCCAATGATTGTACTAACTGTTCAAAATGTCTTAATTTTTTAAATCAGTGCCTATTAATAAATTAAATGATAAAATTAGTTTATAAAATGTGAATACATCACTAAACAGGCATACATTATCAATTGATAGGAGAGGGGCAAACTGTTCTATCTTCAGAATACTGATAAAAAAAATAACCACAAAAAGGCCCAAGTCAACAGCAATAATAATAATATTAATAATAACAAAAAGACAAATTAAAAGGGGAAAGCAACCACAAATATACGAAATAGCATTACTTTTTACAATCTTGTACACAAAGATATTTCGTTGCACAAACTCTATACGTTTTAAAAGAAGGGGATTTGTTTTTAAAATAATGGTCCATTATTTAAAGCAGGATAATGAGTAAGAATGGACAATGTAGTGAAAAACTGCAATTAACTCTGCAGGATAATGGAGGACCGTTGGTTGGTTGAGCTGTTAAGAAACATCTGTTGTCTTCTTCATCACAAAGCAAAACTTGAATTTGTTGTGGAGTCATTAATCTAAAAGACTGTTTCCCTTTAATTTTTTCTCACTAAACAGGGGAACGTGCTTCCTCTGACGTCAAACAAACCCCGCCCTAGCTTTCAAATGATTGGTCGAGGCGTGGGAATATGCTAATGAAGTCTTGATTGATTGGCCCAAAGCCGGTTTCAACAGTGCAGAGGACTTGTTTCTCATTCCATCGCTGCTCAGTGTCGCTTACTCCGCTCCGTCGCCTCGCTGAGATGATGTCCAAGCGGCAGCACGCTAAAACTAATCGCTGAAATCATCTTCCGTGCAAGCGTCGAGCATATCGTGGAAGTACAGTTGATGGAGCCACTTTCATCAATGGATATTTTTCCGGAGGTTTCCAGCCAACATCGAGAAATCAGTGGCGAGATTGCTTTGGCGAAGGAAATAACGCCTTCTGAGGAAGAGGAACCAATCAGCCGTGGCGAACCAAAGATAAACAAGCCTTATGATTAGACAAAACTCTGTAAGATATAAATATTGTTAGTTTCTTCTTTTTTTACGCAACAAAGTTATTGTGTAGCCTATATCAGGGCATTTTGTTTAATTTAGTTTAAAAATGTTAACATTTTACGAGCCCATTTGCTTAAAAATATTTTAAATATCTGTAAGATGCTGTATCATCTTTTGTATGTAGCTATTAAGCCTATTATATGTTGATTTATTGCTATTACCATCTTTAGGACTTTTTTAACAGATAATATTAATTAGAAATAGTTATTTCTAAAGATAAACTATATTTGCGTGAATGCAGCCTATTGTTATTTCTCAAAACTAATCTAATGTAGATCAGTATCTGCCTGCACATGAACACAGGATGGTGGCTTTGCCTGCGCTTAAAGGCGCTTTATATGTCAAGATCTCAGTGGCAGTGCTTTGAAGTATATTATTGGTCATTCAGGGGTTGCCTCTGAGGGTTTCCATTTCTATTGTCAAAGAGCCGGAGGTGGGATCATCCCACCTCGCTGCACCGGCGGCAGTCGGGGTTGAAGGTTAGCCGCAGCAGAGGTTCTTATAGATTATTGGCCAGGTGTGAAATTCAACCCCTGCGTGATTTTCCTGCTTATGCCAGATTCTTTATTACTCAGAGAGATGGGATGTCAGAGTTTACCACCACAGGCAAAAAAGAGATGCTTGCAATTTGGTGCTTCATCTTCCTTTATTCAGGATGTCAGAATCAAGAAAAAGAACTATATATGTAGTGTACCCACTGAAAAAGCTGTTCCAGGTAACTAGTAGTTACTACTTCTTTGTCTATTACTGTCTTTGTCGCTGCCTGAGCTTGAACTTGTACTCCAGACTCATAATTTGCATTGCATCTCAGCAGTGAGTGTGCAGGTATCCCCACAGGGGTTTCCTTCAGATCTCGCATCACACCCCAGCAGTAATTCCTACTCTGTAAAGAGAAGGGATTTGTCATTTGGCTGCCTGCTTCCCTTTGCTTTCTCAGGAGTGAAGCTAAGCTGTGATTTATTGTGAAGCTTCCCCCTGCTCGCTCCATCTCAAGGCCTTCCGAATTACTGAATGAAGGGAACTGCTCTCTGTGCGGATGACCTTTTCTTGGAAGATTATAACCCAGGCCAGAGTAGGGGGCCGATTAAGGTCGTGTCTATTTCTGCCATGTCATTCACTGCCTTTCGAACATGGTCAGTTATGTGCACTCTGAATTTCCTGCTGTGCATCGGTTTATAGCTGGCAGGCTAAATGATGAGAAGAAGCAGACGACTTAAAAATTTATAAGCACCCATACTTTCTGTCTATCCTATATGATAATGCCAAAGTCTCAGGCTGCTTAACAATTTGTCATATGTCCCCTTTGTAATCACCTTTTATAATCTGGGGGGGAGGAGGTTGTCGTATGTAATTATGAGTGGCCTGCCATCTTCTGAAATCTGTCTAATTGGACTTTTCCGTCTGACGGGATGGTGGGGTGTCGGATTGGAGCGGGAAGCGGGGGGGTGAAAGGATAGAAGGTTAAGGACTGAGGCCCCCGGGTCACTGGGGAGGGAGCAGAACAGCCAATATCATTATTTTTATGTAGTCTACATTCTTCTATCTAGTAATTACTTTAAATGACTGATTATCCTCCTGCCAAATTTCACTGATGCATCATCATTTGCCCTGAAAAGAACGCCAATGAGATGATGACATCCTGATTTGGTCCACAGATCAAAGCCTTCTTTCTCCTGGAAGGTTTTGTGTAAGTCAGAGAGCTTTGGCTTTTACATTTTATACCACATCAGAGCCACATAGGCTTTGTTTAGCTTTTAATGAGTTGTATGTTTGCTACAAGATTTAACTGCCCGATGAAACCACTGACCCTAAACTGAGCGGCCAGAGAACAGGGCTTGGTAAGAGCAATGTTCATCTAACAAAAGCTAATCCTACCCTTCTTTGTGGAAATGAAGCGCAGAAACATTATGTCCCAACGGTTGGGTAGGGATGTCAAAACGAATGTCAGAGTTTTTGGAAAACAAGTTCTGCAAAACATGCAGCCCGTTTGTACAGATCAGTTATCAGCCTGAGTCAAGGTTTTCTAAAGGCCGTGCCACATAGCTCACAGTTCTCCAACAGTATTTCTCAGTTTGTATAGAGGGATAAGTAGGAGATAAGGCTGTGTTTACCCACTAATACTACCTTGGCATTGGTTAGACTTTACCCTATGGAGTGTGTTTCTTCTACCTTGGCACCAACGATGGTGAGTGGGGGGGGAGGGTGGTGCAGCTTTAGAGCAGTCCAAGGCTTTTGACTCTGATTCGAGGCTGCTCTCAGAGATAAGTCCTAATTGCAAAAGTTTTGGATTTCTGGCTTTATATTTGCTCAGTTTCTTTATATTTAAGCGGCAAGATTAGTTCAGCAAATAACAAATATTTGCGTGTCTTTTCTTTGGTGTGTCCTCATAGAAGCCGAGGCCAGTTTGCATTAATGAAGCCTGAGCAGAAAAACTTTCTGAGCAAAAGAAACCAACTAAATTATTCATGTTCCTTATAATTTTTTATGATTTTATTACAGTAAGACACAACCTTGCTGCGGCGTTAAATGGTTTAGAGTTGGAAAGCTACCAACTACATTTTTAGTTAAATGCTGAGGCAAAAAAAAAAAATCTTTTGATTTATTTGTGCTTTCTGTGAGTGGTTCCAATTTTCCGCTGGAGTTAATTGTTTTTACTTCACTAATTGTTTTTTAAATAATTTAAAATGACTTATTACATAGCACATGGTTTGATAATACAAAATAATACAGTGTAAAAATCCATCTTGAATATTTTAGTTAAAATTAACTCTACTTTGAAGTTTCCCTAAATTATAAATCACCTAACCAACTTCAAACTGTTTTGTGAATAACATTAAATGGTGTAAAAAAGAAAAAGAAGCAGCCAGTAATCACGGGTAAAGTAAAGAAAGTCTAAAACAGCTAAGCTGATTTATGTTGTAATGATAATGTATTAAAAACAAAGCAACCTTAAGGTTGTTCTCTGACTCAGAGGTAAAAAAAAATCTTTTGAAAGAAATCTGTTCAGAAGACAAAAATAAAATCTACATTGTATTTTTTTGCATAAAGCTGCATAAACAGACAAATTCAGGTAAATACCTTCATTGTAGCTGTAATAATGTAGATGGTTGAACAGCAGTTTGAAAACAATGAGAGCTCATTGATAAGCTATAGGCTGGCATGTCCTTATTGAGTGAGACGTTGCCCTTTGACCTTATGTAGGAAAAAAGTGAATGTTCCTAAGTGATATTGCTAAGTTACATGTTAATACGTCATAGTGTGGATGAGAAGAGCAAATCTAGCTAAATGTTTTTGATGTAAGATGTCAGTATTTGTAAACTGAAGTGTTATGTTGAAAGACACAAAGACAAGAACAAGGACAGGACAGAAAAAATAACATGTTATTTAATAAAGTTATCCACAAATCGGTGCAAATGTGTTTTACCACTTTTTATTTAGCTTCTAATGTCACTAATAAATGATTTAAACACACAAAGGACAATATTTGAGAGCAGATCTCGTGATTTATTCACACTTAACAGACAATTAAGCAAAGAACCTTTTTTAACTTACATCTGAAGACACTCTATAATTAGCATCCTGCAGGAAAGACTTTTGCTCCAATTTTTTAGTTGCATTTACAAAAAACACCAACAATAAACAAAATCTATCACATATAAGCCACATTTTTCACTATAGCCAAGACATATTATCTGTAAGCCAAAGCTTTGTTTTTGCGTTTCATTAATAGGAACAAGATAAGAACAAAAGAAGCAGCATTGTAGTGTTTTACTGCACATAAATGGTACCTGAAAGTGGTGTCTAATAAACATCAAAATGATTTTAATTTAGATAAAAAATATGATAGACAAGGAAAAATCCAACAATAAATAAATATAAAAGGCATTATACAGGATTTAATTAATCTAATCCATCTGCTGGCTGAAGCCTCTTCACAAAGGGTCTCACAAAGCTTTTCTGATAAACTTTAGACTAAACATCCTAAATTTGTTAGAATTATACAATCTTTGTTTTTGCTTTATATCCATCTACGTTTATGTACATTTCAGTAAATCACTGCACACTGGTGATCCACAAAGCCATGAGGACTGGCTGAAAGCCTTTGCAGAGTAGCTTATAATAGAAAATAAATGAATTCAGGCAAATAATATCCTAAAGTGTCCCTCCCATATCACATGAGGATCCATTTAGTCTGCATTAGTAACAAACTGTAAACTATTGGGTTAAACGATAGATATGTAAAAGGTCACACTGTTATTAGAGCGCTCATAAAGCATTTATAACCTTGTTATGAAATGAACCACTCCCTTAAGAGAGATGGTGGAGGACGGAGCGCGAGAGAGGGACTAATTACACTCATGAGGGAGAGCGAGACTCTCGCGCGGAGAGACAGGGGACAAAAACGTGACTAGGCAGCCTAAGAGCTGTTATGCAACCGCTGACCTACTAACACATATCTGTAGAAAGGAAGCCGGAGAAACTGGAGCAAAGTGTCCGGCAGCGCGCAACACGCAGGCAGCTCGAGCCAAAAGACAGAAACAACATCTCGCAGACCCAGTGACTCATCCGACACGAACCGGGAGACAAGCACAAAGTTCTGCGCCGCTTTCAGGAGCTTTTCTCTGAAGCTACGAGGAGGAAACGGGAGTGAGAGTGCTTTTGTGTCGGGGAAGCCTGGAGCTTTGTGTCTGTCCTCCTGCAGGACGCTGGAAAAGGTACGTTTCCACCGCGGCTGCTCGCTTTGTGCTCAGCGCCTCTACCTGCTTTCTCTGCTGTGGGTTCGGCATTCAGGCGTTTCAGCGAACAGGACCAGATGCTTGTGGCTTTTTATTGTTCACATGTCGACTGTGCGGCTCTGCCGGTTCAAACCTGCGTCCCTGTGTGACTTTGAGGGGTTTGCGGATCGCTCTGGCACGTAACACACGGCACTCGCGTGGCGAGGGGAATGAAAAAAAAAGCCATTTTGTGTTTATTTCAGGTCATTCCTACAGTTCTGCTCCTGTTGTAACGCGCGCGTGTTCAATGTCAAGGCGAGGTGATGCTCCTCATGCTGTTGTTTTGCAGAGAACAGCCACAGCTGCTGTGTTGTCTGCTTCATGCAGATACCGTAGGATACTATATTAGGTCGTGCACGTGGCGTGCTGATTTTCTTATCTGCGTGTTTAATGTAGGTCACTAGAACATTGTAGTTACTGAAATATTAATCAATGATTTGACTGTTGAGGTAATGCAAACGTAGGTCTGAGTTAAAGCCTTTTATTCTTTTGTTTCCAGGTTAAAAAGGAAATGATTCATATGATCTAACTAAGGTTTGATTGCCTGATTAATCATAAGGATTGCTCTTATTGTTGTGCTAAAATAATACAATGAAATAATAAATGCACACACACAAAGAGAAAAGTCTGATTTCCATTGAAGTGCATTGCTGGTCAGGCTCCCCTTTAGTAGTAAGGTGTGCTAAGTAAACCACAGAGCTTTGCTTTGAGGGAGTTGGAGGGTATGACATAACAAGCAGCACACAGCAGGGAAAAGCAATAAACAGCAGCTCCCTCTGGGACAGAGAAGCTGGTAATTGATTCCCATTCTCACCCTGCTCATTATACGTATTTATATCAACACCAAATTTTGGTTTCTGAAGCAGATATGTAACAAGCCTTTGCAGTGGGAACTGTGTCTTTGAAAGGCTTTCATCAGTGATGTAACACAGCTGCTCAATGACTGCTGCTGCTATTTATAACCTGCTTGGTCCTTTTCCTGCATCAGAAAACATGTAGCAGAAAAAAAGCAGAAGGCCAAGCCAGATATAGATAGATTATTTTTCATTTCACCCTCCTGTACCCTACTTTGGATTTCAGAAAGCTTGTCTCACAGGATGCGGGGTCAGTCTCAGCATTACTTTGTGGTAAAGTTACAACAAGTGAGCATCCAAGCTGTGACGCAATGCTTGGAAAGTTCTGCGTGTCCTGGGCCGGCACAGTTACGGCGAGTCTGCCAGCTGGTCTGGTTTTAGAGTCTGTCCCAGTCAGATATCCGAATATAGGTCAGACCTGAATCTGGGTGAGGTTTGCAGGGCAAGCGGTGAACTACTTAGACTGCTCTGGCTGATGCTCTACAAGATTAAACATCCCAAAACACAACCGAGAATGACTCTTTAGTTTATTTTTCCTCCTTTTTTCAGTCTTCTGGTTAAAGTTTTGTCCTGGCTTTTAATTCTTTGCGCAGCTCCTTCACACACAGCAGGAAATCAGATTGCACAAGAAAAGGAAGGGCTGCATGTTTGCTTGTACAATCTGAACCCTTTACTTTGTACAAACGTTTAATCACATGTTGCTCTGGCTCGGTGTTAAATGACACACTGTCTTGTAGTTCTCAGTGACTGACCTGGAATGTCTGAATTCCTGTCTACTTGTGTTGTTCGATACAAAGCCGTGGGGTAAAATGGAGGCTCCTAGCTGGGGCCCCTCCACGTGTGTGGTGTTGGATCATTTAAAAGATGGAGGAGGGGAAGAGGATGTCATGCGTTTTACTCACACTTGCCTCAGAGAGGGTCAGAGGTGAGGCATTCCTCCCTGAGCGGCAAGTGTCTGTGAACCACCTCAGCGTTGTGTTTTTTCTGTGTGAAGACACTGAGGCACTGCTTACAGTAGTTACAGTGAATCTGTTTTTAATGGGAAATGATTGCACAACGCGCCATGCCTCATCCCTCTTGTCTCAAATGATCTTTTATTCAGAAATCAACTGTCCCAAAAATTTAAGTAATTAGATTACAGAACCTGTAGCTTCTGCTGCAATGTAATATGTGTTACACAAGCTTTGCTATGCAAACAGGAGAAATTCAGAGCACGTACGCTATGAGCAACAGCAGCCCCTCCCCACGCGGCCCTGAGAGAGCCTGTTAGTGAATTTGGCTGCAGAGATGGGCGTGTGCCATGACGTCAATGCCTTTGCATTATCTCTCACTATCATTTACCATCTGCTTCTGATTCATATCCTAATGCGCTGGAAAGGTGCCCTGGGCTCTCTTCAGGGAACAGACCTACGTGTTGCATGAAAATCACTGCAGCTTTCTTTAGCTGAACTTTGGAGCAGTGATCTACCCGAGTGCGTCTCTTTTATACCTCCTGCAGCAGATTCTGTAAAATTCCTCTCATGTTCATATGAATTCTTCCCGTCACCCAATCTCTTTCTGCACCCCCCCACCCCAAACCTCTTCCTCTATTTTTAGAGTGCACTCTAATAGTCTCTTGCCTCTCCTGCCCTCCCTCCCTTGCAGCCCCACTGACCTATTTTATGCTGCACCGTCAAAAGACAGGAGCAGTGTTTACTGCTTTGCGTTGTTTCTAGGTCAGTGGGACATCGCAGACGTGTGCATGCTTCCTTCCCTCCTGCCTTTGTTTCGTACTCGCTGTCCCTGCATGTCTTTATAAAGAAGATCTTGCAGGGGGTGTGAGGGATTGAGGCAACACTTATCCATGTCTTTTGTTGCTGTGTTCAGATGCCTTTCTTTACAGAAGGAGTGGAAAAAATTTAGATTAGTGTTCAGATTTCTTAGATCTTGCCCAAGTTCAAATACAAGAGTGATTAAAATAAACTGTTAAAGCTGTTTTTATTATGTTTAGTTTTAACATGACGGTTATGGATGGTTATGTAACAGGGTCACTGGGGAAGTAGGGAAAGCTATAACCGCTTTAGGAAAGCTTATAATAGGAAAAACTACACTATAGTTCTGGCTTTTAATCAAGTAGTTTGTGATGTTGCAACAAAAACCCTGCTGCTTGGGTCAGTTTTGTTCATCCCTAGCTCTTTTGTTTGCGATGCAAGTGTGTTATGTTGAGGCTCTTTTGTTCAGCTCTGCCTGTGTTGCGTCTGGTCTCATTTTCAAGGGCAAGTGCAGAGAGCGTGCATGCATGTGGCACTGCTTGCTGTTTATTTAGCCACCCCCTGAAACTTCTCTGTCTCTGTTTTTGTCGAACCCTGGCTTTGAAAGACATTTCACCCCATTTCTAGCAGATGACAACCTTGTAAAAGCTGTTGTCATCGGCAGTTCTGCAAGTGTGTGGATTCAAAGTCGCAAAAGACATTCTTAGAAATCCAACTGTGGCATCTGTTAAACTGCATTTTAAAGCATTTGTCTACATGAAGCATCTCATGAGAAATAAAACTTTAGGATTCAAAGCATGCCTTCTGACAGACTTATTTGTGCTCCGTTTAATTCCATCGCTGTAAATGAAAAGCAGCACGGTAGCCATTGTTATCACAGGCATAGTGACCTACATTATTGCATCGCTCTGTGTGTGTGTGTCATAAAAATATATTTTCATGTCTGCAGGGGACTCCAGGGCTCAGTGCAATGATGTGTTATAAATTAGCGTATATCAACTGTCTAATGCTGTGCAGTGAGAAATATGAAAGAATAAATATATAAAGACCTTCAAATGAGAGCAGATAGAGTGATTACATAATGCTGGACTGAAGTCAACGTTTATCTGTGATGCATTTGGCCTTGTTTCTAATTTTATGATGCAAGACGTGTTTGTGGAAGAGGCGTCCTGTTGAGCAAAAATGTTGACACAATGAAGCTCAGCAGCTTGTGTGGTTTTAGCCAGTGTGACAAACTGAGATGATGTTTCTGGGATTAAACCATCTCACCCAAAAGGCAGAATTAAAAGTGAAGCGTTATTTCCTTTGTCCTTCCTGACGCTTCTCTACAACATCCACCCCCCTCCCTCAGCTCTTTATTTGTCCATCTCTGCAGCGCTTGCATTAAGTCAGCCTGCTGTACTCCTTGTCATGTGACACAGCTCTGTTTTACACAAAGAGCTCTGCAGCAGCAACAACACACACATGTTAAACCATAGCCAGAGCCCCATTTTGTTCTGTGTTGCAGTTCTGGATCTAACCTCCTTTAGGTCCACAGCAAAAAAAAAAACCCCAGAGCATTTGTATAATGAATAAACTCTAATTAGCCTGTCTTTGTAAAATCTGCTACAGTAAACTGCTAACAGCTAATCTAACTGTGTCTGCCTCTGTCTCCCCTTTTCTTTGTCTCACTGTCTCAGTAACTTAGTGGACGGTCACCAAGCGGTGCTACTGAAGCTGGATCCTCAAGAAGCCCCAAAGCAGACGTACTGACCTACATCCTGTGTAAGACACGGCGAAAATCAGAGCAACGGCCTGAGAAGCACTCCGGCTCTGCAGAAGATTTATGACGACGCAGACAAACTCGGACAAACCTCCAGCAAGACTCTAGAGAGCCTCAAACAACCTGCAGAGGAAATTTAGAGACTCTACGGGAAACACAAGCGTGTTTCTTTTTTCAGTTTCCTTCTTCAGATCACTACTTCAATGTCTGAGGTTTTTGTGGAGTTCCACCTCTTTTTAATCTTCTTGGCTAATTTGGACACTTGAGAATTTTTACTTTGAACATAAAGCAACAGAAATCAATGAGGCTATCCTTTCGAGGAGCACAAATACCTTATCCAGAAGTTTTTGCTGATCCTGCAACATAGGTCAAACGTCTTACCAGCAAATTAGAAGGTTCCTATAGTTTTACATCTCTTCCCTCCCCCCTTTGCCCTTTGATAGGGTCATACTCTGGCCCTAACTGGGAAAATAAATATGGAAAATCTCAGTGTACACATCACGTCTACCAGCAACAAGAACACCATGAAGGTTGACAGCTATGCCCCCTACAACAGCAACCTCCCGTCTCCTGGTTCTGAAGGTGGAACACGCATCAGTCGCCAGGCTAAAGGCTCTAAGCCCACTGTGACTTCCCGTCGTAAGCGAGAGTTCATTTCTGATGAAAAGAAAGATGCATCCTACTGGGAAAAGCGGAGGAAGAACAATGAGGCGGCCAAGCGCTCAAGAGAAAAGCGTCGTCTCAACGATATGGTGTTAGAAAACCGGGTCATGGCACTGAATGAGGAGAACGTCCGTCTGAAGACGGAGCTCCTTCAGCTCAAGCTGCGCTTCGGTCTCATCAGCACGGCGTCCTACATGGAGAAAAGTCAGCAGATCTCCACCACTGCTGCTGAAAACCACGCAGCTTGCAATGGCAGCAGTGATGGCACCCCAAACAGTAACACCTACTTGTCAAGTAGCGGGTACTCCAGTGCGTCCCAGGTAATGCTGAATTCTGACTCATCTGAAGCGGAGCAGTCCACGCATGGTGAGCGTCACAGCAGCCTCCACAAGTACTCCCCACGGGGCTCCGTTTCCGACATGTCTGACGGCTCCTCCAGAGACAGCCCTGAACCCATTGACTACAACATCAAGAAGGAGCCTTCAAGCATGGAGATGGGTGGGCTGGAAAGCAGCAGGATTCCCACTGCGATCCAGAATGGGATACCCGGTGGGGCTTATCATGGCAGTCATGCATCTCTGCTTTCCCCTCACCAACAAAGCGGCCCATTGGCTGAAAGTGGCAGAGACCTCCAGCATCACCAACAGCAGCAGCAATGCCACATGGACACTTCCAGTCCTGCTCCTCAGGCCACATCTGCCCAGAGGAGCGTCATCTTGTACCGGTCCAGCAGCGGCTGTTACCCCATGGAGAGCCAGAGGCTGGAGGACCAGCAGTCCCAGCAAAGCAGACTGCCTCAGCACATCTTACCCTCCAAGTTCTCTGATTGCTCAGTCACCATCTCTGAGGTTGCTGAGAAGCTAGAGAGAACAAAGACCATGGACTCGCCACAGTATGAATACACCAATGGTCATGCTGAGTCCATAGAGGAGCTGCAACAGAGGTATAATCACTGCATCCAACAATCACACGACAACCTCCATCACTGCAGTTACCAGGCTCAGGAGAACAATCTTCATCACACCGAGAGCCAGCAGAACCTCTTTGCGCCTGATCTTATCCACAGTAAGGAAGGGAAGTCCTCCTTCATGCAGCACAACGGCTACCTCAACACACTGGATGAAGAGCCTCCGGTGCTCACCTACGAGGGAGGCCCTCAAGTTGATGGTTTCTATCAGGAGAACTCCTCTGCTAAAGACACTTCCTCAAGCGATGGAGATCCTCGTAGCTCGGACAAAGAGGGCTCCACAGATGACGAGTCCCCCTCTTCATCTTCCTCCGACATCAGCAGCTACCACCAGAAAGCAGACGGAGCGGCCGGTTTGCACAGCGAGTACCAAGCAGAGGTGAAAGCCACTGCTCTGCCCCACAAACTCCGCCTCAAGTACAGAGCTCTGTCCAATGGGACAGGCGGAGCTCAGGTGGAGGTACCAGTCACCATCTCTATGTCCCCTTCTCCAACTTTACCCCAGCACCCTTACCTGGCTCTGCCCAGTAACCCTCCCAGCGGCCAAGCCAGCGGGGAGTACAAAGAGGTGGAGAATGATGGGGAGTATGGAGAAGAGTTGAAGCCCCAGGTGAGCGAGAGCACCGAGGCTAAAAAGCAGGGAGGGAAAAGGGGATCTAGTGGTGGGAGAGGCGTGCGCATTAAGAGGCGAGACTAAGGACGATTAGGAGCAGCTTCACCTGTCACCTGTCTGTCACCTGTAGGGGACAAACCCAAACAACTCTGGCTCACATTGGCACATTTCAGGACAGAGTAGAAAGCTGTGATCTGTGTGAGGTGTGTTTAAGATGCGACGTCACCGTCAAGTTCCACTGTGTCTCCCATAGCCCTTCTCTCCTACCTCCCACAGATCCCTTCAATTAGAATGACTGATCAATAAGGGATGTGGCTTAAAGAGACGTCGCAAAATTCAATCTTTTAATGATTCATTTTTCTAAATTGCCTTAGTGGCTGGCCAGTTTTGATTGTGGCATTACAGGAGCATTCCTTTTTTTACCAAAGACATACACATTTCCTGCACCGCCTCCTTGTTTCGGCAGCGTTACTGTCTCCCCGTTGACCACCTGCGCACAAGTCCACCTCACTCACTTCACAAGCACTTAGATTGTATACTACTGTGACATATAATTTGCAAATAAGGAATATATATTTTAAGAAAAAATGTGTCAAAAACAATAAAAAAAAAAAGCAATGGGATGCAGAAATTGTAGAATTGAAGTGATGAGTTTGTTGTTTTGAAACACCTTGTATAGTCCCCGTTTGTCTAGAAAATGCCTCAAAAAGGTTTTCTTGCACAAACTATGATCCGTTCTACAAGCCGCGGCTTGTAAAGAGAAGAAGAGTGCAGGACTTTTCCAGGCTTATGGTTGAATTTGGGTCTTTGTTCAGAACATTTGACTCACATCTTTCAAAACAGTCATAATTATTTCTTTGCATATCAGTCGAGGCAGCGCAGTCGCACACGGCTGCGCGCCACACGTGACAAGCACAAGGCAAACCTTGTTTGCAAGATGTTCGTTACATCTACATTTCAACACAAAATTGTCTAATAAATCAAACGTCTCTCCAGTTGCAACCAGCAGAACTGCTCTCTTTTCATAAGGTGCCTCTTTATTGTGTTGTTCCTCGTCCCCCACGTTCTCAGACGTCTAATTGATCCCTCTTTCCTCTGCACTGATTTGTTTTAGATACAGTAGCTGCAGTAGATCACAACGTATGTGAACTGTTTCACTTCCTGGTGCCTGCCTCTGGCCACGATGTATAAATGTAAAATCGTCTCTCTCTCTTGTATACTGCTGTCATTATTTTATTATTATTTTATTGATATTTTCTATAATATTCACTTATTTTGGCTATTATTATGTGTATTATTCTGTCATCCGTTTGTTTCATTTTGCAACGTGCTCTTCCTGGTTATGCTGTGTATTTACTCAAGCTACCTTTTGCCCCAGTTACCATTTGTATTCTGTGTTACTGTATAATCTTTGTCCTTTGCTATAAGAATTTCCAGAAATGGAAAGCAGGAAGAAAGAAGAACGGTTGTTGGGAAGTGATTATGTATTGCTATAATTCACATAAATATGCACATGGATTTGGGGGGAAAAAATACTGTTTCAATTGTCAAAATGGAGGGGGGGGGGAAGAATAAAGAGTTGTTGAATTAATTTCTGTGTCTTGAACTTTATGAGAAGAAGAAGCACAGAGAACACAGCTTGTAGCACTTGTTACATTCATGCGGATAGCTGTTGTTGGCAAATTTATGTTTTAATCTAATTTAAATATCAAACTTTTTAAAAAAATGGCTTATTTATTTGAGATTACAATATTTCTAAATTATTCATTTATTGATTTAATTAATTATTTATTACTATTCTAGTTTTTTTTTTCATTTTTTATCTTGTTTTTATTTATTTGTAAGTAAACTTGGGCATGAAGGGATTCATTTGGCAAACATTCAGTGAAGTAAAAAATAAATTCACTGTGAAAAAAAAGCAAATGATAAGACCTGTTACGGTTTTTCCTATTGATGTGATGCCATTTTATTAATATTAATACCAATCACAGGATCAGTGTGCATTAATATCTTTACTACATGAAATACTTAAAACCAAATAACATAAAAACGTATAAGAAATGCTTATAAAAAGCTAATGAATTATAACAAGTTTGTAAAAAAAATCTTAACATATTACTAAATGTATTAAACTTTATAATAATAATTATATATTGTGCTCAAGTATGATTTAAGCTGCTTCGGGCTAATAGGCTCACATCACGTGGCATGGAAGCAAAATATGTTTGCATTTAGTTTTATATAAAAATCAAAAGTTAAAACAAATCATGTTTTTATTACCTAATTTAACAATTATTATATAAAATGCTGTCTGGCAGATATATGTGTTGATGTAAGCATCTCTTGTTAAAACTGATGCAGTGGGGACATATTTCTGCAGATGAATAAGCACACAGCGATGCCTCAAAACCACAAAGATCCCTTTACACACACAAGTTCCCTTCTGTTGAAATACTGTATAAACTTTAATCAAATATTTAATTAAAACTAATCAACAATGGTCAGTGCCAGCAGCTCACAGCTGGAGATCTCCTGGTTTGAGTTTGCCTCTTCTTCGTGCACATGCAGGAGTTTTCTCTGGATACTCTGGCTTCATCCAAACACATGCTCCAACCATCTGTTACCGTGTGGTGGAATAAGAGTATAGCAACTGTCTGACTTTCCAAGAAAAACAATTTAAGGACAAGTGAGAAAATAGATTTTATAAAAAAAAATAAAAGTGAAAGCTGAACAAATAAATTTATATAGTGAGGTGTGTGTTTCACATTTTGCGCTCAGTGTTTTGCACTAACATCTTTCCTGGTTCAGGTTATTCTGTTTAAAACTGGTGCAGTTTTACACCTGCAGTGACACAGCCATTAAAAGTGTGACTTCTGTAAGGGGCAGGTTTGCAAGACATTTCTTCTTTCATCAACACACCAAACTCAAACAGAAACAGCAGCCTGGGAGGCTCTAATTGACCTTATAGGCTGATTAATTTCAGTCAGGCATGTTAAACAGGAGACATTAAATAACCTGCAGGATTGTCTCCCTGGAGAACGAGCTGGACAACCCAAATACTGTACAGAAAACAGAAACAAGTTTAAACACCAAACCTTCTGATCATATAAATGTGTTTCAGACTTTTTCTGATATAAGGACATTTCCCACGCACAGTCCTAAAGCTGTTGTTGCCCAGCAGCCTCCTGACAAATCCCACCATACAACTCTTCCTTCCACAATATTATAGCTGAGGTTTGCTTTACACATTGCATCACATGCTGGCAACTGGATATCAACTCACTGACGGGTTTGAATGTGCACCAGGACTCACTCATCAAAGAATCACAAGAGGACATTATTGGAGAAGGGGTCTTATCATGACTGTAAAGGGAGAACTCAAAGTCTGATGTCAGGCAAACAAAAAAGCTCTTTAACAAAGGCAAAGTCCAAAGAAGGAAGTCCTCAGCAAGGCACAAGGTCAGTTCAGGCAACAGGATCTGGGGATAAGACAATATAATTAGACTTTGGTTCCTGTGAGGACTAACTCATGCTGCATGTTGCACCGGAGAAACAATGCCTGAAAAAACCAGTCTGGAGAGGTTGATGGTGTGAGAGATGGCAGCAGTGCAGTGTTCTCATTCAGCCATCAGCTCAGCTGTACACAGAGAGGAAGAACAGAGTGAGCGAGAAAAAGCCAAAAACTGTAGGAAGAAAGAAGAGAGAAAGCCAAAGAAGCACAACTGTCTCATCACAAATAAGAGAAAAGACAGGAGTCAACATCAGATTGACTTTAACTGGATATAAAATATTATAGACACGTTCCTTTTGCATCTCACTCGTACTCTGAGGTCTGTCCAGCCGATAAAAGTCAGTCCAGTGTTGACTCTTGTCTCATCTGCTGCTCTGTTCCTTGATCTTAACATATTACTAAATCTATTAAACTTAATATTAATAATTATATATTGTGCTCAAGTATAATTTAAGCTGCTTCAGGCTGATAGGCTCACATCACGTGGCTTGAAAGTAATATATCAGAAGGTAAAACAAATCATGTTTGTATTTGCCTAGTTTTAAAATTATTATATGAAGACCTTTATGTGTAAATGAGGTGCATAAACCAAAGTGATGCAACGTTCCAGAGGAAAAAGTGTTGAAGTGTGGCTTTATCAGCACAGGAAATACCTCCAGGAATATAAATAATACCTGTCTCTCTGCCATCAAAATGATCTGAAATAGCATTTTCTGTTCAGAAAGTTATATATTGCTACGTTAAAATAAGTTGTATCCATATTTGTTCTGTTTTCCTGCTTCTAGTTTACTCAGAATCACTCATTATTTCACTAAATAAGCTAGTAAAATTAATCATAATCCACATAATCCAGTTCATAATAACCTTGGATCCCTTTTTTTTACTTTACTTTTGTCCATATAAAGATAAAAAAAAAAAGGGCCTGGCTAAGCTAATCAGAGGACTGATTTGTATTAAAGATGCACAGGTCATAAAAATCTCCACTTTACCCAGTAGGAAAACCTCCAGCAGAACCAGCTTCAGCTGGTTTACTTTTTATTTCATCAGTCTGTTGTGTCAATGTGTCTGATCTTTGTGTAACAGGAAAAGAAAGAAGAATGATTTGAGGTCGTTCCTGTCTTTTCTTTCCGGTTTGACTCGTTCTTCTTCCCAACACCAGTCAGATAAAAGCAGCTTAACATAATAACAGACACAACAAGAATGTGAGAAGCCAAATAAACTTATAAACCAGCTCAAATAAAACCAAATGATGTAGTGTTACAGGAGTCTATTGATCATTATTTGCTTTCTGCTTCTTCAAAACTGCTCGATCCTAAAGATCAATGCTCCGGAAGAAAGAAGAACAAAGAACAAACAACAGCGAGTTACGCAAGTTTTCTCAGGACAACACCTGCGTCAGGCGTAGCGCTGAATGAGCCCGCCCCCATGTGAGCATGCCATTAATGGAACAATAGCTGCTGGGACCAGCATATCAGCATGAGCAGAGCGTGATTACATAAGAGACACAACAGGAAGGTGAGCCTATCATCTGCAGAGGTGTTGCACTTCCAGGGACACATTTCTTCAGAAAACTTTAGATTGTGTAACTTTATGAAGTAAAACAAATGTTCCCTGTCCTTTGTATGTTTCTGATTGGTGGATAGAGGATGTGCGCACATGAGGCAGCTGACCTGAAACAGACCTGCTGTTTCTCACCAGCAATACGAAACTCTTTTGTGTTTTCATTTTGCTCCCCATGCCACCCAGCAGCCAGCAATAACAAGGCGACATTCCTGTGAAAACCGCAGTGCTCTGTGCTGCACCATCCCTTCTTTTATTTTCTCTCTGACACCTTCTCCGTCCTCCTTCGTTCACTCCCTCTAGAGCTCTCGCTCACTCTTTTTTTCCAGCCTATCTTCAAGCTGGAGCTTTGTGTCGAGTGGAGGCTTGTGAAAACAGGCCAGGAGAGTAAAAGTAGGTCAGCGAGGAGGCATAGGAGAGGATGGAGGAGTGGGGGAGAGCAGAAAGAAAGAGGGGTTATTCAGAGTGGAGAGAATGAGAAATAGGGAAGGAAGGGGGGTGAGAGTTACATCACATCCCTCTACAGAGTAAACTTGAGCAAACTACTCAGAATCTTTCTCTGCTTGAGGGAGCAGGTCAGTAGCGCACAATGGCTGATTATGTTCCTCCTCTCTTACGTACTGAAACACAACCTTTTCATATGACTGTAGTTTAGCAGTTTTATCATCTACTTATTCAATCACATATCAAATATGAGAAATACATACTTCCTTTGTCACATAAATGGAATTTGAGTGTAATCCAAGATGGGGCACGGGCTCATCAGTGCAAAACAAATCCACAACCATTTGTCTTGATGCCATTTTAGGATGTTTTGACCTCTCACACACTCCAGACAGACGCACATGCAGTGGACGTTTGGGGATGGCAGCTTCCCAGCATATACAAAAGTTTAAATAAAAGTTCGGCCATAGCGTGGAGTGTTTGTGTGTGTGAAAGACAGAAAGTGAAGGAGGGTGTTGGCTTTGTGCTGCCTGCGGTGATCAACAGCACTGCCTGGTTATGTAACCGGGATGCTGCAGTATGTAGGTCAGCAGCGCAGGGAGAGGCAGGGATAGGGCGAGGAGATTGAAGCACGTTATAAGCAGAGCCATTTCAGCCGTTTGTCCAGGCAGAGAGGATGTGCAGTTTAAATCATGGTGAGCAGATGTCAAAAGCTATTAGTCACTGCTTAAATCTCCCCTTAATGACCTGAAATTTGCAAGCTGAGAGGTGGAAATGATCAGTGGATGGGTGCTACAGAAGCTTATTGTGCAATGAAGCCTAATGCAACTAGTTAAACATTAAACTGTAAATGTTTGCTCTTCACATTCCAGTCATTATTAACTTGGCACAATGTTTTGCTTCGTTTGATGCATATCAAGGAGATATGAAATTAATTTGATCGTAAATAAAAAGGTTTTTAGTTTGTTTGCATCATGATTGTGAAAAGCATTGATTGAATTAGTAACATTCTGGGTTTGGGCTGTGTTTGATGGAGAAATTAGACAAAGCAAATCAGAGTTTAGATAAAATAATCAGTTTAGAAACAGCTGGGGCAAAGTTCAAGAATAACTATTGAACATAGCTAATCAATTATTGACCCATTTACAACATGACCGTAGATGTTAGCTGAAAACGTCACTGCTTATTGTTAAAGCTTGAAAACAGAAGTTTTAAATCCAACTTCTTGTTAATTTCAAGCATGAATTTCTGTCTTAAAGCAGATGATGAATTAAACTAAACAAAAAACTGTTACATTGGTAAAAAGAACAGTTTGAACCACATGAAAACAGGGTTTGTTGTATGCCTGGAGGAAGCCTCGGAGATAAAACAGAGCAGACAGGGGAGAAAAATGACTCCTCTGTTGAACATGCTTGGTTGGCTACCTTTCAAGAGAGTTATGTTCCCTGCAATGATCCATTCAGTCCCTGCTGCCTCTGTCCAATGCAGCGCTATAAAATAGGTCAGTCCATGTGTGTGTGTGTGTAATTCATCAGATGCGTGCACAACTTTGATATGAAGGACTGCCAACTTCAGTGACACACCCTCCACAATAGTGCTGGATTTACATCACAGTGCTGAAATAGGCCACAAGAAAGTTGTTCACTTCTGAAAGGAAAGTAGGTCACTAGGAATAGCTGTGTGTGTGTGTGTGTGTGTGTCAGCGCACGGATGTGTGAGGGATGAATCAGCTCCATCTTATGCAACACCAAACCATCCTTCAATCTCTACAGTGTTGTATGCCCTTGTGGTGAAAGAGGCATGCTGCAGGGAACATGTGACTGTGTATTACTTACAGTGGAGGCGACTGTGCACAATGTGCTTCAATTATTTCTTCACTTGATCTTAAAGAGCTTCTTTAGAAGAATTTTCCTTAATTTTCCTCAGTAATTACATTTAGTTAAGTTTTATATGTTTTTTTTTTTGTTTATAAAATGCAGTAGATTAATTTTTTAGAGGTCAGATTCATCACCTCAGGTTGGTTCTGACCTTATCAAGCTTTGGTAAAAGTAGTGATGTGATGAGAGAAAGTTGGTTTGACTTAATGAATAAGAAAATTAAAACATGATAGAAAGAAATCTAGTTCTCACCAAGCCTATAAACCTTTATTACACTGTTATTACAAACCCTTATGATCAAATACACTTGATGAATAATATTTCTTACAAACATCTCTGTGAAAAATAAATATTTGGTCATTTTGCTTCATGTGCCGCTTACATTACATTTCACATGTTTTACTTATTCGTCTTAATAAAGATGATTTTTGTGTAAAAGCACTTTGTTCCTGCCTCACTCTTCATTGCATTCTGCAAAATAAACATGGCTTAGGTTTGCAAAGTTGCACCTAAACAAACCAGACATGTTTAACTGTCTGCATGGCAGATAAAACCAAAGTAGAGATGCTTGAACATAAAACAGATATGGTGGTGCTTTGGGAATTATCTTTGGGCACAGGACCTGGATCACTTGCAATCTAAGTGGACTCTGAGCTTTTCTGTGTTGTAGAGTCAAATGTGAGGCCATCTGTCTGACATGCAGTCAAACCTGGGTCATACAGCAGGGCAATGACCCAAACACAGCGCTAAGTGTAAAACTGAACATCTAAGCGTTAGAATGGTGCAGTCAGTCAAAAGGTCTGGGGAGGGATAGGATCTTATAATGTACTGTGTTTAACACATTTTCACATTATACATTTAGAAAGACTCCTGTTACATAACAAGATTCTGCTACTGACTCAGTCCAGACGTACAAATTTCCCATGTATCTGCTAGAAGGCTCTGACTCAGACGCAATGAATTCCTCCTACATCTACAACATGTGGAAAGTTATTTTATTTTTTATTTAGGGCAACATTAATACATTACATGCACATTAGTTCACATGTACAGCATTAAATCCCAGCTGCCATCATGTTTTAATCTGTATGTAATATCACTGATCAATAAAGTTAAATAAGCAGAGCGCTGGCATCTGCAGGCATTCCTGTAACACTTCTGGGAAGTGTACAATCTGTTAAAAAGTCAGAGCTGGTTCATTTTTAAGGAGGAATTTATTTTTATTTTGATTATAAAGATAACAAATTATGTTCCAAATGAACAGATTTTTACTAAAATGCTTCTGAACTTTCCTTTAGGTTGAATAACATACATTACTTATAAAGTTATTGGATATTAAAGCAGTTTTTCTGTATGAAAAGCCATCTGACAGGATGTTATATTAGCATTAAAAGTAGCTTACATGACGAGATGAAAACTCAGTCATCTGCCACGTGTCTACTTCCGGATCCCTGTATGGCCAAATGTGTAAGACTACTCCAACAAGAAAGTCTAGTTTTGCAAAATCAGTTTGGGTCCGCTGATGAATCTTTTAGTATGACAAGTTTGATGAGAGTGGATTTAGTCTTTATTAACAATAAACTAGCTTTAAAAAGTATCTCTTCAGCCACAGTTTGTGCAGGAGGAATTACTGCAGGGGCACAGAAAAACTCAGCAGCACACATTCATTTATGCAAGCCGGCTTCTGCTTATACTGACAGGTTGTGTCATTCCTGGACTATTTCAGCTGATTTCCTGAAGGGTTTGTGTTGCTCCTCTTTTAAAACACCCTGCAGGTGTTACTGGTTACAAGTCAGACAGCATCTTTACATGCAGGTCAAAGAACAGCCTATTTTTTTCTCTTTGGAACTTCTCGCATGCATTTTGCAAAGTTAACAAAGCAAAACAAACTCAACTGAGTCGATTCAATGAGGCATTTTCTCACTCTGTATATTAGCGAGTGTGTTTACAGTATATTCTAATACAAAGCAGACTTACTGTCATGGCTCAGTGTGCATATTTTACTGGAGTAGTGTCCTTGTGTGCTATCTTAGAAGGGAATTGATTTATTTCTGATTCTGCTATGATGTAATGACATGCGTCACTTCATTTGTTAGCATAAGAGTTATCTTGATTAGTCAGCCACAGATCAAAACATCTAGCATGCCGCTGCGCCTGGAAACGCCACACAGGCTGTTTGTTTTATTTTCCAAAAGAACAAAAATTTACCAGCTTCTTTTGTGTCCTTGTTTCTTCTTTCACCTTCAACGGCTGGATAGGAGAAGAGGGTCTTAACACATGCGTTTAGGTGTAATTAAATCTCCAGTTTGATCATTGCTTCCCTGGTAAAAACTGGACTTAGCAGTGTAGAAAATAAATGAATAAATATCCAGACACATCATAAAGGTGTGTAACTCCAAGTTTAAGGAATGAACGATAGAATAACCGCAGTCAGTCTAATAGGTTTACCTGTATTTTATGGGTCTTATAGTGAAAAACATAATATTTGATATATTATTGGCTGTGACTGCGGAGTGATTTTACTGAGAACCTGCTTTTTCAACGTTCTCCTGCAAAGTTTGGTCCTGCGGAGTTGTAATGCAATACTTTTGCTTGACTTCTCCTTTACATGTTGGATGTTTTGCAATGTTTCTTGCATCGAGCTTTTAAAGAACTTATCTTTACTGATAACCTCTGCACCAGTTCAGAAGCACTGGCTGGTCTGGGTTATTTTAGAGCGATGTTGTGCAAGCCTGTGGCGTCATTCCAGGAGGATGGCCTCTGCCCTCTGCAGCTCGGATTGGTCGTGTGATGGTTCGTTAAGTTTCACCTGCTGCTGAAAGTGGGCTTGTCAACATGCAGGTAGAAACCGTCCTTTAACACAGAGGAAGTTCTGATGCCATCAGCTCATTAAGCACGTTCCTGCAATGACTTTAAAAAATTGTAATCACTTTCATTATGTTTTTATTTCTCCTGATTAAAACCATTCTCATGTATCTGACTTTGATTTTATTCTGCATGTAATGATGTCCTTTTGTGCAAGCGCCATGTTTTTGTTTGGAGAGGCAGGTGCAGAAAGCCTGGGTCACTATTTCTGGCAGCAGATCATGACATAGGGGAAGCTTTGTCGTGCAACATTAAGATCAAAATGATCAGGTCAGGATCAGGTCAGGACAAGTTTCATTCAGACAAGGGGAATTTAAATATTCACAGGGACAATTTACTGTGAGAAAACTATTTTTGAGTCACCTGCTGATTTTATTTGCGCTTTAGGAAAAATATTAATGCATCATTTTTATGTTTTTTCTGAAAGAATGAGACAAAAATATCAGCAAAACATCCAAAATAAAACATAAAATACTCAATGTAGATGAATTTATTTCTGATCCAGTGAAATAGGTATTTAATCATCAGGAATGGTGACTTCATAATTGATAGATAAACACCTGATTTGCACAGAAATCAGTTTTTAGGTGCCTTTCACCTGGTTTGTCCACGTCTTCAGAGCGATTTGGACTTATTCCTTTCAGTAGAGTCCAAACCTGAAGATTTTCTGACTCCTGCTTGGAAAATAGAAAGAGAATCTTTTTACACAGATCTTCTCTGAGTTTCAGTATGATGTATGGATAGACTGTTCTAGAAGCTGAAAAAGGAGTGAATTTTGACTGAGTCACGCTTTTGTTGCCAGTGTGCGCTTAAAGCAAGTCACCCTCTCAGCTCCTCTGAGGTTTTAGATGTTTCCCAGCTGCAACTAACCTGAAGCTAATCAAATTAATTTAATTAATGTTAGTTTAGTTTTGTACATTTTTACTTTAGTTATGTTACTTTAAATGAGTTTTAGATTTTAAATAAGTTTTAGTTTCTATTAATTATTTTAGGTTTTGCTAATTTTAGTTTCTTCTAATTTAGTTTAGTTTACTTTAATTTAGTTAGTTTAGTAAATGTTAGTTTAGTGAAGTTTTGTACATTTTATTTTAATTATGTTACTTTAAATTTGTTGAGTTTAGTTAGTTTTAGTTTCTTTCAATTTAGTTTAGTTTACTTAAGTTAGTTAATTTTAGTATAGTTACGTTTTTTTTTCTTAAGGTGCTAGCGTCATTTATCAAAACATTTAGTTATAGTTTAGTTTTTTTTAAGTATTTGAATTATTTAAAATTAATTTAAATCAGTTTAACTAAACTTTAGTTCACTTAAGTTAAGTTATTTAATTTGGTAAGTTTCCTTTAATTTACTTAATTTATCTAATTTCAGTTTAGTTAAGTTTGTTTTCCTAAAAAGTTAGCGCCATTAATCAAAACATTTTGTTATAGTTTAGTTTTCTTTTTATTATTTCATTTATTTAAAAGGTTTTTAAATGAGTTTGACTAAACTACATTTAGTTAAGTTTGGTTTACTTTGAGTGAGTTACTTTATTTCATTTTCTCAAGGCATAGTTAGTTACAAATTCATTTTCTTTTGAATATTACAATGATTTAAAATTAATTTAAATCAGATTAACTAAACTAAACTCTAGTTTAGTTTACTTTAGTTTACTTATTAGTTAAGTTTACTTTATATAAGTTAGTTTGGTTCATTTTAGTTTAGTTTTTTAACATTACGATTATTTAAAATCAATTTAAATCAGATTAACTAAACTAAACTCTAGTTTAGTTCACTTTAGTTAACTTATTAGTTAAGTTTACTTTATATAAGTTAGTTTGGTTCATTTTAGTTTAGTTTTTTAACATTACGATGATTTAAAATCAATTTAAATCAGATTAACTGAACTAATTTTTTTTGTTTAGTTTCTTTTAATTTTGTTTATTTAAGTAATGTTTAGTTTTTATCATGTCTTTTACACAGAGAGACACGGTCCAATTATTAATCTCTTTGACGCTGAGCACGTCAAAAAATGAAACTGACATGAAGTTGCAGCTGCACTATTTTCTGTGGCGCATGTAGTAGAGCAGGGCATTTCCTAACCAGCTAGTTAGTGCTGGCTCTGGCGTCCACATGCCGAAGTGTCCTTGAGCAAGACACTGAACCCCCAGTTGCTCCTGGTGCTGCGTCACCGGTGTGTGAATGTGTGAGCCAATGGGTAAATGTGTCAAATAGTGTTAAAGCCATTTGAGTACACTGAGTACAAGACCATTCACCATTTATGATTATATTGAAACTATTCTTATATTGATCACAAGAAAGAAAACTTCATGAGATCAAAGCATTAAAAAAGCACATAAGATTAAATCCTGAAAGACAAAAGAAAAATCATAAAGGTGAAAAAAATCCATATTCATTTCGAAACCATTAAACCCATGAATGTAGTAGAGTCGGTAATTTCCTGACCAGTGAGTTAGTGGTTCAAGTCCCGGCTCTGGTGTCCACATGTTTAAGTGTCCTTGAGCAAGACACCAAACCCCCAGTGTGTGTGAATGTGTGTTCATTCACACAGCTCTTTTTTAAGTACAGCAAAATCTAGTTATTAATATCATAATTATTATGATAAATGTATTTATACTGACACACTGTGTCTCTGTGTTAAAATAAAGTACAAATCGCACATTGTGTTTTTATGTTTGCCAGTAGATAAACAGCTTCCTCCTGTTGCATGTGTGGGCAAGTTCCTGACATGAACATGTTTGGTGTCTTCTTGCTCATATTGGACAGTGTTGAAATCTTATGATGACTTCAAGAAATAATCATGCGTGATACTAGAGCTCTTCATGCTGTGTTTATCTCAGGATTATCCTTTCAGATACATGACAAACGGCAATGTGGTGTTTCATAAAACAAGGTCAACATACAGGAGCCCCAGCAGCCTAATAAACAACATGTTGATCAGTGAGGTAACCTGCAGTCAATCGTGGTGGTTCTTAAGTGGATTAACCCCTTTAGATTAGTCTCGGCCATTTCTCCCATCTGTCCACTGTTACAGTACAGATATGCTGCCATACAAATATCACATGATGCACACACTGCTCACACACTCACAGAGAAAAATAACAAAAGACATCTTAAAGTCTGGTTCATGTTTGCATAAAATACCTTTCATATTTTAACCTACTGACACAAATCAAATGTGATCACACACAATGAACACAGCTGCTTATAGCTGCATGTATTCTGTAAACATGGCCACATGTAAAATACAAACACGCAAGCACTAATCTGTGATTAGTCCGTGGTTATAATTCTCCTCTGAGCAGACACGCAGCCCGTGTACAATATGTTGGTGCAGATACTCAGTAGTTCAGGTCATGATCATCGCAGAGCCTGAATAAAAGCAGCTTCTTTTTTCTCTATTTTTCAAAACAAAATGTTTTTTCAGTTCAACACACTCCCTAAACAATCCTTCACATGAGCAGTAAACCGATGAGAAAAGGTTGCTTTTATTAGAGCTGTGAGGATTAGTGATGGAGGCTACTGACTCGACAAGGTGGAGTTCATGACGCGTGGCTTCAGATACAGCTGCCTCTGAGGAGGACTTTAGATTAAATATGCAATCACATCAGCATGTTCGCCTGAGCCCTTTGTTAGATTGTATTCTCCCTTTTCTGACAATAGAGACTCAAAATCAAAAATCTAACCAGCTGTGAATTCCCTCAGAGGTCCTCAGAGGACTAAAACGTGAGCATTTCCAGTGGTTTCATAGAAAAAGATGAAGAATATAAATGAATAAAACTGACTAACCTGCCATTCATCAGCTCATCAATCAGACAATATAAGTGTTTTAAGAGCATTAACATCAGCTTCTCTTTAATGGCTTGGCGGGAATTTCTGAAAGTAACCGAGTCTGAACTTATTCCATGTATGCTAACACCCATCTGGAACAACCCCGACATCCTGCAAAACAGGAAGATGTTAAATTTTCCCCAATGGAAAAATAAAGGAATAAAACTGTTAGAACAGGTCATAGAAAATAGAAATTTTATACCACTTGGCGTATTAACTACACAATATGATATCAGCAGCAGCAAATACTTAGAATACCATCAACTTAAAACAATTATAGGTAAGAAATACACTCCCAGACACTCCCACTTACATTTACCTATCAAGATAGCAGAATTTATTCATCTTAAGTCACCAAAGCTATTATCAAAAATATATAGATTATTATCAAACCTATAGATTTCATCTGTCTCCCAACATCAAAATGGGAAACAGATCTAACTAGAAACTTTATTCAAAACTAATGGTCACAAATATGTTTCAACACATTTAAAATGACAAAAAAATTCAAATATATAACTAATATAATGAAAATTCTACATAGAAGTCATTATTCAGGACAAAGGATGTTCAGGATAGGTCTGTCACAGTCAGATATCTGTACACATTGCACTGAGAACACGATAGACAGCTACTATCATGCACTGTGGTCCTCACTTTAATCCTCACTATTTTATGCATCGCAAAGAAAACTATTCTTCTGAATTGGAAAACTAAACAGAATATTTGTATCCAGCAGTTTATAAATCTGTTGTTAGATCACATCAGTATTGAGACAATGTCTGCCGCTTTGAAAGACCAACTAGCGGAAGTTCACTCCCTCTGGTCCCCTGTGACTAGCTCCATCACTTAGTCTGGGTGGAGGATTGTGACCTCTGCACTCTGGGGATTGGGGGTTGGCCGGGGGTCCCCGGTGGCTCTGGGCCCTTGACCGGCACTCTGCTTGCCCTGAGTGGCCGGTGCCCAGAGGGGTCGGTGATTTGCGGCCTGGGCCCGCTGGGGCCCGCTGGGGCCCGCTGGGGCCCGCTGGGGCCCGTTCCCCAAGACTGTGGGCGGCTCTGGCTGGGGCCTCCTCTGCCGCCTCCTGGGCGGATGCTGGGTTTGCCCCGGGCTGAGGTGGCTGGGGTCCTTGTTCGGGACTGACAGACATTTGCCCTGGTCTCGGGAGTCCTGACCTGCCTCTGACCTTTGGTTAATGGGGGTGGTCTTAGCATGAGGACCTTTCTGTGAGCACCTTTCACCCTGTACGTTCCGCATGACGACACAGTCACTGAGCTGCTCTTTAGGTTTATTTATAAAGAGCCGTATTTCCTTATGTGAGAATACTCTGAGTTAGCTTTCTCTCTTGGTATGCTTCATTGTGTCACTCAGCATGTGTGTTTGTGCTTTTTGTACTCTTGTTTAATCAGATATGACGCTTGTTTACTTCTGGCGCTCTTGGCAGTTGCTGATCTGCAGGATCCCACGAGATATCCTTTGTTTTATATACAGGTGTAGCAGATGGGATGGTATCTGGTTGGATTATGGTTTCTCCTTTTGTGGTGACTCTTTCTTCTTGTGTTTGCTTTCCCTTTCTCTTTCTCTGTCTTTTCCGGTCGGTCCAGCAAAAACTATTCAGTTAAAATTAAAATAAATAAATAAATAATTCTGATTATCAAGAGGATCTCTGTATGTACATTTATACATGAAGATCTTCTTGACAAAACAAATTTGCTCAGCACAATACAGCAGCCAGACCATTGTTCTGACTGCTTAAATGCTGGACAAGACACGTAAAAAAAAAAGCATTACTGATGATTTATTGGAAAAAGATGAAATAAATAAATAAAAATGTTTTAATTTCTGAATGAAAACTAGACAAAGAAATAATTCTGTGTACATACAACATGCCTGAGTGTTATTGTGACACATAACACAGTGTTTAAAATTAAAATAAGCATAGAAAGTGATGATATGGATCATTTTAATCCTGCAGGTTATTAAAAATGACTGTGTGCTACAGGAAGACAGCGCTACCATGTGGTTTGTAAAGAAGCTGGTTTAATAATTTTGTTTTTTATCACACTTTAAATAAATCTTGACTGAATTTGTGACAATTAATATAAAAAATGCACATTTAGTTTCTGATTTTCTGATAATTAACTGGGCAATGAAGCAAGTTATAACAGGTAATTACCCTTTGTGTTCAGTGTCCAACATGAATCTGAAAGGTCTTTTATTATACACAGGTACTAAATTATCATTATATTGAAAGTTGAACAGTTTTCAAACTATTTTAACCCTTTAAATATCAGGTCAGTACAGTAATGTTAAGCTAAATTAAGCTAAATATTTAAAAATATAAACGGAGATGAAAATGAAAACCAAACTCTTGTTCATGTCAGTGTGTGATGCTTGTAAAATCTCCTTTCATAATCCGGCAGGGATATTTCTGAGAACCAGCCTATGGACTAAATCTTCTTTTGCTCTTACATGATACCAGATCACAGCTTGATTGATTGGTTTGATCAGTAGGTTTGGAGTAGAAAGTGACCTGACAGAGAAGGGAAAGATGCCTGATACACCATGCTGCATTCAGGGAACAAGAAACAGGTTTTTCTGTGTTCCACATGAAGCTGAGACTGATTTAGATGATAGATTGTGAAGAGCATAGACTTTATAAACCAGATGATGTGTAAATAAATGCATGTTACCAAAGCAATGAAGTGATGCTGTTATGGAAGATAAAATCCCAGCAAAAACATAAAGGACAAAGAATATTCACAGATTATGCATTTTTTAAAAACGTATATTTCCTTTTTGCTTTGTCAGTTTTTTCTGTTTCTGACTTATTTATTTATCATGATTTATTTCTTTTGCTATATGAAATGTTTATTTGCGTTTATGGTTTCTATTTAATGAGAGGAATTGTTTATTTTTGGCTTTGGTTGTTTTTCCAGTAGTTTAATAAATATTTAGCGTTTTTATCTCGACTTAGAGGGAACAGACAGGCTGATGAGCAGGTGACTGCATATGTAAGAGAAATGCATGATACATGCAAGATGTATTTCTACTCCAAATGGCTACAAGCGATGAACTGCAGGGCAGAAAATCAGAGCTTCAGCAACAGGCAGCCAAGCTGGGCAGACAGGTCACAACCTCCCACTTCCCTCCCGACAGGCACACATCTGCCACCATGACCTCTGATCTACGCAGTGTTCTGCTGGAGAATGGACTTGTTGACCTCAGTTCTGCCTGCTTGGTTTCTCCTGCAGCAGCTGCAGAAAACAGTTCTTTTTTTATATATATATATCAGCGTTGTTTCACGGAAAAAATACATCTGCATGGTTTTAACTATACAGATTATCAATAATCGGGTAAAAAAAAGTCTTTTTTCTAAGGATTAAACTAGTTATTTGGTTCTGAGAACTATGTTGATTTAGTTGTTCTTTGTATGTAGCGCCCCCTACTGAACACCTGCACACATAACATTTGTCTGTCACCTGGACCTTCACAGTAATAAGAAGTTGCAACAAAGTGATTGATTATATCAAACATTAGCAACAGAAATAAGAGGAGCTCTTTCAGTTCATATGGTTATTTTGCCTTCAGGTAGACACCAGAAAAGGACACATGTCCTGTTAGTTTCTATTTTACATCATTAAAACAGGTAAATAATCAGGTTTGCAAATTAACTATTGGCCTATTTAGTAAATATGAAATTGATGATGGTCCAGTGGTTGATGACTTTGTCTCCTGGTGTGAGATGCCATCTGTTATCCTGAAGAGAACCTCAGTATTACAACTAAAAGTACTTTTAAGGGCATTGAACGTGTCGTGGAAGTTCATTTACATGAGGTTCAGTAGTTAAACTGAAAGTTTTACCAACCAGATGTTTCACAAAGTCATGTACATTAGCCAAGACCCCCCTCCCCCTCCCACCCCCATACTGCTTACCTGCTGTTACCACCTGCTAAAAGCAGCTTACCTGCACTGTTCCTATATAAAATAAATAAATAAAATTCCTTTTATTTTCTCAACACAAACATCAAACAGGAAATAAATCCCGTCCATCTGTCCGATATTTTTTATAATTGTTGAAAATTAATCTACATTTACAAAAGGATTATTATGATTAATGATTACAGTATTTAGAAAATAATCTTTTTGGGGATAAATGAAAAATTTTCTTTATGTCTGGGTGTTTTTTTTAAAAATCCTTTTCTCTGCGCTCCTGCAGGAAAGCTTATTTTGGTTTATGTAATGTGTGGTTATGTTTTCCTGCTGCACACAAACAGCCCTTTTTTAGACAAAGAATATTCTTAATCCTAATTTGATGGGATTACATTACTTTTTTAATATCAGAGCATTGGAAACCAGTTGAATGCAGAACTGGATTCATGGTGGTGTTTACTGTTTGGGGCTGATCAGATGAGGTGCGTAAGGTTCCTGCTGGCTGGAATCAGCTTCCAGTAAGGGTTTTCTTTTCCAGTTTTCAGTTGTTACGGTCATTTATTTTCTGTTTTTTTCCAACTTGGCTACATATAAATTCATTTATTCATTTGGTTTTTATAAAAAAACATGTTTTGTTACTTTGAGGAAGATTATTGGATAAAAATTTAAATAGTAATCATTTTGGCTTCTGTTTTGTTTGTAAAGTGGAGTTAAATCACTTTAAATAATCTTTTTTTCTACATTTTATGCCCTGCAAATCTTCCACACAAATGATCATTCACTACAATTAGAGTCAGAAGTTATTTTTAAAATAGGTGAACATTGAACAAAAAATAAAAACTTCATCAAAAAGGTTTGATTTTCTTTATTTGTGAATATTAAATACTAATTATATAAAGAAAGTGCTCAGAATAAACTCATAAAACGTGTTCATACAGTAATGCTGGCATCATTATGTTCAGACACAGTGGATGGACGTAACTTCATTTACTGCTGGCAGCACAGACACCACCAGTTTGCCAGACTTTAACCCACCACAGCAGCCAAACCTTCACCTGCAGCAGCTGAAGAACGTCCTACCCACTGTGCAAACGTTTCTCAGAATAAATTGCCAGATGCAAGTCATTTAGCATCATTAAAAATATTTCACATCATGGACAAAGCAATTCCAGTTCTGCGTGGTTGCAAAAAGCTGCTTTTTGCCATTTCACATCACAGAAAAACTCTCCTGCTAAATTAAAACCACATCCTGAAACACCTTCATTTCACCTACAAGAACCATCTGCAGGAGCTCGACACCATTCGCCTGGAGAATTATTCTCCTGGATTACAGATGCTGCTGACCAGTGGTTTAGGCCCGATTGTCTTTTAAACAGAAATACAACGTGCAAATCACTCAAACAGGACACATTTCCTTCATGTCACCATAAAACACAAGTTTCTTCATTCAAACGCACACAAATGGGTTCAGCTTGTAAGGAACAAAGCTAGGGGTTACCATTTATGTTAAAATAAAAGTGCTTATTATTATAAACTGGCTTTTGCTTTCCATCTTTTAGAGTCTGAAATGCTCTGTAATGCCAAAGAACTGCAGTTTAATCCAAATTCATATTTAGATTTTGGCACCGGGAATCAAAAGTCTTAATTCTTGAGTAAACACGACTAAGTAGCAGCCAGGGAAGAACGGTACAGTTACAGGAGGACAGCCGAAGCTGTAACTTCCGGTTATTGAAAACAGGATTGAGTGTTCTGGTGTGGGATAACTTCTGCAGAACATATGAAAAGTCCTGTTGGTGCCTGGAGAAATTGAGGTGAAAGCCTGGCTGTGGGTATTCTGTTGAATCATATTAGTACAAAGATATATATATATATATATTTTTAAAAAAGCCCTATACAGTGTAAAAAAAAACTAAAACTGCTGGATCTGACAAACAAACATTTTAAATTATCCAAACTTTGTTTTAGATACGAATACTGAAATGCATTAAATAATTTAAATTGATAAAATTATCTTGCGTTACATTAAAAAATACAAATCTGTTGCTAAAGACAAGTAAATACTTATTAATGACACTTGGCCTTCAAAGGTTGTTGGTTGTTGGCCAACATGTTCAGCTTTACAGACTGTTTTGGTGGGAGTGTCATCTCAAGTCAGCAGCTCTCATTCCAAATCCAGCTTATCGAGCAACCGGGAAGAAGTTCTGCTGTCATAGACAAGAAACGGCCTGATTGTGCAGCTCAGTTTATCAGTCTCCAGTGCTGAGTCACAACTCAGGACCGCTGTGTCCGGACCAGCTGCTCCTCCTGTGCAGCAGCAGCGGATGTCTTCTTCCAGTGCTTTTTAGGATTCATCCTGTGATCCACACTGTGTTCATCTAGGATCCTGGATAAACATTTGGATTGGATGTATTTTGTGGTTTGTCCCCTTCTTCTCTCTCCTCCAATATCTCCCTGGAACAGCACAGAATAGCTGTTGTGCCTCAACATTTCGGTGCTGCTCCTGATCAAACGGGACTCCCCTGGTTAATTTTAGTCGCAGTTTAGGGAATCTGTGACGCTCCTTCCTGCTTCATACTGAACGTATAAAGATGATGGGAAGATGTGGAGAGCAGCGGATGGCGAGAGAATCTTAACAGCTTTTTTTCCTGGTCAGGAGAGACACTTTTCACTTCCTGTGGCGACCTCTGGGCAGAGCTGCGAGGCTGGAAGAAGAGCCAAATTTCCTCCCATGGCTCCTCCAGCGTTGGCGCAGGACAAAGTCGTAGTTGGCAGATGTGCACATGGCGTAAAACACGTTGGCTTTATCAGGTATCAGGAGCTCTGAAGCAGAAAGGGGGAAGAAATGATATTTTATTTTATTTTTCTGCTTCATTTTCTTTCTTTCTACGCTTCTCACTAGTTTAACATTTTTATATTCAAGAATAATATATTTTAGACCAAAACAAACTAATAAAACTACAGTAAAATGTCTGATAATCTTCATGTCTAAAATCATTGTTAAGTCTTGTTACTTATTTGAATGGTATCTGTGAAAAGCTTCATTAATGCAGTTCACAAATATTTTTTAGATAGTAAAAGGATGTTTAATTTAAGGCTTCAATATTTCCATCAGGAGGATGGAACAGGTAATACTAGCAGGAGTCATATCAAATTAAAATGACGACATAATGCAGGAATCGGGTAGAGATATTACCTTTGTCATTGCTGAGCATCTGGTAGAGGCTGAAGTCACTGCATCCTGCATCCTCTAGGTTGTGCTTTTCAAGAGCCCTTTGAATCACCTGAGGCGTGTGATCTTGACTGGTCAGCTGAATTTAAAATAAATTAAATAAATATTCAGCAAATCAAAGAACATATCAGTTTTCACAAAAAATTTAAACAAGTGGTTAGAAAAAAAAGTAAACAATCAAAATAACAAGTGTGATTTAGTGTGTGAATTACAGATGTGCCATAAATAAAAAAAACTAAAAATAAAAAGGACAAAATGAAGGAATATAGAAGTAAATATAAAACACATTATATATATTATCAGATGATAATTTTAAAAAGGCAGACAGAAAAAAGGGAATAAATTATCAGCAAATAGAAAAATTCTAAATGTTAAAAATTATAAAAGAAAATGAATTTAAATTTAGTAGATGAGTAAAAAATAAAATAAAAAATGTTTTATAATAAATCAAAGAACAAACAAATGTGGAAATAAAAAGATTATATTGTCTTATTCATTAAATAATCATACTGATTTCCTAATTTCTTTTTCGTAAGACAGAGACATTACCTTGTTACCGGCTTTGCATGTTTCGGCTGCATCTCACATGTAAAGCAGGTAACAAGCCAACGTCTCCGTCTTACAAAAAAAAACAAAATCATAAAACAGTTTATGGGTCTTTATTTAGTAAACATTTTGTGCATTTTTAACTGAACATTAATAATTTATTTCCATGTATATTTCCTCAATTGTTTCCTTCTTTTTTATAAATGGAGTTTTAAAAACAAAAACATTTTATTGACATTTTCAATTTCTTGGTTAAATTTTTTTTTTAAAAATTCTCTTTAAATATTTTTATTTTAACTGAATTTCAGAAATAATTTTTTCAAACAACATGACTGAGTCTGGAAATTTGAGGAAGCTCCTAAAACTCAGAGACAGAGACGGCGTGGTTGCTTCCTGAAGTACACGTAGTGCAAGTAGCAAACATACCAGTATGCTCTTGTAGACATTTCCATTGCTGACAGACTCCACGCTGACCCTGATGATGCACAGGTCAGCAATCTGTTTGTTGTAAACAGGCTGCACCGCCTGAGAACAGCAGCTGGATGAGGAGGAGGAGGAGGATGATGATGATGATGATGATGATGATGATGATGATGATGATGAATCTGGACTCAATGGCAGAGACAAAGAGCTGAGATCTGGCTGCGAGGAGCTGCAGGACGAGCTGCAGAGGCTCGGTGACGAAGAGCAGGATATGGAGAAGTCTTCTGTGACGTTGTGAAGAGAGCCGGAAAGCGACTGAGGAAGAAAGATTAAACATAGGTACGGTGTTCGAGTCAGGCTGGAAACTATCTGTAGAATATCACCGATTATACCTTCAGTTTGAGTCTGAGCGGAGAGGGCTGAGGGACAGAGAGCTCCTCCATGTCCAAGCTGCTGGAGCCAGAAGAAGAAACGCTGATCTGGTCAGCGTGGGTCTTCCTGAAAGAGCTCTCATTAGACGTCCGCAACCTGCAAACACAATTTAACAACTATTTTATATTTCACCAAATATAAGCAAACAATGCAAAAAAAAAATCAGTTAACTGTCTGTTAACGGTTATTGGATATTATAGAGAGACTTTTTTCAGAGGAGATTCATAATGTCCGCAATGTGAAACTCATCCAACATAAAGCAGCAACAAAATGAATGAAAAACAAAAAGATTTGGTAATTAATTGACTTATTTGGATCCCAATTAGCTTACATCAACAAGCTGCAGCTTTTCTTCTTTTGGGTTGTTTTGTCAAATACAATCAAATTGTACATTTACATACACACAGCAATACGTCCCTGTATACAAAGGTTCATGAACTCGTCACTAAATATAAAATCTCTGCATGTGACAGGTTAAAAATGAAGGTTTAGTGTAATTGAGACACTTGGAGAGCCAATAACTGTTATCAGCTCATAATTCTCAGTCATTTATAAGATTCCTTACGAGTCTTACTGTACATCTGACTTACGCAGTGAGCTTCTTGGTGAGGAGACGATTGCTCCAGCAGTTGGGAGAGACGGGGCAGGGATCGACTGGAGGCTCCAGTTCTCGAGACAACTCGTAGCTATGCCAGAGAAACAGAAGAAAGTGTGATTTTATGGGTTTCTATTCAACTGTTATAGTGTGCTGCATGAGGTCGGTGGGGTTTACCTCTCCTGGTCTGTGAGCAGAGTGTGCGCCTGCAGCCAGGCAGTGATGTGGGGGCTGACAGGAAGGCTGTAGCTACAACAGAAAGCCTGAAGCTGGCGAATCTGATTGAGAATCTCAAACTCCTGAAACAGGAAACAATAAAAAAATAAATACACATTCATCTTTTATAAAACCTGTTCCAATCCAGGGTCATGGAGAAACCATAACCAATCCCACAAATGATCCAGCAAGATGTGGGGTATGGATAGCACCACTAGGTGGCAGCACTCACCCGTCTGCGTTTCTCAAAGTTGATTAGCCCACCCTGTGGGAAAAGAGTCAGTGTTATATGGGATAATAAAGCCACTAAAATGCCATAAAGAAGAAGAAATAACTAGCTCACCTCCACAGTGTCAGTCAGTGCCGTGTCCAGCATGGTGAGGACGGTCAGGTAAGTGCCCAGGTATGGAACAACACCACTGCTGGAGCTCTGAGCAGGAAATTAAATGTGAAATGATTATTATATAACATTATAGTAAAATATTATAAATTATAAAAAATATTTATAAATTATATAATACTATAGAAAAAGGCAAAAAAAAATCAGGGTCAAAGTGGAAATGTATATATAAGCAAAAGGCTTAAAACAGAAACTAAACCAGCCTGAAAAAGGAAGTGAAATAGAACATGCAGACTAAGATGTGGATCTTTGGTGCTGACACATCCCTTCTATTCTTGTGGTCAAAACTGGAACCCAGCAACAAAATCTAGTACTGAACAAACTGCTGATCATCCTCTTACCACATGTCTGGACTCTGAGCAGAGCCGGGGAGGTTTATAGCTCGGTGTGGCGCCGTTGTCAGGCTGACTCCCATCCTGGAGAGAAGGAACAGCCATCATGTCAACGCTGATGGAAAATAATGACTCAAACTTAGAGTGATAACACGAGGCGATATGTAGAGAAGTTACATAATTGTTCTAGTTGAGCTCCTCCTGAGAGTGTGCTGAGGGGTTTGGGTGAATGCAAGCCCGATTAGCACAGACACAGCATGTACATGCTGGAGACAGTATGTACAACACGGGGCTTATATTTGCATTTTTATTGAACAATATCAATAACCTTCGCTTTGTTTTACACATACTGGGCTGCTGATAAAGCCGGTATCACTGAGTATACTTTCCTATCAGATATCATTCACAACTCTTGGAACAAAAAATAGAGAGGAAGGTGATCTGGATAGCAGGAAGCTGCTCAGTCATGAGGAGAAAAGTGCACTTAGTTCTTTAAGCTAGTAAACTGCTTAGCATTTCCTTTGTTAAGTCACATAAACCTCCACGTGTTGCACCAATTGACTGTGTGTGTGTATGAAATCATAACAAGCTTTATGGCAGAAAGCAAACAACCCTGAAATCTTGTGCTCAACATACTGAGAAAACAGTGTTCTACACGTTTTCAGAAAATTTAATTAAATTACTAGCTCTTGGTACTTTGGATTAATCAAGGATTTATAACCTCGGCTGTATCTTTTGAAGTCAAATACTGGGAGAAAAAAACTTTACAATTTGATCCATACAGAGTATGCAACTGCTGCGGAGTTTCATAAAGAATCACGGTGGTGTAAAAGGGCTTGTATTTGCAGCTGAGGGGCTCAGATCCCGTTGAAGTGAGAAGCAGCCACCCAGAGAGGAGCGACGTTTCATTACAGACTTGTAATAGAAAACATTGCTTTGTGAAAATAAACACCGGGATGCCTTTGTCCCTTTTTCAAATGGTAATAGCCTGCCCAGCACAGCTTGTGCAACTTTAACAGACCACACTTTGGTGCTTGTTCACAGTGAAGTTGTTCCTAGTTGTACTGCAGAAGGCATCCTAAACTACTTCATACCTGAAAAAACACCAGCAACATCCTTCAAAGAAACAACAGAAGAATTCACATCCTTAAACACCCTAAAAGTTGCCATTTCACAGATGCATCTTTGTGCTGAAATCATTTTACTTTAAATCTCTCAGGTGTAACTGCCTCGCTAGGCCTCCTTGTTTTACTTGCAGAAACATATTTAAGCTTCTGTTCTGCAGGAAACATCTGCACTGAAACACCAAACAAAAGATTAATCTTTGAACATTTCTTTTCCACTATGTCACATTTATGGCAGGTTGGTCCTGCCAGTTAAATATACAATCACTTTTATGACATTGTACATGTTTACTCTGTTGTTGCACTACAGCCGTTTATAGCCGGCCTCTTTTGCAATTGCCGTAACTTCAGCTATTATATTAAGGAGATTTCTTCTTTTTATGCTATATAAATAAGTTATACAAACTTAAGGAAGGGTCTAGTCATTAGTTGCAAAGTGACACACACAAAGATGAGTGTGTGAACTGAAAACACACCTCTAAAATCTCTTTCCCAGTCAGCACACAGTTCTCATCAGGGAAAATCTCACAGAGGTGGTCAAAGGTCGTCATGCTTTCTCTGTAACAAAAATATCAACATGACATTAATGTGGTTATGCATTCTCTCTGGAGATAAAATAGCCCGAGTTAATGTTTCTGAGTATTCCTGACCTGCTCACAGCAGCCCAGGTTTTCTTGAGGCGGTACACAGCGTTGGACTGCAGCGCTGAAAGGATGGCCCTTAAAGAGGAGAAGTTCTTCATCTGCCTGCACTCCTGTGGAGACACATGAACAAAGTGTCACACACATGAATGTAATCTGGCATTCAACGTTTCGTAAACTCCACAACGTCTGATCCCAACCTGTGCAATGGCAATCCACCTCTCGATGATGCGTGCTCTGTGAGCGGGGCTGGTGCGCGAGCGCAGAGGGGAGCTTGGGGCGGAGGAAGAGGATGAGTACAGGAAAGTGGAGGCCGAGCAGGGTGATGAGATGGGAGAGGAAGTGGAAGGGTTGGACGAGGATGGGCAGAGTAGGGAGGTGATGACACGGTTGGTGACGGCGTTGAACTGGGAGATGGTGGCGCGAACTGTTGGAGCCAGGTTTCGGTTTTCTTTCTTGTCACGTTGGGACCAAATGCAGCCCAAACAGTGGAAGGGCACCACTTTGATGAACAGCTCCTAAAGGATTATTAAGGAAAAAGGAAGTTAAAGAGAAGGAAATAGTTGTAAGAGGGCCCTCCACAAACAGTGCAACTAAAATGACACTTACAGCATCCATTCTGGTCAGCTGCTCTGCCACTTCTCTTACAGGAAAGTCCATGAAGTTGTCCTCCTTCGTAGAAGTTTCTCCTCCATCCTCCTGGTTGCTCTGCACCTGCTGCAGTGTTTCACTGTGTTGCTCCGACACAGAGAGACTGCAATCTATAAAGTCGTGAGAATACACAATACAAAACAGAAATCTGAACAAGTGTTTATAAAACTAATAAAAAGAAACGGTTAAAAATCCCGACTGTCATCCAACTCTGCATCCAAATAATCTGTACTTGTAGATCTACAGACTTGACCACCACAATGGAATGGAAGCGTCTGCTAAATGCCTGTAGAATAGAATAGAATAGAAATGCAGAGATTTCTACTGTACCTTGTTGCTGGAGCCCCTTGAGCAAGACATCAGCATCTTGAGCCAGATGTTTAAAGCAGAGGTGGCGATGTAAGTGGAAGCACAACTTTCTGAGGTTATGGAAGTCAGGAGGCTCCTGGAGGTCCTCGCTGTATTCTTCTAGCCACAGCCGGACCACCGGAATTAAGGGACTAAAACGAGATCAGGAGACATGAATAAGTTTCCGGGTCAGTTCATTTAGCAGTGGCTTTACCCCATCACAGCCAACTGGGTGGCGCTCACCTGTGAGGGCAGAAGGTTTGATCCAGGTTGCTGATTGATTCCTCTCTGTGGAGGAAAAAGGAAACACCTTTATCAGATAAACTGTAAATAAAAGGTTGCTGATGAGCATAAATAATAAAAAAAAGGTCTCAGGAGTGACTCTGTAGCTGCTCATCCTGTGGAAATGTCCTGCAACACTGTAAATCCCTGCAGCGACACTGTGGCCTTGATTCAGAGTGTGAAAAGACGAGTCCCTCCCTTCAGGCTAAATAGTATCAGAACATAAAGTACATCTCCGGGAAAGCTGAAGCAGAGTCTGTTCTCTCATTTATGGGAACCACGTCGCTGTTGAGTGAGTGGATTCTGGTTTTTACTTCAGCAAAATGAAAATAGGAATAGCAGAAGTACAGAAACTACCTACATCAAAGCCTCAATCAGCAGTATCTTAGAAACCGAAAAGGTTTTATAAAACATGGGAATACTGATCTCTCCATTAGAGAAGGATGCTGCAGGTAAATGCCGATGAAAGATCAAGAGACTGAAAGACTGTAAGCAAACTGACACTGAAAGGGGTGAAAGAGAAAAGAAAAAAAAAAAAACAGGAAAAAAATAAATAATGAAAAACAAAAATAATAATGTGAACTGAAACCTGCTTGAACCGCTTCCTAAATGATGCATTTGCTTATAAAATGACATAATATGGTGATTTTCAAATCATAATAAAGCAGCTTTATGTAGAAACAAGCAAATCTTTACTGCTGAACTCGGACCGGAGCTTTCGGCCCGCTCCCCGGAGCCTTACCGGTCAACATCCTCCAGATGCACCCACAACACTTCCTCATGTGCTGGGCTAATGCCAAAGCGCTACACTACAAAATAATCATCATCAGACTGAACTTTCTACAGTTTACCAAGTGGACTTCCACCTGCAGGCACAGAATACACCCATAGATGCTGATGAAGCAAATGTTCATCCTCCATCTCATGCAGCTTATCCTTAGAATTTAAAAGCCACTGTTGCAATTAATTATAAGTTTTAAAAAACACACACACACATATTCAGCACATAGATCTTTGTGTCACAGCTGACTTCCTGTGCTTGGGGAAACAGATGTCCAGTCCACTGGTTTTAGCTTAACTAGTATTACAACTAAATGCAATCTTTACTGCAACTTGGTTTCAAGTTAATAAAAAAAAAAAAAACACAGTGAACATAGGCACAGTGACTAACAGCAGTTTACACAGGCAACTTTCTGCAACCGTTTTAGCAAATACATATGAGCAGAGAGAAATTAGAGCCTGCAGCTCAATTTAACTCTTCATCATCATCATCAATGTTTCATAATCCATATTCCTCCAGGAGCCAAAAACAGAACAGGTGAGGAGCCTGAAATAACTCCTGTCCTAAAAACATTCCTTCAGATCATTATTACTAGTAAATAAATAAACCTGGCATGCATAAAAGCTCCTCTATGGGGTGTGGCGGGCGTCGTCATGGCAACTCTTAAATGGAACAAAGCTTGAGACGGCTTTGTTTAATTTGTGACGACGAAACCCGTCCCAGAAACCTGCCCTGCAGGGACAGAGGTTTGTTCTGAGCAGCTGATGGGACACAAGGAGGGCGTTAAACAGCCGTCTCCCGTACCAATTGATTTGTGCATCTGGCGAGTTATAAAAAGCCGCTGACGCATGAGCTCCAGCTCCATTTCAACGTAGTGACGGCTTTTATAGAAAGTGGGACAGATTAACAAATCAATGTCAGAAAAGTTTAAGAGCAAACAGAAACGTCTGCGTCAGGTTCCTGAGAAGTACGATTAGAGGATGTTTCAACTGCACTTCTTAGATCACACTGGCCATTAAAAATCTATACTTAAAGAATAAAATTCTGAAGCTGCTAAGATGTTTTAGTTTAAGTAAAAATAACTTCCAACACAAGCAGCTGAATAAAATGCTGTCTCACCCTCCAAATGTCACACTAAGTCTTCCACCATCGTAGATGTTTAGTCTAAAACAGAAGTTTTCTAAATCAAGCAGCAACAATGAGCTCATATGTGGGCTTAAAGACCTGCTGACTGTCCCCATGATTTCTGTTAACACGCATTTCACTTCAACAAAAACTATGAACCTACTCACCTCTGGAACAGCAGCTCGATGAGGGTGTCAGTGGAGGTGAAGGCCCGGTACGTGGAGAGGAAGACGTGGATGAAGTCGGGCTCTCTGTGCTCTGGGTCCAGCAGGTGGATGACCAAGCGCTCCAAGGTAGCAGCCTTAAGCCGGCGCACTTTCACTGTGTGGTACTGGACGCAGCTGAAAGCCAGTGGGAACTCCAGTGAGTCTGAGCTGGGCAGAGCGGGCTCCCGGCGCAGGGTGATGCCGAACACTGCACCATCCTCCTCTTCCTCGCCCCACTCCTGCACTGGGTCCTGCAGGGGACACAAAGAGAGGCAATAATATGAGCAAAACCTTTAGAAGAAAGGGACATTTAGGGAAAATGTTGAACTGGCATGCCCTTTCAGTCCCAACCACGAGAAAAGACAAGCGATGACTAAAACAATGACTATACTGAGAAGCATTCCCTAATCTACTTGTTTATGTCCACAAACAAAGGAATAATGACTGATCCATGACAGAAATTATCCTATTTCTTTTACAGCCCACTTGAAATTACACCTAATAAACACAAAAACATCGTAAAAAAAGTTGCACCCATCATGTTTTTCATACTATCTCATTAACTGCATCATCTGCAAACTACAGCAACAAACCGTCCTGAATGTGTTCCAACATATTAAGATGCTTTTAAAGAACCTAAAACACACACAAAAAAAAAACTATCTTCACTCACAGAGCCAAATAAAGTGTCAATTTTACATCCATTTATCAATATTTTGTGCCAACTCTGTTCCCAGTGGATAAACTCCCATCAGGATGCTTATGACACAGATCTAGTTTGGGGCTGCACAGGTGGAAAACATAGCGGTAGATTCACGAGTTATGTGGTAAATCTAAACCAGAAAAAGCTGATTTTACATGATTTTCATTGAATGAAATAATTATTATTTTACTGTTTCTGGAGTTTAAGCATGAAAAACTTCACAGTTTTACGTTTTTACAGCCTCGCGGGAGAAAATGAGGGTTAATTTAACCTACCATTGATAAATGCCATTTCCCCATCGTGTTTGCTGCTTACAGGTTGAAAAGATCCGTCTGATTTTACACTCCTGCAGCTGTACGTGTTGATAAAGTCAGCTGTTGATTAAGGATTTAGCTCCGTCCTTTGTCAGCTCTCATCACTGAGAATCATCCCCAAAACTCTCATTTTCACTATTAATCATGCTAAATAATAAACAGGAGAAATGCCTGTGTTTCAGCGCAGGGAGCGATCTAACTAATAAGACAGGTTGCAGGAGCGAAATAGCGAAATGATAACCAGGAGGCTTGCTGGGCAGGACGTGGTGAAGAGTGGGCGGGACCAAGAGTGTTGACCAATAGGAGCGCAGGAACAATCTTACGTTTTTATAGGCTAAAGATAAGAAATATGAGGTAATTAAAAAGTTATTGCTGCTACAACTATTTGCAATGCTATAAAACTTGCAGAAGTTGCGCTCTCCTAAACCTTTAATAAATTTAATAGTAAAGATGATTCAGACAAAGTAAGAAAATAAAGTTCTGAAGAATAAGGTTTTTAGATTGATCTTGCAGGATCGGATTGCTTTTGTCCCTTTTTTAGGCAATATGTTTAAACAATTTATAACAAAGGAGAGTTTAATCTACCTCACGCTACATGATCACATGTTGCATGCAGCATTTACACACACACACACAATATATATATATATATATATATATATATATATATAAAATTAAAAACTCCTCCCTCAGCCACCCTCCCATCTCCTTTTTGGGTAGGGCGGGTGGTTGTTCATCTCAAGCTCGGGTTCTCTACCAGAGTCCTGGGAGCTTGAGGGTCCTACGCAG
>JBAMIG010000004.1:20835111-20845808 GCA_037177335.1 Kiunga ballochi
CAGTTAGAGACAGCTAGAGACAGTTAGAGACAGCCAGAGACAAGACATTTAATTTCAGCTCTGACGTTTTGTCTCTGATTATTGATTCATAAAAGAAATCAGAGACAGAAAACGTCTAACGGCAACAAAAGTTGTGCAAAGCAAGCCAACAGAACAGATTCTGAACATATCAGCAGTCGCTGTGGACTCCTAAAGGTTAGACTTAAAGTAAAACTTGGTTTGGTTTCTTTAGACAAAGCAAATGTTTGCAGTTTTGATGTCAACCAGGAATAAAGGCTGGACACGTCACAGGTGTTGGCTTTCAGGACACCACACAATAGATGAGTTTCAACCAGTAAGCCAATGATGACAAAATGTTTCTGGGACAAATTACTTGATTCTCTGTGAATCCATACAGCCATTTACAGTAAAGGGAATATAAATGAAAGCAATTTTCTAATTGTTTTTGTGGCTCCCAGGAGGCTGAGAATGAAATGCTAGGTGTGGAAAGGAGATGTGTTGCCCCAACACATGACACAGAACAGTATTGTTGTCAAAACAAAGCCATATAACTCAGGATTAAAGAGGCAAACACACCAAATTATAAATATGATCTAAGATTTATTACATTTTCCCACTTTTCAACTAAAAGTTGTGTCTGTTTAGACATTAAAAATGACTCTTTGGAGCAAATGTAGACACACAACACCATGTAAAACTCACATGTTGTGGGTCACAACAGGTTCTAGTCCGTTTTACTTTCAGATAAGTTTTTATGCATTCATTTTATTGAGTGTGAAAACTTTGATTGGATAAAAACTTGCAGCTTTTATTCAGCCAAGCTTCTTCTTAGAGCTCGAGTTGATGAGCTGAGAGTGACGCATCAGGGCGTCACGTGAGATGATGTCATCCTCCTCCTCTGTAGCCACATGAACAGATTTGTCACACCATGTCAACGTGTTTGTGCGTCTCTGCGTGACAGGATGAGAACTCACCGTCAAAGTATGAACATGCAGTGGAACATGTTGTTTTCTCTCATGCTATAGATAAACCAAACAAATGCTTATCTGTGGCTGCTTTGATGCATCTAAAGAACCCCTAAAGATGTAAATGGATTTTTTTTCCTTCGCCTGTTATCCTGGTTCTATCCTCGGTGCTCAGTTGCTCCTGCTGGATTGCTGCTATCTGAGCTAAAATATAGATGGTGTCAGTTTTCCATACAAATCTTTTTCTAAGGGATACAACTGTAAAGCTTTTATAGACTGGCACAGGAACACCGTAACAGTAACAAAATTAAATATACTGAAAAACTACTACTGAAAACTGCTATCTTTATACAAATATTTATCAAAAGTTTAAAAACAAAAACATATAAACAACAAACATAAACAATAGCTGCATTAGTAATGCTACAGTTAGCATTAGTGATGCTACTGTTAACATTAGTGATGCTACTATAGCATTACTAATGCTACAGTTAGCATAAGTAATGCTACTATTAACATTAGTAATGCTACAGTTAGCATTAGTGATGCCACTATTAACATTAGTGATGCTAATATTGGCATTACTAATGCTACAGTTAGCATAAGTGATGCTACTATTAACATTAGTAATGCTACAGTTAGCATTAGTGATGCTAATATTGGCATTACTAATGCTACAGTTAGCATTAGTGATGCTACTATTAACATTAGTGATGCTACTGTTAGCATTAGTGATGCTACTATTAACATTAGTGATACTACTGTTAGCATTAGTGATGCTACTATTAACATTAGTGATGTTACTGTTAACATTAGTGATACTACTGTTAGCATTAGTGATGCTACTATTAACATTAGTGATGTTACTGTTAATATTAGTAATGCTACTGTTGGCATTACTAGATGTTTATGGTTTACAAGTTGTCTGTTGGCTTCAAAGTAAGCCCAGTTCATTGATCTTTATTTGGTTACATCTCATATCAAGTGTTTGTGGTGATGTGTTGTATTTAGTTCTCATCCAATCTAACTTTTCTAATTTGTACAACCAAAGACCTGTGGTACATCTTAACAAACATTTATTTATTCTTAAACCAAACAAAAGCAGTGCAAAAAAAAAGAAAGAAAAAAAAGCAAACAACCAACACAGGAATCAAAGAGAGTAGAAATAAAGAAAATCTTTTATAACCTGCCTTTCTTAGGCTAAATACATTAAACATCTAACTTCTTACAGAAAAGAGACTTCCTCCAAGCAAGCCATACATGTTTAGTCTTTGTAAAACGAACAGGACTTCCACTGTTGGGCAAACTGGGAGGTGTCTTTTTTTTGTTTGTTTTTTTTACCTGTGAATAATTCCTTTCTCTGCCACATCCATCCAACCATCTATTATCTACCGCTTTGTCCCTAATGGGGTCGCGGGGGGACTGGAGCCTATTTTCTGCCACATAATGAAGCAAAATATTTATTGACAGCAACAATTAATACTGTAAGATTATTGCTGATGTCTTTCCTCCTTCACTTTACACACACTGCAACACCCCAAACCAAGCAAAATGCCATAACCGAGGCTTTTAGAAATGCAATGAATGAATTTTTATTTTTCAATTTACTAGTTTGGCTCAGTGTTGGTTTAATCATTAACACAGTTTAAATGAAGTAATAGGACTTTTCTTTATATATTGTGATACAGAAAGCTTTGGTTCATTTTGGTATTAACATTAGAAAAAAAAGGTAAGTAGTTTCCAAATATGATTCTGAATTTTAAATTATAAATACTTACATATCCAAATCATTTGCAGGTCTTTCTTCTGCCTCTTACCTTGGCTGACATGTGTTTGATGTATTTCTAGACACCTGTATCATCTCACCACCATGAGAAGTACATGTCAGACAGAGCTATAAACTATTTATTTATTTACTTTGTTAATATGTGGTAGACTGAGTTCATTTGGTCAAAACGTGTAGTTTATTGTCAACAACATTTGACTTAAGGCTTTAGTTCCTACTAGATTTTGTGCATCCTTTTGTTCTCCAACCTCAGCATCAATGCACTCAGTTCTTCTTGATGGCCAGAGCTCTGTCGACCTCTAGTGGACACATTGAGCCATTGCATCATCAAGACAACGGGATGGAGAAGTACTTTGTCAGCTACACACACCTGATAAACAAACTGAACGTGGGGAAGTGTGTTGCGTTCATGGCAAAAGGTTTTCTGAAATAACGAGTTCACTTCTAATCAGCAGGTGTGCATGTAGGCTATCATTTATCATGGAACATACTGAAAAAAATAAATAAATAGGCTTTGCCTTTATTCAATTTTTCATAATGTCATTTAATGTATCAATTACAGTTATTCAGATTCTCACAATAAAAAAAAATCAAATAAAAAAAAAGTTTCCCCACTGCCATTATATTTAGATCAATAAAGTGTCAATACAAACTTTTTTTGTTTCCATTGCAAAACAAACTCAAAATGTTCACAATAAAAAAACCTCATGTTTCATATTTACATCAATAAGAAATGCTTTTACTTTAAAAAGAAATATAAATTAAGGTTAATACACATTGTTTTTTAATCTCCTAAAGCTGTGGTGATCATTTAGGCAACTGTGGTTTAATAACTTTGCTTTTATAAGTTTATATAGTGCTACATTATTAGTTAAACTGATAAAATGAAACTTTGAATGTGGAATTAGATATTAAGGTAAACTTTTAAGTTGTTTACATGCATAATCTCATTTTCCTTCAGTTATGAAATTACTTCTTTACATTATCAAGTTTGCAGTATAATAAAGGAAGTCATGTGACTTAAAGAAACATCCTGTACATGTACACTAAAGTACATGGCACAGTGTGGCACACACACTAAAACTGTATCATCTTAGTCTACAGATTTGGGCTGGTCATTGGACTTCTTCATGAGAGTGAGCAGGTTCTGTGACATGAAATACGGCCTCTCAGCAGATCCATCGTGCCGCTCCAGGTCTTCCACTGTGGCATGAACACAGAGAGTTGAGGAATATTCTGCAAGCAGCATTGCAAAATTTCACCATATCTCATTGTATTCGCACTGAGACACGGTCTCTTTGTAATGAGCCGTTAGGGGACGGTTTTAATCTGATAAGCGTAGTAAAAACGTGATGCCATCTGGAAAATTTTGTTGCAAATAATGGTTTATTTGGCCTGAATTTTCTCATTTTTCTCAAGTATTTCTGTGTTCACAACCACACAATGTCAGAAATGTGTGATTAGGGTTCTACTTACAATTTCAGAGGGTCCACATGCCAAAAGTGACAATAAAACAAGCAAATTGACACGTAAAATTATTGGAAAAGCCTTTAAAGACCAAATCTGTGTCCATATGTGCACCCTATGCCCCAACCCCTCATTCACTACATAGCACCTTGCATATCGCCCTGCACAGCGCCCTGCACTGCGCCCTGGTTGTGTTGGTAATGCAGACACGAAGCCTGACTACCTGTTGTAACTATGGCAACCACAGCGCACTTGAAGTCGTCAGAAAACATTTTATTTCTTCACTTTATATGAATTATTTCTTTGTACTGTATCAACTCAATGAAAACAGAATTAAAATGTATGCTCTATGTTTTGTTAACTTTTTTATTGTTCGTGTTATATCCACCATTCTAAGCTGCGTCCTGCAATGCATTGTGGTCTATAATAACCCGTCTAGTGACCATCGATGCTTACTACTTTCCAAGATGCATTGTGGGTAATTTTGAGGGCACTACTTTTTTCTGAAAGTCCATTCGGACACCCCTACAAAATGGCGTGTCCACTATGTAGGGGACTACGTGGGACATAGGGGGCACATTCAGACACAGCCCGAGCCTGAACTGATCTTGAATTTGAAAATTGCCAGTTTCCAGACCCTAAACCAGGGATGGGCAACTCCTGTCCTCAAGCACCTCAGTTCTACAAGTCTTCAGGTTTACCTGCTGCAACACACCTGGAACACCTCAGCCATAATGTGCAGAGCTTAATATTAAACTTGAGTCAGCTGCATTGCAGCAGGGAAAGTCCTAAAACTTAAAGGACTGCAGCCCTCGAGTCCGAAGCTGCCCATTCCTGCACTAAACCATTGTAAAGATCACATTTACTCATTACAATAAAACAATAATTAAATACAATCGCCTTTAATCAAGATTTACACCCAAATAACTGGAATGTCATCAGTGTTTTTAGTGAAAAATCAACTTACATCTTACAGACAAGAGAAGAAGTACAAAAGCATCCAAAGATTTAAGATGTTGCGAGCATTCAGAAGGCAAAGTCAATACCATGCAGCACTTAAACGGAGAGACAGATTCCAGAGAGGGACAGAGCAAGTTGGGTTCAGGTGAACAAGTAGGAGAGGTCAGGAGATTATGAGAGGTCATGATGTCTGCATCATGGCTACACAATCACAGCACTTACGTCAGTCCCGAGTACCAAGGCAAGTAGGTGGCAATACAATATAAGTGATCCTGTTTTGGTGAGGATCTCAATACGATCAAAGCCAAAAAGTACATAACATTGCTGTATTTACACAAGTTCCATAAGCAAATAGATCCAGTAGTAATTGAGTATATCAAACGGGTCTGAAACATTTTGGCATCAGCTGGTATGTAGTAAACAGTGAAGGAGATTCACCATTGATTGAGATGTTTGTTCTGGTTGTAAACAGGGTTTTTAAGTGGTTCTGCGGTGCGTCCAGTGATGGCATTAAGACAACAAATACTGACAGTAATCAGGCACAGGTTCAGCACTCACTATGTTCTACAGACCATCACAATATAAAAAACCAACAAGTTTTAAAACCAACACAAAGGAGCCTTTTTTTTCAAGCTACAGAGATGCACTGGGCTTTTGACCTGCTGACAGCAACCTTCTCCTTGTGGGCGTCATTTCACTCACGTAGCAAAGCCAGCGGACATTTTCTACTATGCTGAACATTTAACAGGTCCATATCACAAAGCTTTAGGTACACATCTGTTATTCTTTATGCTTTAAGAGGTTTACCAAGCCTCACTTTCTTTGTAACCTCTACTCCTGTGGTGCTGTTGGAGGACTACCATCCTTAACGTCCTCCTCCTCCTCCCCTTTTCCACCTGTTCCTTCTTTCTTAGCCTCTTCAGCAGTAACGGACATGTCCTCTGTCTTTGCTTCTGCTTTCAGCTCCTGCGTCTCTGCTGCTTCTGTAACTTGTGGCGCTTCCGTCTTGTTAGCTGCCTCTCCCAGAGGGGCTTTTTCTTCCCCTGTCTTCTCCTCTTTTGGCTCTTCAGCATCAACCTTGGACTGCAGGAGCTGCTCCTCCTCATTATCCTGCTTGAGCACCTCTTGGTGTTTCAGCTGTACCTCTCCGTCTTGCTGCTGAAGAGGCGCTTCTTCCTCCACTTTCACTTCATCTACTTGTTTGGTAGCATCTGCCTTCTCAAAGCTGTCACATTCTTCCACCCTCTTTGCTTTGGAGAGGATCTCATGCAGCTCAGGAGACATGAAGTAAGGTTTCTCAGAGGAGCCATCGTTTCTTTCCAAGTCTTCGCCTAATTGGGTTTGCATTTTTTTTATTAAGTTAATGGAAAAACGAGGGGAAATGCAAGAGAGGGAGTTTGGGAAAAATAAAAGTAAAGTGAAATTAATGGGAAAAACGAGACAAAGAGAGTAGTCAGAAATGTGACAGGAAGCAGAGGAAACCAGCAGCTCAGCTTTAAACAGTTATATGACTGAAGAGACGATCTAATGATCAGCTAAATGAAAATTACTCACAGAAGCAGAGGAAGAGTGTATCCACACACATGGCGTACACGCTGAAGAAGCCATGAGCGATCAGGTACGATCCCACTACCAGGGTCTGAGAACACAAATTTATCAAATTCATCTAATATAAGCTAACAATTCCTCATCAAATCACATAAATATAAACTCCTCTTACCAGTATTGGCACCCAGTAGTAGTTGAGAGATGGTGCAGCCTCCTCTATAGCTTTGATTCTTCCAGAGAAGAAGAAGAAAGCAAAAATCCCTGTAAAGAGATCAAACATGAGCGAGTTGCTCTAAACAATTTAATCACACATATTTATCCTCAAAGTTTGGATCTATAAACAAAAACGTCACTTACCCACAATGCCAACAATGAGGAGCTTCCCGAGAAACAGCAGGAAGTCGGTCACTTTATCTAAAACAGCCACCCTGCGTTGGATGCAGCACAGCGTTTTGTCAGTGAATCCAGTTCCACAAAAAACTCAAAACATTAAGATAAAAATAGAATAAATAGAACTTTTTTCAGCCTCACAGGAGACAACCTTTTTAGAGGACTTCTGAAGGTTTAAAGGGGATTTTTTTTGCATAACTTTTTAAACACCAAACCATCTTTTGGTACCGTTTGTGGGCTTGTTTTTCAGATTTAATGTAAAAGTAAAAGCAGCCTCAGTTGTCAAACCATGAGGTTAAAATGATGTAAAATGAATGTATCAATAGATAAAACAGCACGAAAGCCAACCAAAACCAAACAATAGCCACATTTTCAATAAATAACTTAGTTCAACTGTAACCAAACCTTTTTGATTGTTTGCATATTATTATCTCAGGTCTTGTTTTGCAGGAGAAAAATTATTTATTTTGAAACATATTTTTTCCTCCCTTTATTTTTCTATTTATTCCGGGTTTTTCCACAAAGCTGCATAAAATATCTCCTTTGACTTTTTTCCAGCCATTTAAGATCAGTTTGTTTGTAATTTTCAGACACACGGGTAACTCATTTATTGACCATTGGCTGCACCTGAAAGGACATTGCAGGAAATTTAGGCTCTAATTAGTTGAAATCTGGACAGAAAGTGGCTTCATCTTAAATTCTAGACCAAAGTAGAAGTATCTTAGAAAAACAGCAGTGATGATGATCCTTTCTTAGTAGAAAACATGATAAATAATCATGTTTTCGTCCAAATTTAATAGTGTATTTACCACTTAGTCTCTGAATTAACACTTTTTTAACTAGATTGTAAACCACCTAGAGGGGTGTTATCATTACCCTTCACCTCATAAATAAAGCAACTCATGGATGACCTTGTGCTGTCAGCACAAAACACAAACCCCTTATAGATAAGATAAATATAAGGAATGAAGAGTCCTTCCTGCCTTTACACAGGATTGTATGCTACGATCTTTAAAATGAAATCTCACCTGACAATGTTCCTCATAAGAAGGAAGAAAGCATCTCGAGCCGAGGCGCAGAAGTTTTTGCCATAGATTGCAATCTGCAGAATGTAAACACATGAAAAACAACCTCGCCACTGGAGAAAAGAGCTCTTAGTCAGGAAGTGTCTTGTTACGTAGGCTCACCATGATGTAGGCGTTTCTGTTCAGGAACTTGATGCATTTCTCCAGACACCAGAAGCAGCACTTCATGCAGCTTAGCAGAAATTTAGCAAACTTGTTCTGAGCACCTGAAAGGCACCGGTTAGAGCGTTCTCAGTGAATACAGGAATTATGTTCATGGCCTGATATATGCTGCAAAACACACATCTGTGTCCATGAGAATAAATCCTAATGTGTCCAATTTTAACCAGTTATTTTATCAGCAATAGTAGACACATGTCTTTATCAATACAAAACCTTAGCTAAATGCTTTATGATAAAAGGTGGCAGATATCAAACCTTTTAACTTGTGATCCAGATATTCCAAAATGACCCTGATGACCTGGACTAAAGACAGGATCAGAGAACCAAAAGCCAGGGACCCTGTGTGATATCTACACAGGAACAAGAAATACAAGCCAATTTATAGCATCATACACTATTTTCCACTTGAGTCTGCCAGAAGACCCCCCTCATTCACCTAACATATGTCTGTTTGGAGAGAAATCCTGCCAGGTTTTTACATCTTTTTCTGCCAAACATGAGGCCATCATCCATCATGCATCCTTTAAATACTGATCTCTGCTACTATTCTATAATATAGGAAGCTCAGCTGAGCATAACAGCTATTATTTTGTTAATTGTATTTTAAAAGGCCAGTTTAATCTTACCTAAGGGCCCGTCCCAGAGAGGAGAAGATTGGGAAAGCAGGGATATCATCCGGCTTCTTAAAGGCCCAGTAATACGATGCAAATGCCCCGGACAGAGTCACCTGGCCCAGGGCCGTCACAAAGTTGGCGCACCAGAAGAAGAGGAAGACGTTGTAGAACTGAAACAGGATTAGGTATTTGTGGTAGAGCGTCTCACCACCATAGAAAGCAAACAGGCACTCTGCATCCGGGCATACAGTTGAAGCATTGGAGGTGTTAAATGTCTGCAGCAGAAGAGAAAAGAGACAGTTTACTCAGAGATGACTCACTTACATAACTACTTTATCACCTTTATGACCCCGTTTTTTGCAGAACATCAACAATCTTTGGGTTAATGCAACAGTAATATCTTAAGCAGTACCTCAGGATTGCAGGTGTCCAATGCAAACGGACAGTCAGAGTTGTTGAACACTTTGTACACCTGGTCATTAGATGTAGACAAGAAACTGGTAAAAGCTGTTAAGGTGACATGGCGAAGACACATCTGAAAACCTTGAAAAGGTCCCAATTAGGAACCGTGTTACATCTTTGGATCACATCATATCTTTGAGGACTAATGAAAAGATACACAGCTGTAATGGCCCAGTAAGCGATCACCACGGCCAAAAGGGCAAAGGTCAGCAGTGGGTAGAACAGCGCTGACATGACATGGCCAACAGCCCTGGCAAAAGAAACATCATGTTTACACACTTTGATTAAAAAAAAAAGATAGAGAAACACAGTGAGTGATTGCAAAACAACATGTGAGTTAATATTTTATCATCTTTTCTGCTAAAACTTTAGTTTTACACACGTCCAGCAGGGAGGAAGCCACATCAGACGGAAGGCAGTGAACATCGAATTTATACAGATGTCAAACAGGCTCATTTATCTGAACTTATCTGAACTTGAAGTAATAAAGCTTTGAACGACAACAATAAGCTTCATAAATCTGCTTTAAGCACAAAGCATGAGGAATAAATGAACCTGCTGGCTTCTTTGATGAGAGCGATGGCAATCAGGATTCTCTTCCTGAGGAAGATGAGGAGCAGGAGGATGATGACCTCCACAATGGCAAGAATGATCACTGCAAAAAGGGGTGAATTAAGGAGATCAGCAGGGTTTTAAAGACTTTGTTTGGATATATATGTAGAAGGGTGTGTTTGCTTACTGAAGGCCAGCCAGGTCTGTCTGATCTGCAGGTAGACAGAAAAGTCAGTCTGCAGGCCCAGGTCACTGATGGTAACATCAGCACCGGGCTCACCCTTCAGACTGGCAAACTCCATGTAGCAGTGAAAAATACCTAAAAACAGAGTATGTTTTGTTCATGCAGAGTAATCTTAAAGGAAAACTTCATGAGAGTTTCAGACTGAGGTCTTACCGTATCCAATAACAAGAATAACCAGAACAATCATGACCCAGACCATGACACCTGCCAGGAATCGCAGCAGGACGATGAAAATCAAGCTGACAATCATGGCAAGCAGCAGACCGCTACACAGGGTGGACAAATGCATCATCTTAATGCAACATTATTTATGTTTCTCAAATAGTCTTAAACTTTATCATCATATTAAGATGCTAAACAGAAATATTCCAGCTAACTTAAAGCATCAGTGACAACACAAATGTTTGTTTGCTTGTTTATATTTTATATACACATATATAATAATAATAATAATAATAATAA
>JBAMIG010000004.1:20858939-20879137 GCA_037177335.1 Kiunga ballochi
ATATATATATGTAGAGGTTTTCTCTCTGTAAGAACTGTTTTTGTAAACATCTGTAATGTCAATTACAAAACCTATTTGCAGTCTAGAAAACTGCACACCTTAAATTAGCGGCCAATAAGCAGGAGGGTGGAGAGGTGACACCCTCTTTTATTCACCCACTGCTTGCATTTATCCACAAACGCCATTTTGACTTTGAAAAGTAAACAAAAATATTTCCAACTCCTGTCAAATAACATAAGCACATAAACACCCTGCATGCCCCCACAATGAAACTGTTTTACTTCCACTGAAATCAACAGGCTACAGTTTATTGAATAACTGAGAAGTTGCGCAACTCCTTTTCCTCCTCTCCTCCAGCGCGTGTTCCCAGGTCACGTGATTTATTTTACGTAAAGCGGTGACGTTTTCCCAGCAGAGATGTTACTTAAGCGTCACTTTCAGCTCAGTATGTGGAAAAGTTGTTGGATAGTCGCTTATCCTAAACCCATCCAGAGGAAACAGGTATAAACGGAACCGTGTTTGCGTTGTGTTGCGTGGTTTAAATTATCTTCGGCGCATGAAAAAGTTTTATTGTCCAAATAAATCAAAGTCTAAGATTTCATAACGTTGTGCTTAAAGGCATGTTTCTAAACAGAAGTTGTCTTTATAACAGATTTAATTTATTTACTTACACTACTTAATGCCTACTTAACGTGACTAAACAAGATTTTATTTATTCTTATGTCACAACGTCCTTATTTTTCCTCTTTTTCCTCTATGTTCAGTAAACGCACCATGGCTCTCAGAGGTGCATTCACGCGTCTGCTCAACAACAGCCACAAATGTGTTGCTGCCACTGCAGCCAGATCACAGGGCACAACAGTAGCAGCAGAAAAAGGTACATGAGATATTCTTTATTTAATCTGTACTGAATGTTTGCATAAAGTTTATCCATATATTTTAAACCAGATGTGTTTGTCTCATATGTGTGATAACTTTTCACTTTGTGTTCCTCAGATGTAGAAGTAAAAAAACCAGCTAAAGCATGTGAGTTTAGTTTTATTCCATCCAGATTCACTCACGTGTTGTTTGCTGCATGCGAGGGTGACATAACCACTGTCTGTGCACTTTTTCTGATCCTCAGCCAAGGTTGCATTCAACTGGCAGGACGCTCTGGATCTGGAGGGTCAGCTGACAGAAGAGGAGATCATGATTCGGGATACCTTCCGCAACTACTGCCAAGAAAAGCTCATGCCCCGAATCCTTATGGCCAACAGACATGAGCGTGAGTAAAACAGGCTTATGATATGTGGGATTGTGAAGAACAACTGTTCAGTCAGGCCTAATATTTGACCTTTTTACTGACTCCCTCTCTTTATCTTTGTTTTTACTTATGTTTTAAATACTTTTCCATCCTGCACCATGCCACAGACTTCCACCGGGAGATTGTGTCAGAGATGGGAGAGCTTGGTGTCCTTGGCCCAACTATTAAAGGTAAGATAAGAGTAATTTCTGTGCTTCGTTAAAATGCTGAATGTCCTGCTTTTTTCTCATGTATGGTAAAATTGTGTTAATATTATCTTTCTCCTGTTAATGCCTCAGGGTACGGCTGTGCAGGAACAAGTTATGTGGCATATGGTTTAATTGCCAGAGAGGTGGAACGAGTGGACAGTGGATATCGGTCTGTCATGAGTGTCCAGTCTTCCCTTGTCATGTACCCCATCTATGCCTATGGCACAGATGCTCAGAAGGAAAAATATCTGCCCCGGCTTGGTAAATAGAACCCTTTCTCCAATATTTCCTGAAATGTTTAATTATTTAGGTTAAACTTAATCTAAATGTGTGTTAATTTGCTGTTCTGCAGCTCGGGGAGAAATTTTGGGCTGCTTTGGTTTGACTGAGCCAAACCACGGTAGTGATCCCAGCAGCATGGAGACAAGAGCCAAGTACAACCCGTCCAATGGTACCTTCACAATCAGTGGAGCCAAAACCTGGTGTGTGGAGTTATTTATATATATATAAATGGACTTAATATATATATCTATATTTATATAGATATATATATATATATAAATATATATACATGTACATATATTAAGCCATTATTACATATTATATATATATAATATACACACGTCTTCGAGGTCTGCAAAACCTCAAACTCTCCAACTCTAGTTGCATTGTTTCATAACTCCTCTATGAAAATTACTGAGGTTTTTTGATTATTAGATTGAGAACATTTTATTTGAACATAGTTTGAAAAACAAAAATAAAATGTATAATAAAAGAAAAGTTCAAAATTGATTACCCCATTAACTATCATAATCTATATAATTATTAAAGGTACTAAAAAATAAATATATAAATAAACATAGTCTGTCAACAATACCTGGATAATAATAAACTATGCATACAATCCATTTTAACTATGAAGTTATACAATAATTAAATACATTAATAAAAACAGCAACAAGAATAACAATTAGGTGACTGAGAATCTTCATCAACATTTTTTATATGTATAATTTTCCTGCATTTATTCTGGTGGTATTTCCCACAGAAGGCAGTTTGTGTGGAGAGATGCAGTTTTATCACGGCTGTATAACTCTGTGACACTAATGCTTATAAATGTGTTGTTTATCCAATCTTTCTCCTGTTCCTCTGCTAGGATCACAAATTCCCCTGTGGCAGACATTGCCGTGGTCTGGGCCAGATGTGAAGATGGCAAAGTACGGGGATTTATCTTGGAACGAGGAATGAAAGGTTTCACCACCCCTAAGATCGAGGGCAAGTTCTCCCTGAGGGCATCTGCCACCGGCATGATCCTGATGGATGAGGTAGAAGTTCCCAATGAGAACATGCTGCCCAACGTCTCAGGTCTTGGTGTAAGTATCTCTTCTTACCAAAACAATGTACTAATGTTTTTGCACGATAATATTTAAAGCCGACTGACTTCATCAGGGTCCCTTTGGTTGTCTGAACAATGCCCGATATGGGATCGCCTGGGGAGCTCTGGGAGCAGCTGAGTTCTGCCTCCACTCTGCACGACAGTACACGCTCGACAGGTACATGTTTGCTAATATTAACACCAGTAACTTTTAATACACATTTAAAAACTCACTAAATGGACTTGTTGTGTTTTTATTTAGGATTCAGTTCGGTGTGCCACTGGCCAGGAACCAGCTGATGCAGAAGAAGATGGCTGACATGCTGACAGAGATCACAGTTGGTTTGCAGTCATGTCTGGTACTTGGTAGACTCATTGATGAGAAAAAGTAAGAGGTTTCTTTCCCAGCTGTGTTCTTTGTCAACTTTCATCACTACAAACATGAAAACGGCGTCCCGTTGTTTGCCTTTTCATTGTAACAGAGCAGCTCCAGAGATGATCTCTATGCTGAAAAGAAATAGCTGTGGCAAGGCTCTGGACATAGCCAGACAAGCGAGAGACATGCTGGGAGGAAATGGCATCGCAGACGAGTACCACATCATCCGTCACGTCATGAATCTGGAGGCCGTCAACACTTATGAAGGTGGGCACAGTTGCATTAATCCACCACCAGAGGTCAGCAGCACAAAGACAAGTAAAGCTTAGCTTCCATTCATGACACTATATTTATGATCATAAGTGAACTTTTATGATTCAGGACAACTCGATCACAAAATGGCAAAGAATTACTGATAATAATGATACAATTCACCAGCAATCCCAAGTTAAAAAGAAGAAATGACATTTTTCATTTAAAAAGTGGATAAAAATCCAGTAAAATACGACTTGATGAAAAAAAAAACACTTAAGAGTTTAGTAACCTGATGGAATAATAGTGTGATTAAGGTGACCTAATTATGACGATGATGATGGACTGCTTTTGTTACCTGAGGCTACCGGGGTGAACGCTCACCTGTCACTTTGACTCCATTCATCTTTACAGACCCTGAATATATAGTTCAGGCTGTTCCTGTCCTTTAAAAGTCTGTCATACCAAGAGAGGAGAAGTTAGGCTTTAAAGCACTTTCACAGGGTTGTATTTATTTGCTGTCTGGAGAAATGTAATGCCTTTTAAGCACAAAGTGGAAAAAACGCTGATTTATTGCTAGGTTTTTAACATGTTTTTGGAGTTTCCAATCAATCAATGTGTTCACGTGTGAGCTGCCTGTTTATAATTCTTATATTTATATCCTTCCCATTATTCACAGGAACTCATGACATTCACGCCTTGATCCTGGGAAGAGCGATCACTGGACTGCAGGCCTTCACAGTTGGAAAGTAAACAGTGTACATGGATATCACGTGGAATCTATGCGCAGTGCCTGGTGCTCGGATAAAAAGCCACATTTGATCACATTTATGTAATCAAATTACTCTGGAAGTTTTCTTCTGCTGCCTGAATTTACTGAACATGTATGATGTCTATACTGTAAAGTTGTTTATTACTTTATTCGTTTAAATTTTGTGATTATTTATTGTGTAAATAAAGTGCTTGATGTATTGTCTCCACTATTTCTGCTGCCCTGAAATACCCTGTTAGGCTGGTTGCTGTCAGTGTGAACAGGCCCACACTAATGATCAATTATTAGCTTTGATATGATACCTATGTACTGTCAGCACAGATTTTACAAAAAGAATAAAACAGATTAGAGTAGGATCATTTATTATTTTTGTAATTGTGTTTAATGAACACAGAAAAACACAAAACCAGCTTTAGTTTTAAGTAGCAGCAATCATTACCTGCTGACCTTTAAACCAAAGGCTGAGATGGAGCCAACAAGGTTAGTGGTAACCATGGTAATTCAACAGCAACATCAAGCAGGTCTGATAAATTAACAAGTTAACTTGTTTTGATAATGAATTAACTCATAGAATTAGTACTAATGACCTCATATTTCATCTCTTTGGCTAATATCCAGACCCTCTCTGAGGTGTGCCAGGGCCTGACTGGCCTCCAGAAGCTCACCCACTAGCTTAGAGCAGCTCTCTAACACTTCTGACAACTGCTGGAGCTTCACCTGCATCTCATTACTGTTTTCCTCGTAGACGGTGTACATGTGTTTTTTCATGTCCTGGCACACCTCCTCTATCTGCGGGAAGAAATATGTTTTATTTAGAACATTACAAATGAAAAATGGAAACGTTTGAATCCGTAAGGGCAACGTTACTGTAATCCAGTCGGCTAAAGATAAATGCATAAATCCTGCTGAGACAGCAGTCTTTTAATCCTCCTTATGCTCTTTAAGTGACAACAGGGTGACTTCAGAACCATTTTAACGTGACATCTCACATTAAAAGGAGGCCGTGACTTCTCCCTGGTTCCTGTCTTTATAGCTAGTCTTAACATCGATGATTGAAGGTGAACTAATTTTCCTTCTTTGCCTTTCAAAATACTTTTATTTAAATTTATCCTTCATTTAACTTGAAGTTGTGGCACATTAAATGCATTTATGGATGCATTTGATTAGTGATTGGACAACGGTTTCCAGGTGAGGTGGTTTAATGCATAATTATGCTCATATATTTAGCTGTTTTAAACCATGTATGCACATGGGAGTATGTTTCCTTGGGAGCATCTACATGAAGGGACCAGGGAAACGGCAGGGTACAAAGTTTAAACAATTCACTGATTGATTTAAAAATAATCACATGCACATAAAATCCACTGTACCTTTTTTACCAATTTCTCCTGAATGCTATCCATCACTTTCTGGTCACTGGTGCGGCTAAGATTAATTTTGTCTACCATATCCTGTGCTCTTCTGCTGATAGCATCTATGCTCGCACTGCAACAGATGTTGAATTAAAAACCAGTATGAAAGCAGAGTTTACCTGATGGTTTGTAACAGAAAAGAAGGGAATACGTTGGGTTTCTCAGCTGGCTTGTTCAGTTGGGCTTTACCTGCTATGCAGCTCTTGAAACTCAGTTATGTTGACATTTGAAGACATGGCTCTTGATGAATTGTTGTCTGTATCTTCTGACTGTAAGACAGTGCCTGGCATGTTAAAAGTGTAATTTTGTCACCTAAATGAGTTTAAAACCATAAAATCTGATTTAGTCTTGTCAAGTTAATGCTGAGGCATTTTTAAACCCGATGCATTTAAACTATTAATGCTTATTGAGATTTCTAAATTCTTTGTAAAGCCTTTTCTTTCTCAGTTATGGGTTCATCCAGATCTTGTGTAGCTTTTCTGTATCACCGCACTGCGCTCCAACAGGCTGTCATCCTGCACCATAACTTAACGTAACTGCGTTTGAGTTCATTATAAAGAGGAATTTACCATCTGTGACTCTTCATGAATTTTCAGAAGAGTTGACTGGGACGTAGATGGCAGGTCATCCAACATAAAATCCATTTTTGTCTCTGGCTTGGAGGAGCAGCTTCTGATATAAAGGATTAAATGAAAGATAAATAAATATATATGGGAACAAATTCAGATTCTTTTTCCCACCAGAGGCAAAAAAAAGCCAAAACTTCTCTTGTTGCACTATACATGTGTTTTTTTAGCGTAAATATAAAACTCCAGCAGCATTAAAATCCTTTTTGAAGCTCCCCAAAAATAAAAAATATTAAAAATGTACATATAGAGCTGCAAAAATTCAATCATGTTTGCTTTAAAAACGTATACAAAATGAAAAGAAAAATACCCCCAAAAAATTCATTCCTAGAGGGAAAATATTTTTTAGTAGGCTGAAAATATTTTTTTCTATCTCTATTTACACTCTTTACTTGACTTGAAAACCCGGAAGTAGAATTTAGATGTACGATGTACAAATTTATTACACAACAAACAGGCGTTAGGTATCTTCATGTCTAAACATTTTATAGTACCATCACAATATAATAAACAAACAAAACAAAAATTGAAGTACATTCAACATTTTATTCAATCTTTTGGAAAAAATGCTAAAAAATGTTCTTATTACTATTTAGTAAGATATTGACTCAGCTTTTACAACTAAGCTAGCAATAAATGTAGCTTCAGACTTAAGCTAACATAATTGACATTAGCTTATTTATAAACCTATAATCTATCACTAGTTAGCTATAGGTCAAACTACAAAGTAATATATAAGTAAGTAATATATATTAATAGCACACACACTGTACTAAAAACAATTTGATAAGTTTTGAATTTAGTGTCAAGATTAATTTCGCTAATTTCGCATTAGCTTGTAACATTTTTACACTGTATGCTCGCAACGCAGCAGCGAGCTGCAGCCATCAATCTTTTCTTGTTTGTTTATTTTATTTACTTCAAAAACAATCCCACAAGCTGTACATGTATTTATTACTTTTAAGTGTCTAGATTAGTCTCACGTGAAGCCATTTATTAAGAGTTTGGAGATGGTCTCACCTGTCTAGAAGTGATGAAAAGTAGTTTCTGATGAACACGAGTGAATCTGAACACAACAGTGTATTTATATTCATGTAGGTGTGAAGAGTTTAGTATTGCAGTTAAATAAATACACGTTCACATAAGTCTTTTGTCTTTTTATCAATAAAAACATTAAGGACACATATATATGACACAGTTTTTTTTAATCATAATTATGTCAAATATATTTCATTCACTTTTGTAGGCCTACCTGTAAAATATATTTTTGAACTTCCTTAAAGAGACAAAGATAAGCCACAGGTTCAATGAATCAGAGGGATAATAAGTGTAAATTCACAAAACCAATTAAATTAACCAATATCAAAAGAAAAAAAAAGATGAACAATAAATAAAAAGGACATAATTTGCTTAATAAAAAAAAGCAGGTGGCTACTGTAGAACCCCCAGAGAGGCTACTTTAGATAGGATTTTTAATTAATCTTTAATTGCAAATAAAAGTCAATTCTACTTTACAGAGATAAAAAAAAAAATCACATGAATAAAGCCCAGCACAAGACATGAGACATGGCAGAGGTGTGCAGTCAAATGAGACACTGTGGAGAGCACCTGGATCATCTGACTTTACCAGCCACAGCCAGGAGATACTGCAGGAAAACATCCATCCATCCATCCATCCATCCATCCATCCTCCACCACTTACATGAGGTCGGGTTGTGGGGGCAGCAGCCTAAGGAGGGAAGCCCAGACTTCCCTCTCCCCAGCTGCATTCACCAGCTCATCTGGGGGGACCCCGAGGCGTTCCCAGACCAGCCGCCAGATGTAATCAGTCCAGCGTGTCCTGGGTCTCCCCCGGGGTCTCCTCCCACAGGGACGTGCCCGGAACACCTCACCAGGGAGGCGTCCAGGAGGCATCCTAACCAGATACCCGAGCCACCTCATCTGGCTCCTCTCCATGTGGAGGAGCAGCAGCTCTACTCTGAGTCTCTCCTGGATGGACGAGCTTCTCACCCGATCTCTAAGGGAGACACCGGCCACCCTGCAGAGGAAGCTCATTTCGGCCGCTTGTACCCGGGATCTTGTTCTTTCAGTCACAACCCAAAGCTCATGACCCGTCCCTGAGTCGTTCTTTCTGTCACGACCCACAGCTCATGTTCATAGGTGAGGATGGGGACATAGAGCGACTGGTAAATTGAGAGCTTCGCCTTCCGGCTCCGCTCCTTCTTCACCATGACAGATCGGTGCAGCGTCCGCATTACTGCAGACGGAGCACCGGTCCGAAAACAGAGCAAATGTAACCCACAGTAACACCAATTAATATTTACAATTACCAGTCCCTAGGTAAGACCGACCAGACCTACTGCTAACCTGCAGCAGAATGGCTCAAGGCACTGGGAGAAGACACTGCCCATCAATAAAGCTCCCACCAGTTACCCCAGTAGCTCATAATGGATTTATCCCAACTGGTAATGAAGAGGAAAGGTGGAGCCTTCCCACCACATTCAGAACTGTAAAGAGAAAAACTAAATCTAATAAAGGTAAAGCAGATAAATAAAGGATTTGGTTGTTTACATTTTGTTCTTTAAGAGCTCAAGAATTTTACACAATTCCCCTTTAAAAGCTTATATGTTTACAAGTAAATGCATCTGAACAGCTGTCTCTTTTGGACATGTGCTTTATTTATTTAAAGTATATTTTACTGAAGTGTCTATTACTGATCCTGCTCCTATGTGTTTAAACTATAACTAGTCTGAGCTCCTGAGGCGTCAGCAAGGCTGCAAACTGCTAACCGGCCATTTCTAAAGCTCTTAACCTCATCTAACCTATTTCTCTTCTTTCCACAAGAAGTTGTCCTATTGCATTATTTTAATTTAGCATTAAGCTACTTTCCTCAGTAAATATTGGTGCTTAATCTGAACAATATGACCTTCCTTATATGGACTGTTGTATTACTCTTTTGTTTTAATTGGTTCAACAAATTTTGCTTCAGCAAAGGCGACTACAGTAATGGAATCACGCTACTTCCTGGAAACCACATCATTAATTAGGATATTATCATTAGAGTCAGCAGATGTCATCAAAGCTTGGGTGCAAATACTTTGACAAATCTAAGATGAAAATGATGAATAAATTCCACTGAAATATTAGATTCTACATAATTTTACTGTTGTGAAACAGAAAGAAATGGCTTGAATGAGTTGAGTTTCAGACACAGTGTTGTATTTTGCTTGTGGGGGGGGTACTGTGCGTGAGCTTTATAACACTGCTGGCACTCACAAGATTGTGTGGATTAAATGTTCTCTTGCTCCAGTTGGGTCAGGATGTGGCTGGATGAGGTGCTGATTGATCCCTGTTGTGATCTGATGTAATCCCTCCCTTCCTCTCCGACCGTCGCGCTGTCACTGCCCACACTCTGGATTAAGTCTGAGCAGAGGACACAGTACAAGCTGCTGCAAATGTCAAACGTCTCTTCAAGTTGTTCATAGGAGCCTGAACTCATCACTCTAACATGATACTCCACTTTGGAAATAGTGAAATTCTGGTCTTCACAGGTGGGAGATTTTATCTGCAGACTCTTATTGCATTCCTTAATGCATGACTGACTCTTCCTCTCTGCCTTCTCCTCAAAGGGAAAACTTACATTGGGATTTGCTTTGCTCTGAACGTGATGGAGTAACTACTCTTCAGTGGAGGCTCCTACGTCGGAACTATGGACAGCTATAACAGCACAGATGCAAATGGACAGCCATTCCAGTATTTGGCACAGAAAGTGGAGCCTCTGTATGAGCAGTACAAACCTCCAGCCAGGGACCTCATTCAACTACCAAAATCAGTTCTTTACCTGGTTATTGCTGCCCTGGTTGTGGTTGCTGTGGCATATGCTATCGTCGGACACCTCATCAAAGATCTCATGCTGGATATCACAGGTACACGACTGCACATAAGCTGTGCACCAGAATTCCTCATGAGCTAAGCTAGAGTTAATCAGGCTTCCAGCTATGGGCTGTATACACATTCATTTATATTCCCTACCTCTAAACCCACTTCAGGGTTGCAGAGAGCTGGAGTTTATTCCAGAAATTAGAAGGCAAGAGGCAGGTTTGCCTGGACAGGTTGTCGGTTCATGACAGGGTTGTAAATCCTCAATATACTGTATAGCCTTCATCTTATTTCTTCCAACTACATTATATGATTGGATCCCCCGCATTCATATGCATTGTTTTGAAGCGTCTCGTCTGCATGAGAGACTGGTTTTTGGTTTTTATCCTGCAGAAATTGAGGGAAAACACAGATTAGGATTTCTCAGAGGTGTCCCTTTAAGTCAAACAAATGTGTGTGTTACTGAGCAGATTCAGTGGAGATGCTCAGGTTCGAATGTAAAAAGAAAAGAGAAAGAGAAGAAATGCACAAGGAATTAATGATAAATGACTGCATTCTCACTTCTCCTCTTTTATCCATGTACAGACTGTTTGCTGGGCCCAGTCGATGAGGAGCTTCAGAAAGACAGAGAGTTGGAGGGAGTCAACCCCCTGAATATACCACCTGCGCTAAGCCACTCCCACCCAAACGCCTTCCACGTGTGGGACCAGGATGACATCATCATCCCCATGACACCTGTACACGAGACTCCGCTGAGCAGCCCAATGATGTCTGTCATTCCTTACATACCTTCGTTTTTTCCAACCTCCATCAGCACAGGTTCCCCCTCCTACATGCAACCGCTCCCAAAAGAGACTGAAGCGTGAAACAGCAGCAGGAATCCAGTTCTTTCATCCATAAAACACCATCTATTGAACTTTTCCTTATCTTTTGAAAGATGTGATGATAATATCCTAAACCTGAGATTTAAACTTCCCAAAACAAACTGGAAACTGTAAAAACCAGTTTGCATTGGTGGATTTACATTTACTTCCTTTGGAACAGCTAAAGAAAACAAGCTACACGCAGCAAAGGATGCTCAGTTCGGCTGCCTTCATGTTGTTTTGTCCCAAAGGATTTGTGCCAAGCCAGCACCAGCATTATCTTTTCTCCTGCCAAACTTATACTGTTAAATCAGACGATTCATCCAACATACGAGACATCACAGTTAGGTTTTGAAGACCCTTTGCATTAAATATAAAAATGTCCCAGCAATTAGCATATGGCAGGGCATTAGCTGGATAACCTCGATGAGCTTCCGCTTAGGTCAAAATCTCCTCTTACAGCCTTCACTGAAGCATTATGCAATATGCTTTTAGATCCCCACCAAAAGCAAATTAAAAAGACAAAATGTCCCTCAGAGGAGGAACACGTTGAATTTCTACATGAAATAATGGCAGCAGTATTTGTTTTAATTTCATCTTCGTTGTAAGATGATATTTCCTGACACAGCTCTAAATATATCCCTGGACCTGAGGAGGATCAGCCTTACTTGTGAGGATGAAGTTAATTCAATTAGTTTGGGTGACCAGTTTAAAGAGACTGTGTGAAACCCTCTAAAGAGCCAAAGACCAGTTCAAAAATGGAAACCCTAAAAATAATGTTAATCGCTGTTTTTTGTTTCTTTTGTAAAGATAAAGTCATCATAACCTCAGAAAAATATTAAAATATACATATATTTTTGTTAATCTGGAAGGGCATAATACCAAATGAATGAAAAAAGCACAAAGCACAAGTCTCAGATGATTAATATTAAATTAATGTGAATTTATTTGATATAAATTAAAGTGCTGCAATGACAATGCATTTAAGGCGAGTCTTACGTCATCCTGATTAACGGGCTGCACTTCTGAGATGCTGAGTCAATGACAGTAAAGTGAATTCAATAAGGAAATTCCACTGTCATGCAGCTCTTTTCTGTTGTCAGCATTATTCAACAGACTTCTGTTTGAGGATGATATTAGCTGAGACGCAGACATCTGGGGACATTTAAAGCTTAGAAGAGCTGTGCAGATATGCACATTTGCACCATATCAGGATTTTCATGTGATCGGACTTGTTTCCCCTTTGTCCTCTTAATGTCTCATTCCACATTGCATCAAAGGTCTGTTTTTATGTGATTTTTCATAATTTGGGAAGAGCTCTTATTGAACTAACATTGCTCACCCCATCTGTGAAATCCAGAGTGCCTGTTTTTAGTGAGGGATGGAGATTAGGGGGAGACGATTAGATGAGCAGCTTAGCTTATAAAACATCCTTTTATTACTTTTGAGCAGTAAAATAAGACGACAGAACCACCGCAGGATCACACATCCACCACAGGCTCAAATCTGAACTTCTTATTACTCTCAATGTGTGAGAACCGCCTGGAGGATTTTATTTGTTTATTTATTGGACAAAGTGACGACTGTAATTTACTGAAATTGCAGGATCATTAATTTGCTCCAAGATGTCGGCATTCTTAACCTGATACAGATGTTTTATAAACTGTGACAGAAGATCAGCAACACTTTGACCTTTACAATGCAGTGAGCCTGAAGGGAAACATGTCAATGTTGAGCTGGTTGAGTAGCAAGCTTCTTTCATTATGTGAAGCGGATGGTTTCCTTTGGGCATTTCATCCGAGTCCTCATAAGTCTTTACTTCAAACTGACGGTGGGAGACAAACTGAGGACATGGGGTCTCAACCACTGGACTAAAGGGGTTAGCCTATTGAGTCAAAGGAGTTCAGCTTGTAAGAGGGTTATCAAGTACAAAACGCGAGATGGTTCTCCACAGAGCGACGGTATGTTGCAGCGGTAAAAAGATGTGGATGGGGGTGAAATTATGTCATTATGTCTCATAGGTTTTTGGTTTTATCAAGTGAGTCCGGTTTGAAAACACAGGAGGACACCAGCATCGGAGACAGCACAGGAAACCGTCTCAGTGATGCCATCTTGCAATAATTTATTGTATAAATGAAAATGTTTCTCCACCAACATGTGCATATTATTAATACTTTTTAGATGTTTTTTTTTTTACCAGGTTGGTGTGAAATGAGACTATTGTTGCAACCAGTTGGACCAGACAAACCCTTTTGGGGATCTTTGTATGTCATATTTGAACCTGACTGGATTTTGCTGTAGATCTGACAGTTTATAAACTCTCTCTGTGTCATGCTCACTAAAAGCAAGAGGCATTTCAGGATTAGCTGTTCTCTGCATTTTGAAGCTGAACACGTGAGAACAGGATTACTGACATGGAGATTTGTACATTTGGCAGCAGGTGGTAAGGAATACAAAATGCAGCCTCACATCAGGTTCAGGGGTTGTGATAAAACAGGATCTATAAATAAGTAGTTGCATGAAATAGTGCATCATATGACATCTTAGTATCACAGCCTGATAGTTTTTATTTGAACCTCTCTCACTTGTCACAGTTTCAGGTACTTCATCTTGTTCCCTGGAGTTTCTTGTCTTACTTTAAACTCTGTCATGAAATAGTTCATTTAAAGATCAGTCTAAGCAGTTTTCTTAAGTATTTTCTAGATTTGCATGGGATTTATGTGAGAAATATCAAAATGCTTAATTTGTTTGTCAATTGGAAGAAAACAAGATGTTCAGTAATAAATTAAATGACTTTTTTAACATCGCTTTTTGATTTGTGGAATCATTCTATGAAAGGTTAAGCTTGTTCAGAGGGTTTATAACCCTTTGTTACCATGTGATATGTCAAATATTTTATCACAATTCAGAGTGTGCTTTCACCAAACAATGTTAATGTGTTCTCATAATGAAACATGGGGACTAAACTGGCTGCCTTCAGCACTACACAGCAGCAACTGGGGTCCACCTGGACCCCCACCAGTCTGACTCTCACTTAATCATTGCCCTCCTGTTTGATTTTATAAATACTTTAAAATGTAAAGTAACATCTTTTGGGGGGAAATTTCTAATCTCAGTAACAGCAACAATATGCAACCCGTCAAGGTTTATTTGAAGTCTACCTGGATTTAAATAAGTCGTAGTTTCATGATCCCCACCTGTCCTTTATCCTCACATTACCTCAGTGAACTTCTTTAGTATCGACTGTGTTGTGTCAGTCCAGCTCTCAGTCTTACAATGCATGACACAAATGGACTGTAATTCATCCTAATTGGATCTGGATAGGCCTTGCCTACAGCCAGTTACCTTTTAAGACCACAGCACCCACAAGGGGGAAAATAAATCTTCATGCTAGTTTATTAGATAACAGAAAAAAACGTGTTTAGACAGACATTTTGTGGAAGATAAAGTTTAAAAATCATGTAAATTACATTTTTTTTTCTTATATACACAATGTCTAAAATAACACCTTAAATGACATTTTTTGAAGGACAGACATATCAGCAAAAGACAGAAATTGACAGCTGGTTCTGAATGCATCCCATGTCATGTCTTGAGTTTAACGTCAAACTTTGTAGCAATCTGCTACCATCAGGCTAATCCCATGTTGGCAGGCCAGGTCTGTGAAAGACTTGACCCATCTGATCCTTAAACTTACCATGACATCATTAAACTTCGTGCTGAGAAGCAGAAAAAAGGCTCAGCCTTGGAGCCGGTTGACCTGGCCTAAATTTCACACCAGTCTGCTGCTGGGCTCCGTTTCACCCAAACAGTATTTCACTCAAATATTTGGAAAGCAACAAGATTCATTTTAAAATGAATATAAATCCAGATGATTTAAATGGCCGTCCAACTGGCGTAGTTTAAAAGCTCGTTCAGATCATGCGAATGTTTCAGTAAATACAGAATTTTACACAGTTTACCATTAAAAAAACCCTCATTTCACTTTTAATGCCTTTAAAACTTAAACCTTTGACAAGTTCACATCATCTAATTCTTGTCTTCAGGCATCAGACCAGACGGCCTACTCTGTATTAATGTGTGCGCGCAATAAGATCAAATACAGCGCAGAGGGTACACCTACCATCTCGTAGGTCTACGAGCACTGCAATCCTACTGGAGGTTTCCCTGCTCCGCTACACCCGATTCAGATTAAATACATCAGGCCCGAACAGATTTGAATGAAGTCCGTTTACATGTTAAACCATAAAGATCACTGAGCTGCAGCAAAAGTCTGCAGGACAGCAGCTGTAATAAACTGAATTCACACATTTTTGGTCAACTGCATGAACAAACCAAGCCAAAAAAAAAATATATATATTTCTAAGTGGTTAAAGAAATAGGTTTAGAATTTAGAAAAAGAAAAAAAAAAAAAGAAAAAAAAAAGGTGGAAAAAAAAAAAAAAAAAAAAAAAAAAGACATTTTAACTGCAGGACTTAAACTCAATTACAGTAGCTTAAAAACAAAGTTATTTTCTCAGCCAATTTAAAAAAAAAAAAAAAGAGTAAAAAACAAGTTGATTCTTTTCAAATCTACAGTATAATGCCAACATTTAAAAGCAGGATCAGGTGCAATTAAAACCATTGCAGATTAAGCCTGGTTGCATTGGTTTGCAGTCTATTTGAACTCCCTCTGAGAGAGGACGGTACGATAGAGAGAAGTGCCTTTAGCTTGGAAGAAGGTCAGAGTCATCTTGTTCTTTTCGACCTCCGCATGAACAAAACCACCGAGCGTTGAAGCCTGACCAGTGAAAAACTTCAGAGAGCCTTTGGGGACGTGCTTCCAGTGACGAATGTCTGGGTCGAGGAAGTTTCCAGCTCCACTCACCACATAGCCCACACCAGTTTCCTCAAGATACTGTTGGTTAGGGGAGGGAGAAAAGAAAACCCATTAAAAATACATGACCCACAGAATCAGGACCAGAGATAAATCATCCACCTGAACCAACCTGCAGATTGTGGTCATGACCACAGAAATAAGCAGTGACGTTGTGTTTAATAAGCAGAGGACGAAGCCTTTGCAGCAGACAGTCTGTGGGCCCGTGCTCGGACACAGACCACACAGGATAATGACCTGCAACCAACAGGAAGTCTGCTTTGGATTGAGCCAGTCTCTCCTGCAGCCACACCAGTTGACGATTGGCATCCACTGCACGCAGGGGTCCTCTGGGCTTCTCATCTACGAAGTCATTAGAGTTCCCACACAGCATTACCGTATCAAGCATGATGATGGTCAGAGTCTTCTCTGTGCCGGGGATGCGGAAGTCCAGCTCATAATAGTAAGACGGGAACTTCCTAACAAAGAAATAAACAGCTTAGTATTCATTTTGCTGCTCTGAAATCCATCTCCCGGATTTGAAGGGGGCTGTATTTTATTAGCTGCTCACCATCTATCAGATTTCTGAGTGTAGTCAATCTGAGCTTTGACATTTCCTGCATGATCATGATTACCAGCAAGAACATACCAAGGAACTCTGAGGGACTTTGCAGTGTATACAGTCTCAAAAGTCTCCTGCAGGGAGAGTCAGAAACCTGGGTTTTAACGGGCACTACACAGTCACACACACACACACACATGAAAGTTGCTCAACCAACCTGAAATCGAGGGGAGTCCACACTATCCACACCTTTATAGTAGAAGTTATCACCAAGGGCCAGAATAAAGTCAGCTCCCATCTGCTCTGCTATTTTGCTCATTTCTTGAGCCGTGGTCTTCTGCACAGCAGTGACATACGGAGGGTAAGGCACACCGCCCCAGTCACCGACAGCCAGAAACTTAATGGAAGTTCTGTTTCCTGCAGATAGTAAAAACCTCATAGCAGTCAGGCAGAGAGAAGTGACGCCTCCACTGTCTACTTCACACTCATAGACTCTTGCATAAATACTTACGGCCCACTTCATTCAGGTCTTGGAAAGCAGCAGGATAGCAGTAGGTCACAGGAATGGCAGCAATTAAGGTTAAAAGAGCAAGTGCCATCTTTAAAAGAAGACAAAACAGCTTCCATAAACAGCTGACATGTCTTGACAAAAAGCAGGAAGTGCAGCAAAAACTAAAAGTGAAAGTCAGCAGACACGTGATCCAGCTTGCTGCTCAGCACGTACACCTATGCCTCCCTCCTCTCTCCTTACCTTAAATCACATCAAACGTTATCTACTTTTTTTCTTGCATACTGGTGATTTGAGATTGGCTCCGGCCAAACATTGACATGTCCCAGCTGGAGTTAATAGAAGCCAATCAATGTGGCCTTGTTTTTGTGGGAGGGAGGGTTAAAGGTCATATTTTCATGTTTGTCAAAGTATCACTGCAAACCTAATCCACATAAGTCAGCTGCATCACCCTGAGCAGACCTCCCATTAAAGTAAAACAGCTTCAAGTGATTTTAATCAAGAATACAAAATAAACAGCAAATTTGAAGCTTCAGAGTCAGAAGAGATAAAAAAAAAAACTATATACTTACTGTTTTGCTGGCGTATGAGGTCAGGATGAGTCTGCCCTCACACCGTGCTTCCCCCTCGTCTTATATCGGCCTTCCTGGAGGAGAGGCTGCAGGAGGAGCAGCCGCCGGCCACGCTACAGTAGCATGATCATTGTTCACACCCTGACTCAGTGTTGGAGACAAAGGGGTCATCGCTGCTACATGTGATCCACAATGGTTATTATAGCTACTGTCTAGTCTCCACTTTTTCCACGCCACTGATCCTCACGCTTTTCCCACTTCCACATATTTTTCTTTGGACAAACAAAAAACATGTGCAAAAAAATTACAGAAAGCTGTTTTAATTTGTTTTCCTCCAAAAATCTTTTATGTAAAATAACTCAAATCAAACGTGGTGATTGTGAAGGTTTTTAAACCAAATCCATTTTCAGACCAAATGGTGATGTAATCATCAATGCTCAGCAGAAACTGCAACACATGTAAGGCTACAAAAAGAGATTTGACTTCCTGATTTGAGTGATTAGATCAGTTTAATGTTTGAATGATTAGTGAAACAATGTGCTGCCTTGCAGAAGAGGTGGTTGTCAGATGCTGTCTGCAACATGTGAGTATCTAGTTCCAGTCCTGACTCCCTGTAGTGTAACCTGTATCACTTAATCAGGTCTGCAACTTTGTAATGTGATGGACTTCATTTTAACATCGCCCTGGTTTCCTCATATGGCCTGCAGTCTTTATTAGCCAAGCAGCCGTCTGTTATGCAACATTCAGCCTAGACAGTAAGCTCATGTGCTGCAGGAGCCATCTGCAGCATGTGTGGGTGTAGAAAAATCGTTCCAGTAACACCAATGGGATCAATAGCTTTTGCTTTTTCAAGGAAAGATCAAGTCGCAGCTTTAAAATCATTCATATAGAGGCTTTCTTCTGATATTAATGATGTCTCAATGCTTTATCCTTCAAGGAATTACATCGCTCCAGCAAAGAAAACAATGTTTTTTAAAGAAAGATTAGAGCATCTTTAATGAGGAACAAATGTTTAGTTCAAAACTACAATCATAACTGAATTAGAATTATATTCTGCAAAAGGAACAAATACATACAATTATAAAACAAAAACCCCAAATACAACACTACTTTCTACACAGGAGTGATGTAGGTAACAGAAACCTCGCTGTACCAGATGCCAATACTGAACAGAGGTGACAAGTTTTAGCAAAGACGAGTGTTTTCCTTCACAGAAGTGGAATCTTAGGATCACTGAGGCTGAAAAAAAAAAGCTGTTGGGTGAGAGGATCAGTAATCTGTGTTGTATCCAGAATACGTGCTGTGGTTTTGTTCTCCGAAGCCTTGATACATGCTATATCCCTGCTGATTCCCCCAGGACGGCTGGTTCCCCCAGCCTGTGGAAAGGAAACAAACCAGGACACATTATTTATCTGTAGCACCAACAGTTTTACAGTAAGCCGACATTAAAGCATTCTCAGAGGAAGCTTTCCTGTTGCCTTACCATAATTATTATACCCGTGTCCTCCTGTCACAGAACTGGGATATGCTGTGCTGTACATGGAGAAGTCTCCTCCGTGGCCCTGGGTGAGCATCTTCTTCTTCTCCTCTCCATATCCGTAGCTGTATGGACTCTCCTGATCAGCAGGAGGAGGCATTGAATGGTAGCTTTCTCCTTTAGAGCTGCTGGAGCTGGACACAGGTGCAGAGTAGGTGGAGCTGCTCTCAGGATAAAAGGTGCCATAACCGGTGCTGCTGCCTGATCCTCCAACGGCCGTGCTTTTACCCGTGGTGCTGGCTGCATTATTTCCATACAGTTTATCTGAAAGACAGGTGGAACAACATAAAACTAAGAAATATACGTTGTGTCCAAGCAGGCTGACTCAATCATACGATTCATGCTGCGGCAGAAAACCTGCAGGGCTGCAGACCTCCAAGACGGTTTTTAACGTATCACTGCTCCAACAAACATGATTCTAATTACACAAATTAAAGGCCACACAGTGCACCTCCATACAACTAATTTTAGTAAGGAAAATTAATTTTGTACACGTTTAAGCAATGCCGGTTTATTAGCCGTGGGTGTCACAGTCTTTGGAGACGTAACACAATGTCAGAAAAGTAAAAACCTTCTACAAACTGAACCAATCCGGGTTTTTTTTCTGAATAAAATAATCTACACAAGTGAACTCTGAAATAAGTGAGGCTTAAAATAAATGTTTGAGTCAAGTAAGATTGTAAAATGGCTGTTTAGTATGCACATACACAGCCAGTGTACTGAGAGCAGACGGACACAGATACTTACGGTAGCCCGTTGATGAGCTGCTCTCATAGTTATAATATGCTGTGGACATAAAACATATTGGATTTACACTTCCGCTTGTTGCACATGTTTAAAAGGATGCTGATCGGCTTTCACCTAGTTAGTGTAAAATTCCTTACTCTTGTTATAGCTGGGCCCCGAGGCAAACGGTTTGCCTCGGCCCCTGCCTCGGCACCCCTTACTGGGACCCCAGCCACCACGGGACCCCGTGTCTGAAGGAATGCCACGGATAGTGCCGAATCCTGGGATGTGCTGTTGAGTAGGGAATGGTAGGTTAGCAGAAAAATGGAAATGGCTACTTTAAGGATCGTTGTAGCATAAATTACCATGTCAGTGTAGGTTATCTTCTTTTTT